>VXBB01018450.1:72768-118360 GCA_013399915.1 Illadopsis cleaveri
TGGGGACAGCAACTGCTCCTGCAGAGAATCTGATGGACGGGTCTGCAAGTGCCCTTTGAGGGGAAAAAAAAAAACAAAAAACAAACACAAGCAAACAAAAAAAACCCCAATCCCACAGCTAGTTTAAAAAGGAATAGGAAATGAAAGAGAAGAAACTCATTGACTCTGTTATTAATTCAGACTGAACTGCTCATTCCAAAAGCAAAGTTATGGGTTGTGCAGAGGAAAGCTGCAACCCTGTGTGGAAAACAGAACGTTCTTGACAAGGGCAAACTGCACTGATTAATCTGGACAAGACCTGCCCATGTACAGCCCTGAATACTTGGAAATGCACGTTTCAGGCATAAATGCAAAATTAAGGCAATACTGAGTGGATGCTTGCAATGCCCCCTCCAGCAGCAGTAACTCCCTTGGCAGCAGCTCCTTCCTGCCATATCCTGTGTTTCCCAGCCCATGCCAAACCCTTGGTGTAACACAGCACTGAGCTCTCGCAGTTCCTGCTAACAGATGTCCAGCATCTGGTGTCTGCAGCTCCTGCCTTCCTGTACAAGCACTGAGAACCCTTTAAGGAAATCACTTTTAGAATATTCATATTGTCCTCATCTGCTACCTCTGACTGGCCCACTTGAAAAGCTGTATCAACAGAGAGCGGGCAGCAATAATGAAGACATTCCAGAGAGAGAAACAGTCATGCATATTCCAGTACAGAAACCTCGAAGCACTAAATTAACTGGGATCTATGATCTGTTTATTTAGCAAAAAAAGTTACTTAAGAGCAGAGCATTACCATATGTCTAGCAATTACCACAGGCCCAAATGTACCAAAGAGGCTTCTCAGCCATTACCCACTGAATATGCTGCTCTGCATGATGATTCGGCCAACAGGAAAAAGATGTTTAAGCCAATAAACCACATTGAAAATAAACCACTGCTTAATGCTAAAAGTAAGTCAAAGCTGTGAGTGTAAATGGTCAAGTTTTCTCTTAATTTTACACCTAGCTTTCAGAGTTTGCCTTCAGCCCTAGGGAGAGACAGACTCCTGGCACGACAGCAACAGAACTAGTGATCAAGTAATCCGGTGGAAGTGGGAAGCTGATTGAACGCTGAAAAGCAGCAACTACATTTGTTTCCTCCTCCTCTGACAATGCACCTGACCAGAAGCACACTTTCTCCACAAGAGCACTCATTCCTGGGGCAGGCCTGCAGGAAGAAATGTGCTCACAACACCTCTCCCCTCCTCTTTTCCAGCTCTGGTTGTATTTTACTTACGTTCCTTCTTGGTATATTGAGGACCTGTGGCCTTTCCATCAGCCTAAAGAAGACCTCAAGGATGGTGTCAGCTACTTATTTTAAGGGAGCAATAGAGGTGCCCGTGTAGGGATTATCTCAATAGTCTGTGGTAGAAATATGACTACAGCAGGGATCTTTAAACCACGAGATGAAGTGTCCCTACTGAACCCTCAGCCACCCCAGACACATTGAAGAGTGTCACTCCTTCCCTCTGCCCCCACAGAGCACCCCAAACAGTGGGGTTGTGTGACCCACTATTCCTAGCAGTAAGAATAGCTCTCAGATGACCTTAACAGTGCAGGATTGAGACAGCTTTGAGAAAACACTCTGAAAGAGCACCTTATGTTTGCAATCTGCCACGCAGATTCCTCTACACTTGTGCCTTTAGCCATCTTCTTACCAGCTCAGGGCTTGGGCTAGAGGCTCGCTGAGGGCAGTATCCTCTTTCTGCCCTCCAGTCCTGTGCCTCAACCTGGCAACAAGGCAGGAGGATGGAGAGGAAAAACTGTTTGCTGTCCTAAGTCTGAGGTGTACTGAGAGATGCTGAATGCCACTGCCAGTGCCACCTTAAGGAGAAAGAGTTTGGATTCTAAAAGTACCAAAACAGCAGCTGCCAAAGGTACTGAATTGAAAAAGCTGTGTTTAAAAATGCCATTTAGTTTCGGAAAAGAAGTGTGAAAACCATTGGCAGGGTATGCAAACCGTGAAAGGTCCTGGTTTAATTAAAAAAGGTTGGAGCAGACTTCAGTCATAATTTCAGCAGAAAACAGCAGTTCAGCACTGTTTCTGTTGTTCACTGTGCTCCCAAGGTGAGCATTTGTGCATAGTTTTTCTCAGAAGTACACATACGCCAGGAAGAAAACTAAACTAAAACATTACTAAATAAAATTAATTATATCAGAAATACAGTAGGAGTGCTTGCAACCCTGCAGCTTCTGGGAACAGTCATATTTTATTAGATGGCAACTCTATCCTAGCCTGACTCTTGGCCATAAAGAAACCAAAGGTTCTTTCCTGTGGAAATTATTTCCTGTGGCTTGATCACTCAGAGAAAAGCAAGTCAGACATTCGGTGGGGTGAAGAGAGAGAAGAGAAATAATACAGCAGAAGTGATTTTGGAAGAACAAAAGCCTTAGCTCTCTGAAAAAAACATGCCTTCATCTGCACAGAAAAGGGTGACTGCAGCAAGTGATGCAGTTCGTAGTCTAGGGAGGAGGGGAAAGCAGTAATAAAATAACCATTTAGGAATGACTGAAATAATATACTTCAGTAGAGGAAATTCTAACTATACTTCTTGTCCCCAGCCTAGAATGTACTTCTGGCATCCCAAACAACCAAAGGCAGGCACACCATCTGGGGAGCCTGTAGCTGATTTGGCTACAGCTGGGTACCACATCAACCTGGTTTTCAGGGTGTGCTGTGCCTTCACCTCATCTACACAACGGCAGCAAACACGTCCAGAACACAGAGACAAAACCTGGTTTTCCCCCAATGCTTATGACCTTATTGTACATGTGAATGTAAAAGAAAATAGTTTGTGTTATAAAATCTCTTTGCTTTGGAAAACATGATTTAAGGCATCAATTTTTCCGAATTTTATATTCTGATAGAGAAACTTTGACATACAAAGTTGATAGCATTGCTAAGGATAAAGAAGCAGGGGGAAGAGGGAAGTCCCTGTATCTCACTCCCTTCTCTGCACTGCTCACTTGTCTCTCCACTGAGATCAGAGTGGCAGTCAGGACAACACTACCCCTTTACTGCAGTCCTGTCATCTCAACCCAGTAGTCACAGCCCCTCAGGGGGTTCCCTGAGGATGTCAGCAAATTGTTGTGACCCACTCTGCAAAGCCTATTCCACCTCAAAAGCAATTCCCACTGATCTGTTTCCTTTTGATTTCACTACCATTTTTATTTTACTACTCATTTTTATGTCCCCCCATTAGGTGCTATCTGTATTACCAAGTTCACAAACGGTGCACAAGTGTCCAGACTCCTGTTTCACCAGCCAAGTCAACAGTGCCATACATCCATTCTTAGACAATAAATTGTCAAGAGAAATGTGGGTGTACATCATACTCTGAACATTACTGATCTCTTGTAAGCAAAACTTCCATTTGAATCAGCATTAAATTCGCAGGGAAAAAAAAAAGCAACTAATATTTTATGTCAAATTTCTGGTTGTAATTAATTCACTGCTGTGCCTACCCTTCCAATGAAGGGGCTGATAATTGCAAAAGTTTCCAGTCATATTTCTTGGAAACTCTCCAAAGGTTTCAGCTTCTAACTTCTGCTAATTAATTCAGGAAGAACCTGAACATATGGTGTTATAGCCAAAAATATATAGCATATACAAAATATAGCAAATAAATCCCATAAAAATAGGCCTATATTTTAAAGGGTAAGAAGCTGGGAGAGATGCTTTGCCTTTTTAATGACTGCTTCTTTATCTTCCTAGGAGACATTGCTGGGTGCTCTCACCCAACAACAGCTTGAGCAAAATAAACATAAAACCAAGACTTGCGTCAAGACACCGCAGCTCAAAAGGCAGGTTCCATGCCGTGCCTTTGGAGAACGCTACACAACTGCCATTGTTGTGAGTTTCATGAGTTTCCTGTCACGGTGATGGATTCCAGCTCATCACTGATCACCAATTCATACCCAGTATCCCATCGGATCTCGGCTCCCATTGTGGGCTGAGCCCCAGGAATGGCCTGAGCCCGGCTCTGCTGTGCCCGGTGCCACAGCCCCAGGGCACCAGTGACCCTCAGTGCTGCTGCCCAAGCTCCCCTGGGTCCTGGCACGGCCCAAATGCCCCAGTGAAGCCGTNAATAAATTGTCAAGAGAAATGTGGGTGTACATCATACTCTGAACATTACTGATCTCTTGTAAGCAAAACTTCCATTTGAATCAGCATTAAATTCGCAGGGAAAAAAAAAAAAGCAACTAATATTTTATGTCAAATTTCTGGTTGTAATTAATTCACTGCTGTGCCTACCCTTCCAATGAAGGGGCTGATAATTGCAAAAGTTTCCAGTCATATTTCTTGGAAACTCTCCAAAGGTTTCAGCTTCTAACTTCTGCTAATTAATTCAGGAAGAACCTGAACATATGGTGTTATAGCCAAAAATATATAGCATATACAAAATATAGCAAATAAATCCCATAAAAATAGGCCTATATTTTAAAGGGTAAGAAGCTGGGAGAGATGCTTTGCCTTTTTAATGACTGCTTCTTTATCTTCCTAGGAGACATTGCTGGGTGCTCTCACCCAACAACAGCTTGAGCAAAATAAACATAAAACCAAGACTTGCGTCAAGACACCGCAGCTCAAAAGGCAGGTTCCATGCCGTGCCTTTGGAGAACGCTACAGAACTGCCATTGTTGTGAGTTCCCTGAACACTGTCACTGTGATGGATTCCAGCTCATCACTGATCACCACCTCATACCCAGTATCCCATAAGATTTGGTTCCNCACCACCTCATACCCAGTATCCCATCAGATTTGGTTCCCATTGTGGGCTGAGCCCCAGGAATGGCCTGAGCCCGGCTCTGCTGTGCCCGGTGCCCCAGGGCACCGGTGACCCTCAGTGCTGCTGCCAGGCTCCCCTGGGCCCTGGCACAGCCCACACGTCCCAGTGAAGCCGTGCCCTGCAGCCCAGCCCAGCTCACAGCTACAGCTGCCCTGGCATAGCCAACACGCCCCAGTGCAGCCCTGCGCTGCAGCCCAGCCCAGCTCACAGCTACAGCTGCCCTGGCATAGCCCAAATGCCCCAGTGAAGCCGTGCCCTGCAGCCCAGCCCAGCTCACAGCTACAGCTGCCCTGGCATAGCCAACACGCCCCAGTGCAGCCCTGCGCTGCAGCCCAGCCCAGCTCACAGCTACAGCTGCCCCAGCCCTGCCCTGTGGCTGGGCGCTGACCCTGCCTTGCCCGCAGCTTCTCTCCTGGGCAGGCTCAGGGACGTGCTGCAGCCTGTCTTTGTGCCCCTCAGGGCCCATGGGGCTGCTCCCTGCTCCTGGGCTGGCACTGCCCGTGCTTACAGCGCCCCGGGCTGCTCCCAGCTCCAGCTGCTGCTGAAGGGAGACGGTGCTCAGGGCAAGCCTTGTCTGCACTGGGATCACCCCTGGCCCCGGCTCGCCTCCCTCGGGCCAGCTGGGCCCTCAGAACCCGGCTCCTGCTGCCCCCGGGACAAGGAGGAAGGTGTGAGGGGCGGCAGAGGAGCAGCCCCGGTCAGTGTGGCTGCCCTGCAGCAGCCCCGGGCTCAAAGGTTCCTGTTTGCCGTGCTGGGGGCTGAGCTGAGCCCAGCTCTGCCCACCCTGTGAAATGCTGAGCAGCCCCAGCTCCAGCCGGGCCCGGTGCCCCTCACACAGGCACTGCTCTGACCCGCTGTGCCCAGAGGAGCTGTCCCACCACAGCCCGCCCAGCTGCCCGGGACATCTGGCCTGGAAGGGGTCAAATTACTGCCTCAACCCCTCTTTACACTCCTGATGCCTCTGCCAGTGGGAGCTGATACTTGAGAGCTCTGAAATCCTTTTGTCCTCTGACCACAGCAGACCCTAAAGATGAAAAGCCGAACGTGGCTCATTCTGGCACAAGACATACAGCTTGTCACAAAAATAGGGTTGCACTTGCTGTGATGTACACTGTGATTGTAGTTGATTTGCTTCTGGTCCTGGATAGATTTCTGCCAGAGGCCACACAGATCTGTTTGTCTGCCTTATTTCTGATTTTGCTATATTTGAGTATGTCTCCATTTTATTAATTTGTTTTTGACTCTAAGTCCTCATGATCCTCTTTGCCCATCTCAATCTCTTCACTTTTTTCCTCAACTTTTATGCTAAGGGTTGTAGTACTTTGAAATAACTTACACTAATTGTAATATTGCTAGGAATACAAGGAATTCACTGCAATCTCACACAGGACTACAGGAAAAAAACCCCAAGCAACAGCTATTCCCTCAGATTATTTCGAGGATCCCCTGCCTTCAAGTAAATACCAGTCACACCTGGAGACAGAGAGGTTGTGTCAGTATTGCTTTGCCCTGTGCTTACCCACACATGAGGTATGACTAGCACATCAGCACAAACCAAGGATTTTTACACAAACAGCACAATTAAAAGCCTTACTGTTTAAAATGGAACACACTTTCTTGGACTTCAATTTATAAAATTCTTTTAGGATGTGGAGCATGTAATTGCTCTAATCAGAGGAATTAATCTTCACAGCTTCCATGACTACAAGGCATCCTACAGCAAGCAAGAACTGATTCAGAAGTGGCTTCACTTCCAGCAGAAAGTCAACTAAACACATTAGACAAGTAAAGCACCACCAGAATTTTTAAGCTGAAGAGTTTTACACAAGACTTTTAACCAGATGACTGGGAGATTTCTCTTTGTGTGAATGTGTCTGGATTTCTACCTGTATACATGAAATTTAGGAGTCATTTCCCATTCTAGCTGCAAATGACTGTTTGTTTAAAATCAATTAAAACATTATCTTAAATTAACTTTCATGTCCACATGAAAAAGGCTCCATTCATAAAAAAGGTTCAATTTCTGAGCCCTGCTACTTGTATCAATATCTGGTTTTCTTGCAGGAAAATAAGAATTTTTAAAAAATGGTTTGCAAGCATTGGCAATATAAAAAGTTGAAACTAGAAAGGTCAAATACCAAGCCAAAATAATTTTTTTCACCTTTCTATCAAAAGCCTGACTGTAACTCAATAAAACGACAGTGTTATGCCCACTTTCATTTCTGTTCCAAGGAAATTGAAGTTGCATGAATAAAGTACCTTTTTTAAAAATAGTTTTTAAACAAAAGAATAAACTGTGAATGCCTCACCTTTCCAAGGGAATAGATAAACTGTGAAATAATTACACATGCTCATCGTATAGAAAGATTTCCACAATGTAATTATGTCACTGCAGGAAGAAGAAATAATAACAGAACATCTTTCTTTCAATTTGCTAAAGAGCTTTTATTTTCCCAGAAATTCCAAGAACAATTTCAGGGACTTAGAAGTTTCTCCTGCCTGTACCAGAGCCTTCTGGATGTCATGTGCTGCCTGCAGTCAGCAGCAGTTCTCAGAGATGAGAGAAAACATCTGTTTTGGCTTTGACAGGGAAGGCAGAGAGCAGAAGAGCCCAAAACGGTTGTGGTTAAGGAAGAACAGGTGACATGAAAGAACAGAAGACTGCAAAAACAAAGGTGATGCATACAGGCCTATGTATGTGCCTGTCCTCTCCCTGCTGTGACGCTGACAGGCAGCTCCAGTTCATCCTTTCCCTTTAGCATCTCTACTCCAGTTATGAGTAATAGCAAAAACTGTTTCCTGACTGCAGCTGTTCATGAGTCAGCTCTACTTTGCCACAGAAATGCTGCAGAGGGGAAGAAGAAATGTTGTGCTCGTTATCTTGGCCATCATTAGCTGTTCACTGTACTGGTTTCAAGTATTTACTGTGCTTTGTTAACCTGCACAGAGCAGCCACGTGAAGGGTGTCCCTGTGCCTCTGATCCCCTACACCCTCTGCAGCTGCACACTGCCACCACCAGAACCTGGGGCACTGAGGGAATTCTGACTCTTTAATACTTATCAGAAGGATCTAAATCAGCTGGGCACACATGATCTACTGTGTTTGTTTAATAATACTGCTATTGATGGTAATTGTGCCTACCACGGGAAAATAAATCCACTTAGCTTGCAGGCAAATTGGATATATAAATACTTGCAGCAACACTGTCACAGAGCCAAACTGTGAAATTATTTTTGTTACTTTAAATGTTTCTCTTTTGGTTCTAAAACTTCAGTCCACCAGGTGGTTTTCCCTTTGGAATAAGGTTGTATAAAATAAGAAATATATTTGGATTTGATAAATTTTTTTCAGAAATTTTACAATCAAAGGATGAATATTTAGCACTTAATTATTACAACTATAATGAGTAGCAACTGCCAAATCAGATTAAATACTTGCTGGTGTATGTATTTAAGAATCAGTTGAAATTACTTCTACTATAAAAGTGGCAGAAGCATCCCCAAAAGTATCATATAAAATATGACATTCTATGCAGGTATCATTAATGAAGACAGTAGTGGTCTAAAGGAAATTCAGACTCAGTCACAAGCTTTTGAGATGGGCAGGTCTGGATACTGGATTTCTGCCTTCAAAATCCTGACTTATTTGTGTAAATATTAGAGGCTCTGTGACCTTCAGGCAGAAGCAGCAGTATCATGGTTTAACTTGACACCCCTCAAGGATCCCTCACAAATGTGGGAGCCCGTGTTTATTTGAGAGCAACAATTGCCTGAGGCCATTACAGGCAGTCCTGGCAGGACAGTCAGAACCCTGAGCACTGCAAGCCCTTCACCAGCACTGGCAGCACTCAGCTAATGCAATTCTGCTGCTGCTTTTAACAGCAAGATGTACCTGCTTAACCCTCTGTGCAGGAAGAAGAAAATCCTGCTGGCTCTGTTTGACAAGGCATGGACAACAAAACACAGCCAAGTATGCACACACAGCTGAACTGTTCTTGCTCAGGAAACAAATTAAAAGAATGTCTTCACATAAGTAACACAGGTAGAAGCTGCTCTAGACACAGAACCCAAAGGAGAGGTTCACTTTCTTTGCCCGAAGTTATTGCCTCCAAAATAACTGTCCCTTCTGATAACTCAGCTGGAAAGCACCTCTGCTGACAAAACTTTTACAACCTTCAATCTTTAAGTGATTTTTGATGAAATAATTTAAAGCAGAAGTTTTGTTCTCATACACAGCTTATGATGCAAACACTGAGTAGCTGTGGACTCTCAAAAGCATTCTAGACCACCTAATGAAACAGTTCTGAACAGTGAATGCCCTGAGATGAGCAGGGAGGGGAGGGAAAGGGGAAATTCCTACATGCATCTCAAGCTGAGCTGTGACTGCAATGACACTTAGTAATAAAGGTACCATTACCTTTTGGGGCACTGACAAACCAGGTTAGTGACAGGGACAAGACTGAGCAGGAGAGCTGGGACATGGCATTTCCACGTGGATGAGAGGAGCTGGATGGAGCTGATACAAATCTGAGGGCTAGAAGGGCCACAAAAAGGTGAGGAAGGCACCAGATTTCAGGGTGCAATGAAAAAGCTTCACAGAATTTCAAAAGCATTTGGCTGCTGGATGTGAAACAGGAGGATCACAGGAAACACTGAAGTGGGAAGGGGCATCAGGAAAAGTAAATCAAATAGTGAGCTATGGTGAGGAGTTTCATGGAAGAACTTGGCTAGGAATAGAAGCCTCTTCTATCTTCTTTCTTTGTCATCTGTGTGTCTCAGGGTCTCTCAAGCCCAGTAACTACAGAACTGCCATCTCCATTTTGCTCTCCCAAGCAAAGACCAGAAGCCCAGATGAATTAGGGCTGAGGACTGTGGCTGTTACCAGGTGAGGAGCCCTGCTCCACAAGGCAACTGCACTTGGTGGTGTTACCAGGAGTATTCCAGAGAGAAAAGTTTAGCCCAGCTGCAATCCCTGAAGTACTAGAGAATTATTCAGTCTTACTACAAGGATAAAGGGGGATAGCTTTTGGAGGATGTTTTTGCTAGATTTACTCTTTTCTAGTCTTGTTAATTTGTTTTGCTATTTTCACTATATTTCTCATATTAACTCCAATATTGATGCCATTTTAGAAACAAATGTCAAGTAGCAAGAACAAATATGAGACACTTTCTGACCAATTTGCTGAGAGCTGCACTCTTTTGTTTAAAGGAAGTGTTCATATGGCCCCACTTGGAATCTAATAACCTACAAAATGGGCAAGGGGTAAAAGCCCAGCTATTCTCATTTACAGTTTACACCACAGAAAACTGAGAGGGATTGTCCCAGAGCCTAAAACAGGCACTGTGAATCCTGAATCCTTGGGATATCTGCTGTCAGGACAGGCTGTGGAACAGCCCAGCCAGGTCAATTACCAGCACTGGTCTCTCTATGGTGCATCTACAAAATCACCTCTGACACAGCAGCAAGCTCTGCCTGCTGTCCCAATCTTACCTGAGCCCTGGTGACACCTTTCCTATCATCAAAGTGCTGTGAAAATCCTGCACAGAGACATCCTGCAGTTCTCTGTTTGAAGGAACTTTCCCTGGTGCACAGAGCTCAAACAGCAAAACTATTCTCAAAAACTTCACAGCAGAGCTCCCTTTATGCTTAAACCATTGACCCTTCCTTGCTTCTTTCTCAACAAGAATTACAAGTGCCAGTGCTGTAAACCAAAGCAGTGCTTGAATTAGATACACATTCCCTTATATGAGCAAAAGGGAGGTAGGTACGTTTATTGGCAAATATCTTTTTAATTGTAGGTCTGCTTTGGCAATAGAAAACAAAAATCATGCTCCATTTACACATAAAGTTTGGGGAAAAACGGAACAAACCAAATGCAACCCTGGGATTTTTCTTGTACATTTTTAGCCAATCAGGAGAGAAATTAGAATATTTCCAGTATAAAAATATTAAAACTGTTATAGGAGGTCATGCCATTTCTTGCTAATTACTTCTACAGAAGACAGAGCAAAAAACCCAAAACTTTGAAAACCACTCACTGAGATTAAACAACAATGAATGTAACTTAATACTATATGGAGTACAACAGCAATCAGCTTATGTAAAAGAGTGACTCAAATACAGAAATTTACCATTTGTCTGAGTAGCTTCTGATGTAACAAATACAACATGTCAGG
The DNA here is from genome assembly GCA_013399915.1 of Illadopsis cleaveri. Taxonomy (NCBI): domain Eukaryota; kingdom Metazoa; phylum Chordata; class Aves; order Passeriformes; family Timaliidae; genus Illadopsis; species Illadopsis cleaveri. Next base: position 83,768 of record VXBB01018450.1, read on the forward strand.
ATCTTTTATTTCTTCCATGTTCAAGAACTTGGGAGTTACAGAGTGGCGAGCTCAGACCCCAACGTGAGATGGTGCTTGCTGTGAGTTCTGCAATATTCATGCCCTGGGTATCCAGAGAAGGGCAAGGAGGCTGGGAAGGGTCTGGAGCAGCTGAGGGAGCTGGGAAAGGGGCTCAGCCTGGAGAAAAGGAGGCTCAGGGGGGACCTTGTGGTTCTGCACAACTCCCTGACAGGAGGGGACAGCCGGGGGGATGGGCTCTGCTCCCAGGGGACAAGTGACAGGATGAGAGAATGGCTTCATGTTGCACCAAGGGGAGGTTTGTGTTAGATATTAAGGAAAATTTCTCCACTGAAAGGGTAGTCCAGCATTGGGCCATCCAGGGAAGTGATGGAATCACCATCCCTGGAAGTGTTCAAAAACATGTGGATATGGCACTTTGGGATGTGGTTTAGCAGTGAAGATGGTGGTGCTGGGTTAATGGATGGACTCAATGACCTTAAGGATCTTTTCCAACCTAAACAATGCTATGATCTGTTCCCAGATTGCCACAAAGCAGGAAGTGAAGAGCCAGCTGTGTTTCTCAGCACATACAACTGCCACCTTTGATAAGCAACAATTAGAGGAGAGCTACAAGAGTTCACCTTTTACTCAGGCAGATACAAATCTTCCTTTTACCAGACTTCATCTGGCATCATTAAAGAAGAAACAAATCTTCTCACTGAAGGAGATCTTTAAAACCAGCTTTATAACAGATCGTAGACTTCTGCATGCAGGTCTTTACCCCTCTCTCACTTGCAGGTGGTTTAGAAAGTGCCAGTGTGATAAAATGCAACAGCTGCCTTCCCCAGAAAGAGCCTGCACCAGAGCCCAGCTCTGTCCCAGCTGGTTCAGCTGGATGCAGCCCTGCTCACTGACACCCACAAAGATACAAAGAGATTGTTCTTGGTACCTTGCACGGAAGGAATGATTTTATGAGGCACTAAGTGTCCTGCAAGAGTGGCTGTGTGTTAAGGCTTCACCTGTCAGCAACTGTTTTACTGCTAACTAGACCAGGGAGGGAAAGGAAGGACAGACACCACCACCAATACCTTCCTTTGTTATAATCAGTTTGATTTTACACAACATTTCACTCAGAGCGTGGCAGAAAAAGCTCCTGCACTTAAACTTGTTTCCTGTTTTAACAGCATCATCAAACACATACTGGCAGCAGAAAGAAATCCCAGCTTTGAGAGCTATCTGCTGTGGTACTCTTCATTCGCTGAACTACATCTAGCAGCACAAGAGTTCTGATGAAAGCAACAGCAATAATGGGATATAAAATATGTATGAGTGTGAATGTGCACTGTCACACGTGGGCTCTGTACAGCATGTTTCATGCTTGACAGCACACTGGGATACAAGTAGACAGAACAACAGATGAGACAAATCTACAGCTTAAAATTCAGATTATTGTTACTTTTCCCCTTTCACTGAGAGCAGAAATAGAGTTCTAAAACATGTGCAAAAACCCTACCAACAAATTAATAAGAGAGGAAAAAGGCAAAAAACTAGGGATAAGCACAGTTCAAAACATGACATCCCCCAACACTTCCTACCTGATGTGTTGCATTTGGTGAGCCACTCAATTTTTCAGAGAGGCTGTGACCTGACATTAAAAACTCTGTATTTGCTGCTGTAACAGTGTGACAATGGCCCCTAGCATTTGTAAGTATCCAAGAACCCTTTTTTTACGTAATTACCTTGTGAAGTCAGTCATCTCCATCATAATCACACACATCCTCTTGGCCAGAACAATTATGTCATTGCTGGTATCATCCCAGATTTCAATCTCTGCATCAAGCTTACTCTTGACTTTTTTGAAATCAGCCACTTGCTCAGCTATCTTTTCCTTTTCAGCTTCTGGCAGTTGAGTCATCTTGGCCTAAAATAGAATAATTTTATTTGTAAAACATCTATTTCAAAGTATTTTCTTTTTTTAAAACAAAACCATTGCACATTAATAAATACATAGTTTAAATACACTATGGTCTGAGCCAACTGTTCAAGTTTGAGCGCTTCTAAATTTCAAAATTTCTATGTTGTCACTGGGTTAGGCCAAATAAATAATTTCAGCGTAATGGGGATAGTGGTGTTCCTGCAACCATTAATTTTAACATANAAATTAATAAGAGAGGAAAAAGGCAAAAAACTAGGGATAAGCACAGTTCAGAACATGACATCCCCAACACTTCCTACCTGATGTGTTGCATTTGGTGAGCCACTCAATTTTTCAGAGAGGCTGTGACCTGACATTAAAAACTCTGTATTTGCTGCTGTAACAGTGTGACAATGGCCCCTAGCATTTGTAAGTATCCAAGAACCCTTTTTTTACGTAATTACCTTGTGAAGTCAGTCATCTCCATCATAATCACACACATCCTCTTGGCCAGAACAATTATGTCATTGCTGGTATCATCCCAGATTTCAATCTCTGCATCAAGCTTACTCTTGACTTTTTTGAAATCAGCCACTTGCTCAGCTATCTTTTCCTTTTCAGCTTCTGGCAGTTGAGTCATCTTGGCCTAAAATAGAATAATTTTATTTGTAAAACATCTATTTCAAAGTATTTTCTTTTTTTAAAACAAAACCATTGCACATTAATAAATACATAGTTTAAATACACTATGGCCTGAGCCAACTGTTCAAGTTGGCTAAAATTTCTAATTTGAAATTTCTAAATTTCAAAATTTCTACGTTGTCACTGGGTTAGGCCACATAAATAATTTCAGTGTAATGGAGATAGTGGTGTTCCTGCAACCATTCATTTTAACATAGTGAGAGAAAGAAGATTAAATTCTTCCAAAGAGCCTTTATGAAACATGTCTGATAAATTTTCCTATTTCTTAGGGCTAAGGAGCCTAAGTAGTTTTAAGTATGATTCATGTAGAAGTTACAAAACACAGTATTGCTTCAGGTAAAAAATAATCAATGAAAAGGATTAATTGTCCTGAAGCACTCAGGTATGTTCCTCTCTTCTGAGAAGGTTCTAGATTATCATTTTAGGAACTGAAAAAGATTTAATTGTTCAAATACTCATCTTCTGTCTTTGCAGAAGACGAATAGACGAGCATGTCAGAAATCAGGATGTGAATAAGATTACCAAAAGCTCCTGAAAATGTAGCATGGTGAGAGGAATGTTTTTGCCTAATGTTCTCCATGAGCAAGATGCCCAGCCTGCTGCAGCCACGGGTTCCCCAGCCCTCCTGTGTGAGGAACAGGCCAGCAAGCAGCCAGGGGACAGGATATGACCTGGCCACATGGAGGCCCTTCCTCACACCTCCCACCCCAGGAGAGAGGAGCCACACTGCTGCTGCTGCTGCTGCTGGTGCTGCTGGTGCTGGTGCTGGCTTTGTGGCCATGCTGGTTCTTATCTCACACCTTCCCCTCTGGCCACCAGGAGCTCACAGCTACACACAGCAATTATTAATACACTGCTGTTACTCTGTAATTACACAGTAAGTATTTTGTGGCTTGTTCTTGTTTAGAAAACATTATCTACCACCAATCAAATGAAAAGTTAAGGCCATGGCTGAATTGTTTATAATTAATAAAATGAGTAATCGGTTCTGTACATAATGTGTATGTTTTTCAAGCCATGCCTTTTCAGAGATTTGATTTACACTGGAATCACTGTCACAGGGTTAGCTTTCTGACTTATACAAACTAATGAAAATTACAGCTTTCCCAGCATGTACCTGTAACTGCAGTCACAAAATTACACAGAACCACAGAACAGTTAAGGGTGGAAGGAACCTTACAGTGGTCAGAATTAGAAAGTGCAGCTATTTTGAGGCTACTGCTCTCATGTTGTTAAAAAACCCCAAAATGGGCTACAGAGAGAAGAGAACTTTCACCAACTCATATATCTTTGCTGATGGGTGGATGTCTGTGGTATTTCCTAGTCCCCAGCTTCAACATTGTTTTGAGTTCAAGATCACAGGCCTGGATCTTGAAACCACAAGAAAGATGACATTTTAATGAGGGAACTGTGACATACAGCATCCTGCTATCTGCCAACAATAATGAGCTTCAGGTGGAATGAGACATTATCCACTGCAACAAAGGGCAAAGGAAATTGTAATTCTGACCTTGTCTTTTCCTCCCTTCCCTCATACTACTTTAAAACCATGTCCAACAAAATAAAGCAATTGTATACAGAGCCTTTTAAGCACAGATTTAACTTGGTATCAAAATAGGCAACATAACAGTAATTGTGAAATAAAGATCTAAATTGAATGACTATTACATGAGTGCAGGCTTATTTTGTCCAGCAGGAGAAAATGATTTTTTCACTATTTCTAAGACAAAATGTTATTATTGCAGTAGCAGATAACACAGCTAAGACTAGGTGAGAGGAGAAGTTATATCTGTGATATTTCCTTCCTTCCATTAAAAAAAAATGGTATTGATTTTTTTCTTAAATTTCCCTGACTTAACTTTTCTGAAGGCTGTTTGTTCCTGGTAGCTGGAGCTCCAACACTGGAGTTTGTGTTATTTGAATTGTCCCATATGCAACCTGACTTACCCTGTGAGACTTGTGTTTCCTTTCATTACCCTTCCATGTTTCATTCAGTTCTCCATCAAAGAAACTGAACTTTTAAGGCCATGTAAAGACACATGGGTGGGTAACTAAGTGGTGAAGATTTTGGCTCTTCCCTCCCTGGTACATTGCTGGCCAATAACATCCCAACCCTAGAACTGCCCTTTTGCCTGCCTCTGTCTCCAGCTGCTCTCCAGGGATTTGACTTTCACATAAAGTTTGAGTATGCTCTTAAAATCTCAGGCTGACATAAATTTTTTCTTTCCTGACCCCTAAAACCAAATGGCTGGCCAGATCCACAGCTGCACCATTCTTACCACTTACAGGGACCAGGAAGGAAAGAAAGGCAACAAAAAGTAGCACAATACATTCAAGGAAAATCAAAGAATCTCCCTTGAAAATTATTTAACGCTTCCAGCTTTGTAGGCTGCAAGATGTCATGTAACTACAGAGAAGAAAAGAGGAAAAGGCTGTTTTTCTGCAATTTTGTAGGTTACAAGGAAACAAACCCCAGTTTCCCAAATGAGCACATGAAAACCTTCTCAAAGCTTTTACAAGCAAGAACACAAAATAACCTGCTCTTCACATACTGCAGTTATAAGGTAATGGCAGAGATCCCAGAAGAACGGATTTGCGTCCCTACTTTGTCTTGTGAGCTGAGGTTTTCATTCCCCCAGAGCCTCAGCAGCCACAAGATGTCCTCTGGTCTGTTCCTGCTCTCCTGCTGCAGTCAGCTGAGCATTTGGTGAAAAAGAACAGGACCCCTGCAAATCACCCCAAGTACAGAAATATCTTTCAATCACACTGTTTCACAACAGTTCCAATCATGACTTTTACCTGTTTTTTTTCTTGAACAAACTTTGCAGACCCCTGTCATAAAACACACATGTGTATTTTATGAGCCCTGAGCAACCTGAGCTGGTGAGTGGCATCCCTGCCATGGAACAAAATGATCTTTGAGGTCCCTTCCAAGCCAAATCATTCCCTGAGTCTGGTTCTGTTTGAGTGCCAGTATGTTCATAAGGGAATTCACAGAGACACCACCAAGTCAAAAGGGATTCTGTTCAAATGAGTAAGATGTGTCCACTACCTTCTACTACTACTTTTCCTGCTGAGGGAATAACTTTGTGAGTTTGGATAAAGAGGTGACAGAGACGATGTTGGATATTTAGCACTCACAGCTAAGTGAATAGAACCACACAGATGAACTGTGTGGTGTGTGATGCTCACACAGTGGGGAGAAGCTGTGCTTCTTTCAATACTTTACTACCTGCTGTCACCAGCTGCCTTCTCCCAGTTTCAAGAATTGCAGCAAGGCTGCTGAAGTGCAGCACTCCTTAAACAAGTTCAGAGTGCCTCATTTGTTCTGCCGTGCCAGCTCCGCTGTATTTTTAGATACAATGTAATTGGATAAACCGGATAAAGAGGTGGAATTATTGGGAGATAGTAAACAAAGTGTTTAATGCCATTTTTGCATCGGTCTTCACTAAGAAGGTCAGCTTAGATGGTGCAACTATGGCATATTAAATGTAATTTCTCTTTGTCCTGGGGCCACAGGCCTAGAGATTAAAAAGCATCATGTGCTAAGTCTGGGCTTCACCAGAGCCTTGCCACGGGCTCTCACGTCATCCTTACCAATAACCTGGAGAAATAAGGTCTACATGTAATTTCCAGTGGGTGGATGTAATTTTGGTTAGAAAACTGCTTGCAGAGCACTCATAAGAACACGCACCAAGCCAAGGGCTCCATCAGGAAAAGCTGTGAAGGAAGCTGCCCTGGTGCTGGCATTAGTCAATGTTTCCACAGAACCACGAGTACACACCACCACTGGCAGTGGAAGGAAGAGACCTGGTTTACAACTCCAAGGGAACTTGAGAACTGATCTGGAAACATCACGGGGTGTACAACAGCTGAGACAAGGACAGGGCTCACCCCTCAGAAAAATCACAGCACACTGACAGAACTGAGACAGAACCAGCCATGGGCAGGTGGGTGGGTGGGCATTTGTAGCTGATAAAAGGCTGTGTTCCTGACAGAAAGGCAAAGCTCATAAAAAGGCTCCTTCTGAACTATGCACACAGCAGGAAATAGTGCAAACCTCACGTGTGTGCTGTTGAGATCACAGGTGGCTTCACACATTTGGCAATATAAAGAGTCAGGACACAAAATTCAAGAATTCATTAGCCAGCTGCAGAGCACCCAGAGGAGAGAGAGACTAAAAGGACATGTGGGAAAGGCTACCTTGAAGAGTAAATCAAGGTTACTGGAGTTATTCAACCTGGAGTCTCCAACAGAGGCAGGCCATGGAAAAAGGATGCTCAAGTACGTTAAAAAAATACATACAGAAAGGAACCTCACATTCTCTGTGTCCATTGCAGGTGAGTGCTAACATGGTAATTGCAACACATGAGGTGCAAGGACAATAACTTCCCAATAAACCATCAATTCCAGTAATGAGCTGAGTAGAGAGAGCAACGCAATTGCTCATATAAATGTTGTGTCAAGAAGAAGTGTATTTATTCTGCCCAAATGGCCGGATTAGCTGAGTTCTTGAGGTTCTTTCCAGCTCTACTTTGTAGAAGTATCATATACTCTACAACCTCAAGTATTTCAGTAACTTAATCTCTTCCCTTTACGGAAATTGGGTTAAAAATTAGCAAGGAAATTAAATGCTTTTGATAGATCATGACTCCTGACAGGGAATCTTTTGCTATGTATCAAGTTTCAAAATTACTGTTCAGAGAACCTACTCAAAATTACAGTAGTTATTTTCATTATGCTTGAATTCTTATCAGTATTTCATGCTTGTGTAGAGCTCTGATAAAAATTAAAGCAAAAAATATTCTAAAATTGGCTTTTTTATTAACAAAATAGTACATGCTTCCCGTATGCTTAATGTATGTCAGCATTTCATTTAATGTAGGAACTTAGATGTACAATATTTGCTACTTGAATAAAAATGGCTAATAAATCTGATGGCAAATCTAACTTCCATTCTATTTTCATGTAAATATCAACAATTCTTGGTCCTTACTGTTTTATTTACTCTTAGAGATTTTTAGAGTTATATATTCTTAGAATTTTAGAGCTACATAATTGATCGCTGTATTTAAAACGCAATACAAATAAAACAATGAAATAACTTTGCCTGGATTTTCTCATTCACAGAACATACTGAACCAATTTTTATCCACCCAGAACTGTTGCACAAACACAGTGTGCAACAAAAGGGTATAAAAAATTATCTTAGCCGCAGACATTTTTGTCCATGCATCCACAGCACTGTCTGCAGAACTCTGAGAAAAGAAAGTGGGTGTGTGGCTGCCTGAAAGAGTTCTGCTCTTGCCACCCCTAAGTGGATTAAGTTGTGAGGTAAAACATTTTGCCTCTTCCTCAATATGATGACCTTAGCCTGCAGCAGCAACTTTGAAATTAAGCTAAGCTGCTCTTATCACTAATTTAGTAACATCAAACACTTAAATATTTTTTCCTGATCATTAACGTGTACATTGTCTTCTAGGTTTAAAATGAACTGGGCAAAATCTTACTCTCCCCACTCTGCAGCACAGAATCCCACGATAGGAGCCACTGTCTCCCTCAGTGGAATTACACTGATCATGACAGCATAAATTAGTCTGTGATAAGCCTCCACAATTTACACACAGCCACCAGAGGAAGAGCTAACATTCAGCTGGGAAAAATTGCATTAGTCCTTGGATCCACAAGCAGTACCTGTTTTTATAGAAGCTAAGGGTTTGATCCTAAGGAACAACTTCTTCAAGGATGTAAAATCACCCTACAAATAATCATCAGTATTTTTACCCAGTTTAAATATCCAGAGAGCTCACAGCACTGCCCAAGTTGACCTGTATCCCCCAGCCTGGGACTATGCCAGAGGCACTATCAGATTCATCTCAGAAATAGGAAATTATCTGAGGGAAGAGATCAATGAAGTAACATTTTCAGGATGAGTCAGGAAGATAAATACGAGGTCAAATCTCAGTCCTACTATCTCATCACTAACCTCTACTCTCTCTCTTTATGGAGATAGAATCTGAAGGTGTGATTAATAATACATGACTTTTTCATACATAAGGGAAACAGGATTTGCTAGTTAAGATGTAGCCTTTGTTACAAGTGGCATACACACATCACATCTGGTTTTATATGTTGTGATAAAAACAGGAAGAATAAAGGCACCAGTTCCCCACTGGAGCAGTGAGAGATGTGGCATCCAAGAAATTACAACACTCTTGACAAAGCAAGAGGAATCGAGAGTGCTCCTATGCAGCATGAATGTGGAGCCAGATATGTATAAATACAACTGAATTATTACAGCTGAAATGCCCAAGAGAAAGAACTCAAGGAGGGAAAAAGGCTGCTCTGCAATCTTGCCAAAGCACTTCTGGAACAGTCACTCCTGGTGCCAACACTGCACACAGGAGCCTCCCAACAGGACACAAAGCTGCTGCACCACACAGAACCACACACTGGCTAATCCTTTACATCTACCTTCCCTGCACAGATTCCTCATATTGCTAAACAGTTCTGGGTATAAATCTTCAAATATCAATATCAAATAGCACTCCAAACAAAGAGGCCTTAAATCACTGGTCTTGTTTGCGGCTGCTAGGTTTGTTAAGACATCTTTTTAAAAAAAACTATGTGCAGGTGTCTGTCAATATGGTACTTCAGGTTGAGTGCATACGTATATAATTTAGTCAAAGCTGTAATTTTCTATTGCTTTTGGGGGGTAATGTGCCATTTATGGCCCCAATAGCAGGACCTGAAATCTAGGAAAATTGTTTCTAAATTATAGAATCAGGCTTTAAGCCATGACCTCTATCTAGATGCCACAAAAAGGAACACTTACAGTAACTGTATTATTTTAGGGAGAAATAGAAAAAAAATAGGAATGTCCATACTATAATGTTAAAGTACTGGGGGGTTTTAGCTCTATTAACCACAGTCTGTGTCTAGGAGTCCCTTCCACCTCACAAGGAGAAACACATCCCAGAGACATCATCCCACAGCACCAACCTGTGCCTCTGATTGCTGACAGCCAGCTCCCTACCTGCCACTGTCCTCAGCATCTACTGCTTGGTTTGTGCCCTCTCAAATATGTGTTACTTATGGTTTTCTTTCCAAAGAAAAGCATTCCCTTAAAGAATTACTCTGGTTTAGCTGAGGAGTAGAAGACCATGCATGAGAATGCGATCTTTGAAAGCTTTAGTGCGTCTTTTCTGATTATATTTTGACAGTAAGTATCTCCAAACTACTGCTGCTGTTTTGGCAGTAAGAGAACACAGGAGGAGACCACAGCAGCATTCCCCTGCTCACAGTGCTCCTCCATGCCCTGGTATGGGTTATACCCATACCTCTGGGGGTCCAGCCTGGCAGAGAGGTGGCAAAAATCAATTAGCTAGACGGCATGATCGAGTGTGTCTTTAAAAATCAAAAAGGTTTTAATAAAGAAGGAAAATAATACAAAAACAAGAACAAAGCCAAGCACAATACAGAGACAAGTGTCCTACTTGCTACAACACCTCAAAAAGCGTCGAGTTTCTTCTCTCTCTCTCTTTAGTACTTCACAGCCTAGATGGGCTTTTTGGCCCTTGGCCCAAGGAGAGTAACAACAGGCTTTGAGTTACATTCCCGGAGTCCAATCCCCACTTCAGGGCTGGCTCCGAGCCAATCACAATGAGAAAATCACAGAACTTTCCAGCTAAAGTTCCTGAAATGTCTAAAGATAAACTGAAACTCTCTCCCTGTTTGGAAGCACCTGCTGGGGGTGTGGGGTGCATCTCCACACCCCGGGTGACACATACCCGGTCAGTCTTGCCCTCGGTCTGGACGCTGGTTCGGCTGCGCGCGTCCTGCTCCTCCTCCAGGTCAGACACGTCCTCCAGCTCCTCGGGCGTCTGCAAAGGCAGGGCAGGGTTATTGTCAGTCACACTGGGAACCTGGCTGCCCATGTCAAACACATCCCAGCTGCTCGAAGGTAAGGTCTGCTTCCAGCCGTGCTGCTGCTGCCAGCAAAGGTGTCTAATGAGAAACCTTTACATGACAAGGACGGATGGTGAATGTGTCACTTACCACTTCTATTAAGCAGCACGAGTTCCTGCACTACCAGAAAAAATAAATGTGCTTAATTTGCTATTTTTATACGTGGCATTATTTCATATGCCACTGTCTGTTCTTTTTAGTCACATCAGCTGCCAGTTGATTTTGTGATTCTATTTAATTTACAACAAGAAATTTTCTATACGATCCAGGTCTTCAGATTTATTTACTGCTTCCCTTTTACCAAAATATTATTAAAAGAAAAGGGGTTTCATGCAGAAGTTCTGAATTTTATCATAAATAACATAACAAAAACCCCACAACGAACAAGACTTTATAAAGGACACTAAATATAGCATTAAAACCAAGTTTTTCTATCAGCAAAACACTGCACAATGAAGCATACAGGGTTTTAGGGATTACAAACCACTTAGAAAATAATACTGGTTTTGCTGATGCAATAGGGCAAACTCAAGAAATTTTCCTTTATCAAGTAAATTCACAGTTCTAAGAAGCAAAAATATATAGAACCAAGCTCGACAAAGCTCATGACAGATCTACCACCACCTTGACATCTAGAGTTCCAATTAGAGGGAAATCCTGATGTTCCAAGTCCCCCAAAAGCCTGACATTCCAAGAGAAACATGACAAGACCAGGATTATCAGATAACCTCAGTAGAAGACAGGCATAAAGAAACCCAGCCATTACTTTGACCCAATTTTCAATCAAGTCAAATATAATGTTTTTAATCCAGAATTGCTGTATATTCTCACCTTCATGTTTTTACTGCCAAGGCATATACAAAGAAGATCTGTTGAGAGGAACACTGCAGGGTTCTGTCATTTTATTTCTGAGTCCATAGCACGGTAATGGCACGGCATTAACCTGAGTAACTCCACCTGCATGCATTTGAGTCCTTTGAGAAAGAACCTCTGTGGTCAGAGGGTGGTACATAAACCACAGGGTTCAACAGCAGCCTTGAAACAAGGCTCAAATAAGCACTCCATTGCTTCAGCAGCACACAGACAATTTCACCCACTGAAGAAAATCATCATTTCTATGAGATAACACTGCAACAAATAACTCAGTGTTGGTGTGCAAGTTGGCAGAAATAGAACCCTGGGGGTGATAAATGCACCTCAACTTCCTCAAGAAAACAGGCAATCCATTTTTGGGACAAAGATAAGCGTTAATGCTACACTGCCAAACTGGGGGCAAAGAACATTTTATTTTCAGGCAAAGACTAACATTGTGACCAAGTCTCAGTTTGAGTACTGGAATTAGACCTCGTAAGAATTCCACAGTAGCCAAAGGCTGTTACCATACTAAGTTGTTGGAAAAAGCTGCAGTATGAAAGCAAAATGAAATTTTGGTGGTAGTGGATATCTCTGCAATAAAAAAAAAAAAAAAAACCTATCACAAACTCACTTTAATTGAAGCATTTAGGGACACTCTTATTAGAGGACCAATAACATAAAGGATATTAAAACAGTAACTTCAGCTTCTCAGGATTACACTGAATCCCTCAGGCAGGTAAGAGCCTTGATTAAGTGTACAGAAAAAAAGAAATCTTTTTCCTTTTAAAGTTAAATAATACTTGGGTTATTAATACAATTTTAAAAAACACATTGCAATTCTTAGGTTTCTATAAAATTAGTTTGGAATTTTTTTCCTCAATCATCATAAAGCTGGATTCATGGCAGCAGAGCACCATTTCTTCCTGGGTGAACAGATACTTGAGAATCCCACACTTCCAATACAGAATTCCTGTCTTCTATAAAACATGGAATTCAAAATGTTGTGACAGGGTACAGTGGTTAAGAACTTTAAGACAGTCCCATTATATGCTGGCGAATTTTAGGTAATGTGTTTGAGAGCTTTATCCAGTACTACCCCACAACAAACCCTATCTATTTACAGAAAGGTTATTTTAGGGCCATCAAGAGAATTTTGTAGAATTCCACTGATACCATTTTTCTGTGAAGTCAAGCTATGTAAATAGGACCAGTCTCAACATGGAAACATTAGCAAAGAGGTCAGCAAAAAGACAGCAGGGTAAGGCATCTCTCAATGGCAGCCTCAGGTAAGCTTTTCCAAGATGAAATCATCATTACATTAATCTGATCTGGCAGTTTACAAACTGCAAATGGTAGAGCAGAGATCCCCTTCCAGCTGCACTGGCACAGGGATTCCCTCTCCAATTCCTTATCATGCACAGAACATTGACTCAGGGTCTAAGTGCTGCTCACCCAAACCCCTCATGGGCTAAATGCTGCCAGAAACTCTCTTGGTTTTAAATTGCCTATGCCCTTTTCATGTCTGTAAAACCTGTTTGTGGCTGGGATGAGAAGTTTCCTGCACAAAGCCCACACTCCCAGCCAGAGGACTCCACTCCCATCAAGCTCTCCCTAAGTCATTCTCTCCAAAGCCCAGATCTGCCATGCTTTGAATTGTTGGTACCACAGAATTCAGAAAAACAAAACAAACCTATCAAGTTATTAAAGGACATTTCATGCAGAGGGAAGTGGTTGATTTATCAAACCTTTAATCACGAACTATAAACTATTGTCATTTTCAGACACACCAAAAGTGAAAAAAACTCCCCACTATAATAATGAGAACAACAGAAGTAGTTACTGAATTGTTCTCTCTCTATGGAAGCTCTTTCATGTAATACAAAGCAAAATCTGTGATTTTTTTCATGTTACTCTCATGATCCACTGTTTATTAAATACCTGAGACACACCTGTATCTGCTTATATGAATACTCCATGTGCCAGCACACGGTTATTGAAAAGGAAAGTCTGATGACTGGATGGTTAAACTGGTATGAACATGAGGGCCTGCAATACAAAATTGTGTGCTAGCATCAATAAACAGAAACTGTGCACACAGAGAATAGCCCAGCTGGAGGACTGGAGTGAGAACCATGGAAGGAAGCTGAAGGTATTGTTTAAGACTCCTAACAGGCATCTTATCAACTGCAAGTGACAGAGGAGGGAGAGATTTGAGTTCTGCAGTCAGTGACACCACGAATGCAAGACATAAATGGCAGATTCACTGTGAGATGTACAAAGTATGGAATTTCCAGTAAATCTAAGGAAGAATGCTGAGGTGTAAAACGAAACACAAGACTCCAGTCAGCAACAACCTACAGACTTGCGTGTAACACAGTGGTAAACGGAGTTTAGAAACAAATTTGAACAGAGAAAAATTAGGTTTCCAGTGGCCACTGGAGCAGAACTCTTGAATCCTCTCCCCTAGAGGTGCTGGAGGAGGGAGAAATGCATTCCAAGATGAAGGCTGAGCAGCCTACACCACCACCAAGGTGATGGAGCAGCTGGCAGTGAGAGAGAGGCACGAGGGCACACAGGACACCTGCCCCAGCCCCCAGGCAGGGCTGCAAGGGATTTCAGTCCTGTGTGAAAAGCCTTTGCTGATCCTGACAACAACACATTCAGGTATATTCCTACACATCCATTCTAGGCTGTAATTCCATTACTGTGCCTGACAAGCTACACAAGTAGCATGTATACTCCTTTTCACATTTCAGTGATTGTAATAAATCTGCATTCTCAGTGGGTTTGCTACTGAAGACTCAGGCTGAGGACTCAAAGTCGTATTTATAGCGAGGTCTAATATTGATGAATTTGACATCTTGCTGGTACTCAACTCCAAGCCACAACAGCAAGTCATTACTATTGCACCCAGGTGATTTCAGGATATGCATTACCTTTTCATCTATGAAATGAAAACCACTCTCTGATGACAAACCTTTTAATTTGCTTTCCTACAAGGATTTTAAAGAGAATAATTAATAAAACCAAGGTCTGGCCCTAGTCTTTAGATCTCTGCTAGTTTTTCTAAACTGGATGCAAATGGTTTTCTGGTTTATCTGGTTTTTAATCCAAGCTTTGTAGAGCAATTTGTTTGACTAAGTCTCACAGCATCTTCTCCAACACAGTTTTTTATGTAAACCTCCTCAGAAGTGTTTATCCAAAGAACTTTATCTATATCAGTTGCTTCTAAAGGTCACATACAACCCATGGAACCATCAATCCTGCCAATGAAGGGTCTCAGCTGCTAGAACATAATGCAGAGCCAGGTCTAAAATCCCAAGATACACAATGTAAATGGACAATCAGGTATCATGGTGTGAAAGGAAGCTATCTCCTCTTAGCTAGCATTCAATTAAATGCTGACCTTCACACTGTCATAATATGCTCTTATGCTTCATCTTGTCTTGGTTTCAACAGCCCCATCAGTCATTCTTTTACACAGACCAACACTAAAATGCAGAGCAGAGTAACACCTTAACAGGAGCTAAGCTGATGAGTGATGTCTTTATTTTACTGCTGCAAATGCAGTTATTTGTGCTATGTAAATCCCAGAGCAGCAGCAGAATGCTTGCATGCACTCCAGGAGGATCAGAGTTTGTCTATTATGTCCTTCAGTGAGCACACAATGGCTTTACAGAGATTATCAGCTCTGCTGTGGACATTTGCCTAACGCCCAGATTTTGAACATCTCATCCTGTCAGGCTGCACGTCACTCAGTGTAACAAACCATGGTACGTGTGTCACAAATGCAAAAATATCATGCTCTGCCAATATTTAGCTACTGAGTGGTACTTTTGTGTATTAGTCACAACACCACCATTATCTCACACTTAATTCTGCCAGATGACACACTGCCAGAGCAAGAGTTTTGATGTGCTAGAAAGAGAACAAGGAACTGCAAGCATTGTTTATCTTTTCTGCCTAGCTGAGTAAGAGCCTCACGTAATTGCTCCTATCTAGTCATTTAAAGTACTTACCATGTTTTTGCTAAAAGCAGTTGAGTGTTGAGAACAATAAACCTCACATCATAAAGGTCAAATTAAAATACTATGTTCTTAATCTGTCAATATTGTGACATCTCAATGGTAAACACCATCCCCTCAGTTAAAGATGATCACGTGTCTATTCTTGAAATCTGTTCTTGGCAGTTCCCTTCACAGGGTGTCTTTAGCATACCACATTATTGGGGATATTGTTAACAACAACAAACAAATGATTAATTAAGCCAGAGAGCAGAATTCTGTCTTTGATAGCAGTATTGTCACCAAGCACTGGCAAGGAATTTGTCATCAAAAAATAGTAAAATCATTATCCTGCCATAGCCTGTACACATTTGCATTTTCAAATATAGGTACTAAAACTTTCTCGTTACTAACAGAGAAAATTCTGCAAAGTATTTTTTATATATTAAAGTTGTAATTCCTGTTAAGATCAGTGAAAATATAAACTTTGGTGAAGAATAAAGATTTTAATTATGAGAATAAATGGTGACCCTTGACATTGAAAGACGAAACTATTTTCAATAATAAAAGATGTGATAGGACAAAGAGTAGAGGTTTTAAAACTAAGAAATGCTGTGAACCCACAGTATGGGGAAAAAGTTGTTTTGTTACTGGATCCTTGGAGGTTTTGTTTGCTCATTTCACAAGTCATTTTATAACATTCTGCTCCAGGAGATTAGGACCAAAAAAGTTAAAATTAATCACCATTAGAGACAGCAAGGCAGATCAATAGCCTGATTCCATGTCACAATTCCTGTGCTTCCAGGTCTCACTGGACATACATTAGGAAAACAGTCTTCTCAACAACCAGCCAGGAGACAGGGAAGACCTGAACTGAGGAGCAGAATTGAAAAGTTTAAAGTGAAAATTCTGAGTACTGCCCTCTGAAAATCCCTTTAAGGAAAAACTGTGAAGTTGGCACAGCTATGTAAATTGGCACAGAGAGTTTCAGCACCTGTTTTCTATACTAAACTACATTTTTTTGTGGTGGGAGCATGCATTTCAGCCCTGTTCTCATTGCTTCCCCTTTCCTTTCCCCGACAGTACTTTGTATGTATGCCACTCTCACGTAATGCCTACAGCAATTCAAAGAGAGATTTACTCCTGGAAATACTGACCTAGTTATGCTGCACAAAAGCTCTGAACACATCCTTAACTCTAAAAAGTTGGGGAAACTTGACAGCTGCCTGGAAATCCCATCTAGTAATGGTATTGCAGCCCAAAGGGTCCAAAGATACTGGGAGGTTAACATTTATAAACAAGGTAACAGTTTTATAAAACCAACAGCATGACCAGGAAAGAAGCTAAGATTTCAGCGGTGTAAATCCTTCACCAGGTTACCTGAGGACTCACTTAGGAACCTGGAAGCTGCTTTACTTTTTTTCCAGTTATTTTATTTCAAGGAAGCACTTTTTTTGGATATAACCTTTAAAAAAGAATTTCAAATCCCTCGGAACAAAAGATGATCAAACATAGGTATCACAAATCACACAACTCTGCTGTAACCCAAGCCCCTGCCTTGATTCCACAAGAACCATGACAACTGATACGTGCAAAGCACAGCCTTTGTTATGTTTATTAAGTAGGAAAAATAACCATATGGCTTAGAAGCTTCCATTTTAAACTCAGAAAACTGATAATTAACAAGAATAGAACAGTAGGTTTTAATATAACTGATTTGTTCTTCAGCTACCTAAAATGTATTCCCTGTTTCCTCTGCTGAGTTGACATACATTTGCTCCATCTAGTGGGAAGCTAATTAGACATTTCATTTATAATGGAAATACTTGTTAAGCTGTTTAAAAATGGATTGTGAAAAATGAATTAAGCCATTGTTCTTTTGCTAGTAATCTTCACAAAGCAAATTATATATGGCCTTATATATGAGCAGCTTATAGCTGTGTTTGAAATAGATTGCTAAACATCACCTCATTTGAAAATGAGATTAGACCTTGTTTTCTCTCTCTTAACTGTATGTATTTAAGATAAACTAAAACATCTTTACTGTTGGTCTGGCTAACCTCAAAGGCAACCAGAGAGGTGCTCTGCATTTTGCCTCTGTGAAAATTCATAATGGTTCCTATTTTTAATAAAGGCCAGAGGAACAAACTGACCAAGCCCAGGCTGCTCACCCTCCTGTCAGTCCCTGGAGTGTCATGGCCTGAGTGTCACTGAGAAAGGCCCTGCACACCATCCCCCAGGTGCTGGAACTAAGCTGGGCCATCAGCCTTTGGCTGTGGGGCTCTGAGGGCACTTACCCCAGGCTGTGCCCAGCTGGGAACATGAGGAGCAGCCCAGGTGTGTGTGTGAAGGGCTGCAGGACATCCCTGCCCAGGGACACTCAGCACGTCTGCACTGACCCCAGCGGGGACCTGCCCGGCTCAGGGCTAGGGCTGCCACCCAGATGGATTCTGCTAAAACTCACTGAGGGAAAATGTAAACCCTGGCACCTAGGAAGGCAGAAGCTACAAACAAAACAAGCTGGGGCTGCCTGACTTCGGAGCAGACCAGCTGAAAAGGACCTTGGGCTCTTGGCACAAAGAACACTGGGCAGGAGCCAGTAGTGTTCCTTGGCAGCAACAGACAGCATCCTGGGATGGAGTGAGGTGTGACAAGATAAATCCACTTCTGAGAACCAGAGAGTTGAAATTAATACTTTTAAAACCACATGACAGAGTCTGGATTCCTGCAGAATCTCCCCTTCCTCTCCAGAAACCTTTGTTTTTTGTGGAGGAGAGTATATCCCAAAGCCAAAACAAAACCATTGCTTCCAGGCAGATGAAATGCAGGAAAGAAACTGCTTTTGGAATACATCGATATATTAAAGGTAAAAAAGGTGCAGTGAATATCTCAGTTCAACTGTATTAAAAACATTTCAGGGATCAGAAAGGACAAGAAACAAGAGACAAAAAGAGACAATTCAGAATTCCAGAAGAAATGTAGGTTTATCAGATGAATTAAACCTGAGCAATGGTAGTGCCCCTCAGCAAAGATTTCTAACATACCAAATCTATCTGTTTCTGTTACATGAATTATGCTAAATGATCACACTAAAAAAATCCCCTTTGACAGATTAATATATTCCCCAGCAAAAGGCTGTCAATGAGAAGTTCATTTCTCAAACTGGAGTAGAAGAAATTATTAACTACAACCTCAACATCTGCTCAAGACTCTTCAGTCCCAAGTGACCCTCTGTACTATCAGAGCTGCAAGTAAAACAGGTATCTTCAGAAAAGATACACAGACTAAACCTTCCATCACAAACTCATGCCTCACTGAAAAATGCACACTGTGATGCACAGCCTGCTTCTCAAAGCACAGGAACCACTGCTGTCATCCTTCCCACACATCCCCACCCAGGACTCGACAATTGCTCAGCACAAATTCCTGGTTTAGCAGCTACTCCTCCCAGACACTCAGACAATGGAAATGAAACCACCCTAGCCATGAATCCTGCATCCATCACTTTCATTCCTGCTTTTAATTATCAAGAGGCTTTAGATGCCCAGAACACGCACCCACTCCCCCTCATTCAGTCAGCAATGATGTTCAGGTGAATGATCAGAGCCAGCTGAGGTGGAACTAAGGAACCCATTAAGGCCATCACCGTGCAAACCAGCCTTCATACCCCAAACCACTCATTTCATTCTGCTTTGGGAGGCTGAGAGCCTTCATTACCAAGTGGGCTCTCCAAGCAAAGCGGAATCAAACACACACAACCCCCCACAACTGTCCCTCAAAGAACACTAGTTCGGGTCTAGCTTCTGAAAAAATTATTTAATACGTGATTTTCTTAGAATTTTTGTAGATGCTAAAATTCCTGTTTGTACATGAAATGAATTCTTCCATCTGTGAAGGTTTCATGACCAAGTTCTGTGAAAGGCAGTTCAGAACATTCCCCTCTAAGACATCAAATGAGAAAGTGATTCAGATCGGTACTTTGCACATTTTTTCATAACATGCAGCTTTGACAGCCTCCTCTGCCCAGTGAAATAGGAGAGACAACACAACTCTGTCATCTGCTAACAGACTGATAGAGACAAAACTGGCACAGTCAAACACAAGATCCTTAATACATATGAAAATTGACCAAAATCTTATGTATGAAATTTGGTTTTCTTCATGTCCAAACTGAATCTTCCCCTTGTAGTCAGAGTTTATCCTCTTTGTAATCCATTATGAATATGTAACACAGATTTTCTCCAGTCTTGTGCAACATTTTACATCAATGAAAACAGCTGTCTCATCTTCCCTTCTCTCCCCTTTGGTTCTCTGTTCCCTGGGCTAATTAGGACTAACACATTTGGTGTTTTTCTCATAGGTCACAATTTCTAATGCTCTGGGTATTGTAGCTGCAATAAATCACAGTGCACTTGCTTAAACAACTAGGGAATTTTGGAGGTTCTCACTGCTCATGTTGGGACATAAACGCCCATTTCTCTTATTTTTAACTAGGGTACCTACAAAGCTGAATAACTGCAACCAATCATAACTCAGTAAAACCTGGCTTGGTTGCATGGGCTGAAATTAGTCTTTCAGACATCTCCAGTATTATCTGACTCGAACAGTAATTGAACAGCAAGAGCTAATGAATCTAAACACAAATTAACCATAAGCAGCCTAAATTTAATCAGTAACCGTCACTGATAGAAATATTTTTATCCCATAGCAACAGATTTTAAAAAGTCTTTCTTACAATAACAGAGCAGAATACAAGGACCGTTTTTTTTTAATGCAAAGAGGAAAACACACACAATAAATACTTGCTAGAAAAGCACCAGGAATTACAGGGGAGCACAGGCTAAAGAGGATGCAGCAGCATCACATTCCTGAAAACAAAGGCAACCAGACTGTTCTAAGTATCTGCAGGCACAAAGACAGCAAACCTTACAAATCATGCCTTCCCTTCAGCTGGGGGCTGAGCCTCCACTGCAAGTACTGTATCAGGTGCTGGGCACTGCACTTCCCAAAGGAAGGGCACAGTTGGAGAACAGGATACAACAAGCGTCAGCATGACGTGAAAATAACCTAAACAAACCCAAACTTTAGGTGTACAGGAAACAAACAGAAGGAGGTCATCCATCCTTGATGGACATGAAGTGCTTTCAGATGCCATCAGGAGATGTGTGGAGTGGATTTAAGGAAGAACCTTCTAAAGGGAATAGAGTGGGACTGACTGCTTGAAGGCATCCTCCAGTTGCCAGCTGTGGATGTCCTAAGAACAGGACAGACAAATGAACACAGGGAATTATTTGAAGTTCCTCCTGATCTGCACAGGAGACAGTATTAATAGAGTTAGTTCAGTATCTTTAGAGTACATATTTGATTGCTGCATTTATCTCAGGTCAGACAAAAATCAGAATTTATGTATCAGTTACCCTTTTCCAAAGAGACTGGCACCCTGTGGGGAGTCCAGTTTTCAGGCTTTACAGAGGACAATTCTTACACTGCTTTAGTATGAGGCATGAGAAGAGAATCTGCATATAAACAACACAAGACCAACTGTAAGGTGAGAGAAAATAGAAAATAAATGTAAAAAGGAGGGGAAGGAAAAGAAATGAAGATGATACAAAGAAACACCACAGTGTGAGGCAGGACAATGCACAGCTATGCCTGTGATGCAGCACCACGAGTCCTCAAAGAACACTATGCCACATCTTTGTGGTAAGCTATTTGTGTGGGTCGCTGACTGCTCCCTGACAGGAATTTCAATTGTTCCTCTTACTTTCTCTTTGTGGAGGATGGTATTTTTTGGCAATTAATACTGCTCAACCTTCTTTTTCTTCCCCAGGCAGTAGATAAATCTCAGAGCTCATAAACAAACCCAAGAATAAACAAGGAGTGGAAATGTATCACAGCCTAAACCCAAACTCTGCCAGGTAGAAGCTGCCTGCCAAAGCCCTGAGCTATCTGGCAATCCCACAGGCTGAGTAGGACTGAACCATTCCATCTCTAAAGGGCCAGGCTGCAGGTAATACTTGCTGCTGAGCTTTCTGGAAGAGAAATACCAGGAGAAAAAGCAGCTTTTTACTGATGAACTAAACACAACTTAAAATTTCATCTCAGTTCTTCTCTACCAGGTGAGACACCTGAGAATTTTAGAGGGAGAAAACAGTCCTGTGGGTTATAAATTCAGTATGTTCTACAAACACATGGTGCAATTTAATATGCCATTTGATAACCCAAACATGGAAACCAGACCAACACTATACAGCAGCAACGCTATCATGTTGGATGATCTTTTCATTCAGGAAAAAATAACTCCCTTTCTGCAGTTGAAGACAACCAGGGTGAGTCACCTGCTTTCTGACCTGTGAGTTTCCTATAAACTGCATGAGCAAATCAAGCAGTGCAGTCTGAGATGGAGGAAGCTGGAAGATGCAAGGTCTAAGGCTGTATTAATGGAATGGAACCACCAAGTGGAAAGAAAAGCCTAAGTTTAGGCAGACACAATTTCAGGCTTCATCTCTCTTGGGGACTGGCTCCATTTCAGCAATAAGTGATTAACTGCAAACCCCAGCATTGGTAAATTAATTCACAATTTCCACTGATGTTGCTGTGCTTAAAATCTGAGTAAGTTCTGCTTCTGGCTCCACTTCCCAAGGTGACCAGCAGATGTTTTATTGGCTGCCCTCTGAGCAGCCAGACTGAGCTGCACACTCCCACACATCCAGGGCACTGGTGTGACCTCGCATCCCTTCAAGCACGTCACCAGGTACTCTGATGGCTTTACCTCTGTTTGCTGTGTTTGGCATTCCCTCACTAAAACAGCACACAATTATTCCTGTCTGCTCTTCATTTGCTGAATGTTAATTAAGTTCCATACTTGTTTCTTCACACATTTAGAATGCAGCTTTCCCAAACTCACCAGCATTTCAGAGTGTATCTGACACGGCCTCCCTGTGGGGCCAGCCAAGCTCCCAACCACAGCATGCCCTGCTCAGGTGGGATGCCAGACTGGTTTCTCACTAGGGGAGAAGGGCCCAATCCTCATTCTGAGAACACATCAGCAACAAACACACAGCTGACATCTGCTGATCTGACCTCCTCCATGCACAAACCACACACAAGGCAGGCAGAGGTGTGATTCATACGACACACAGAGGTGGAAGAAATACAGATGGCAGCCCCCAGGCAGCTCTGACATCCATTACTGTGGCCAAACCCGTGCCTACCCTGCAAGACTACACAGCCAGGCAGTGAGGCAGTGAGCTCAGTGTCCATGCACTCGTGAGGAAACTCCCTGGTGTGCTGGCCAGGACCCGACACAGGAAGCTCAGCAGGCCCCAGGAGGGATGAGATCGCTGGGATGGGGCTCTGAGCTGCTCGGGGTGCAGCCAGCCTGAGGCAGGTGCCAGGTGACAAAGCCTGTCTCAGGGACACACAGGTACCTTGTGCACCCCCAGGCTGCCACAGCCTCACTGCAGACACTTTCCAGCAGCTCTTTATCCCTCACGTGGACACACTGCTGTATCCTAACACACAACTGTGACTCCTGTGGGTGGATTTAACACTGCAGCACATTCCAGGAGATTTCAAAGGCAATTCACACTGGCCCATATGATCATTTCTCATGTGCTATTTCATGCTGGACCATGTTCAGCAAAAAAGAAGGCTTCTACTTTCCAAAAGAATTATGTTCACTTGCCAAATAATCAGGTTTTCTTCTGTTTTCTGTAATTCTATGCAGATTGCTTCTTGAAGACCAGGATCACAAGGCACTCAGGGTAACAAATTAATTTTAAATTAGTATTACTGCTCTAATTTCCTAATAACTGAAGTACCTGGTACAGCAATTACTTTGGAGGCCCTGTTGCTGTTTGCTGGGCTACACTGGAGCAGTGGTGCAGTAAAACACCAATTTCAACCCAATTCATGTGCTAGAGGATGCACAGCACTCCCCTGCTGCAACAGACTTCCCTTCAGTACTCATATACACTGATTTTATTGATAATATAATGAAGGGACTCCCCTGTCCCTATTTTAGGAATAGGCTGTAAGTCCCAGCATTTCTCAGGAAATTAGGTAGCATCAGTTTTGTCAACCTCTACAGAATCTTTTCAGGTAAAAAGGACTCACAAATACCATCTTCCACTTGTCAGGCTCAGTGGAGGGTATTTTTTTTTTCAATTCTCCAAAGATTTTTTTCCCAAAGGTTTCTTTTTTTGTGAGTCAGTTTCCCTGTTATCACTATGTCTCCTCGTGTCCACCTCCTTTCATCAACTACACTGCAACCCTGAGCACACTTTCAAGTAAACAACCTGGTGTGACTCAAGTTGGCAAGTATTGTTAATTTAAAAAATGCAAACTAAAAGGAAGGAGGTTGTCATTAAAAGCAGAACCTGAACTCAAATATACCCATGGAACACTAAGGAATTCTAAAAACAGAAAACAAAAGAACTCAGGGAAGCAATAAAGAACCATTTAATCCCAAACCTTGTCCACTGTCACAGTGCTTTCTCAGCAAGGACAACACAAGAGGAGCAGACCTGACATTGTTACACCACCAGGCAAGAATCAAGGCACAGAATGACACAGACCCCAGCACTGCTACCCTCCTCCTGTGCCAGCAGAACTCAGATCACAATCTAACACAGATCATTATCACTGGTTTTTGAAGTTCAGTGACATTCCGAACACATTTGTGATGTACCTCATTGCTCTTCTGCACCACACTGAGAAGATCCATCCTACCAGAATAAAGGTTCCACAGTGACAAGAGCACCTGAGAAATTTCAACTAAGCCATGACCTCAGAGATCACTGTGATCAGCAGTGAAGGGAAACACAGCCAGATCCAGCCTGAGCAAGGAAAATCTCTGAGGCAGAAGTGCAGCAGCACTGCCAGGGCTGATGGCAGCATCACATCCATGGCTGAGCTCTCAGTGCTGCTGGGAGCTGCAGGCTGCACTCCCAGGCTGGCCTTGCTCAGACTCCAGTGAGCCATGTGGCACCAGGCATATTTTAACAGAGTAACACTTACACTGTGCTTCCCAGTTTTGGTTCCAGTAATTCAGTCCTTCCCTTTTAGCAGCATAATATTCATTCCATTTCTCTGGGAATGTATTTTATATTAGACAGTAAGCACCAAATGGCAAGGAAGGAATACATATCACTTTTTCTAGCTCTAAGGAAAAAAAAAAAACCCTCAGCAAAGATTTTAATGTTCCAGAAAAAATACTGTTACATGCTTAAGTTTCCAATGAGCCGCTAAAACAGAGCTATCAAATGATTCTGGAAGGTTCTGTCTTTCTGAAAGAGAAGGGTAATTTTGTGAACAATTAAAAGCATAATCATGTGTGACACTTGCAATGTAATTTAATCCCTACACTGGGAAAACTGACATTTGTAGTAGTATGTAAGTCAAAACTGTTTATGCCATCCATAGGCATATTGATTCCTGTGTGTGACCCAGTAATCCCAGCACTAGGAGATTTCCATGGAAAGCCATGCAGCAATTTGCTGCTGAAGAGCTCTTATTTTACTGCATGATGCCTACAGCTGTGTAGTTTGGGCAGAAGACAGCAGAGATTTTCCAGGATGGATAAATGCACATGGATCTTACAATGGATGCAGTATGCAGCTGACACCACCACCACCATCTCTGTATCAGCATTTCTGAAATAATTTATTATTTTTGTCTGTATGTACCATAAAGGTTTTCCTTTTTTCTTTCTGTTCTCAAACAAAACACAACACAACATCCTTTCCATTAGCTTAAACCTGAAACCTAAGGTAGGCTAAAAAAAATTCCATTTTTAACTGGAAAAGATGGGTCATACATTCCTGTGCTGAATGTAAACAATGAGGCATAAACACAGCCAACAACAGCAAAAGTATTATAGACCAGCAGCAGCATGCAGTGGAGCAAGCAGCTTCCTTTTATAAGTAACTTTAACATACACTGTTGCTTTGTTTGACCCATCAATTCCCCATTACTGTTCTAACTGTAGCAGATAAAATTAATAAGCAAACAGAGAAGTCAGACATGCTTTGACAGGGGGCCTGGAAAACACTCTGATTTCAGCAGCAGGTTGGACCCGCTGATCTCCTGAGGTCCTTCCCTCCCTGAGCCCCTGGGCACACTTCTCCTCCTCCTCACTGAGAAGAGGGTGAGACAAGTGAAATGTGTCACAGTGAAAAGTAAGATGGGCTTCAAAAGATACTGCAGTATTTCTGCCTTATAAAGAAGGCTCCATTAATCATAATATTTTGATAAAAATTAAAAACAACCCAGTGGTATTAAAAGAATTTAAAGCAATGGGGAAAGAAACTAATACATGTTAACATAGAGAAACTACAGGTTTGAAGATGGCACTACCCAAGTGGTGAGCTCCTGGTACTGCTTTAAATACCCACTTCCACTGCCTGGCTGTAGAGTCACCAGGGTGCTGCATGTCAGCTGCTGCTTTGGAGAGATCTCCCCCATCACATCCGTACACAGGACTGGCCTGACAACATCTAGTGCTTTCTCACAAGCTTATTATAGCTGCAATTAGAGAGAGCCTGCTCCCCCAGCACATACACAGAACAACACAGCAATTCCACATGCTGCTCCTCAGAACGGGGCCAGCTCCTTTTGACATTCCTCTACCACTGGATGATTTCTCTGTACAGGAATAACAGAACACATGGATGTGAAAGGACCATTTTGGAACTGAACACAGGAGGATAAAGGGGGTCCTTACTTTCCTAGTCACTGTTCATTTTGTACGTAAAAAAGGACCCAGAATCAGGAATCAGCAATCTCCCTGTAAAGCCTGAGCGAATGCCTGGAGTGTGGGAATGGGGCAGCACTCAGAAAGATGTACAAAGAACCAGAAAGTTGAAACCTGTTAATCTCACAGTGCAAAAAAGCAGAAGCACACAAAAGCAGGTCATTTCTCCTGTCTTTTGTTAACAAAATAACTAACTAACTAAATAAATCTGCCATTTCCCAACTACCCTGTGGATGGACTCTACTTCAGTGTTAAGGCAAGGGGACCTGAAGGAGGAGGAGGAGGGGGGTCGCCCATCCTCGAGTGAAATAATATTTTATCTGTTCTCTGGCTTCCATTCCTGTGTCCAAGATGGGAAGGGTAAGTATGTGCTTTTTCTCCTCTTCTGCCACCCAGCCCCTACCTGAGATGTCAATACACTACCTGTTTTTAAAATCAATAAACTATATTTCTACTCACAATTTTTTTTCCCATGTGGAAACACCTCAGCTTTTAAGAACAGGTGCTTGTTATGGCAACTGGGGCTACTCCAAACTAAAGCTATTTCTTAGGGTAATATCCTGCCCACATGTTAAGACAAATGGATGCAACTTTCAAGGAAAAAGCAAGAAGTGGGTATCATTTACACATACACTACTGAGCAGCTTTTTGCTCTGTAAAGCAACAAAGTCAGCAACACTATCACACCAAGAATCACAAGTCATCTGAGTTGCTGAAGACATTAAAGGCCCTAAACTAATGAAACTGAGACCTTTGAGAGTTTGTTACATGGTCCATAAACATGAAATAGAAGCAAATTGATATGTATAGCTGTTTGCCAGAAAAGAGGGATTTGCTTTGTTTATTTGGGAAGACAAATTCCCCTGGTACTAAATGGAGATTAGCATTTTTTTAAATGTCTGCATATTAAATTGAAATGTATGCTGAGTGTGTCCCAGAATTGTTCAGTACAGAGCATTTTGAAAAGCTATCTGCAAGGTAGAGTCATAATAATAATGACTGACTCTATGATGCTAATAGTGATATAAATTATAACATGTATTTATACATTAGGAGAAGGCTTGCCAGGTATACTGTAAAGAACACAGACATTTTTAGAAAATACGTATGTAGGTGAATCAGGACATGAAATGTAACCTATGTGGGACAGTGCTTTAAGTTTTCCCATAATGGTACTTCAAGGTTGGTGATGGTGACTTGAGATTTTAAAGGCCAAGTAATATGGCAGGAACAAGCAGCTGTCAGAAGCTTTTACTTGCAGGTATGCACAGCTGATCATGGCACTAAACACTTTTAACTCACCTCTTACCTGGGTTCTACAGCACAAACCAACATTCTCCTTTTATGTGACTCAGGATAAAAACCTGAAAAAGGAACAGGTGTCCCATTATCCTTAACAGACAACAGGTATTTCTTCTGCACTCTCTTTTAAAGACATCACATGAATCCATTCTTTTGCAGTCACACTGCATGCAGATGTATCAGTCTTTGGGTGACAGGACTGAAGCTGACAAGGAGCTGAGGAAAGAAAGGTCCTGACCTACCTGGGTCAGAAACCACCAGAAAGTGCTGAGAGGTGCAGGACCAAGTGGGCAACTACTGCTGCAAAGGTTCTGCCACTTGTGCAGCTGGTGTAGAACAGAAAAAGATTACGAAAATGGTTTTTATTGAACTTCTCAATATGAGTTTGTAATGGACTAGTATCACTCCTATATTTCAGACCAACAACAATGAAGTTTAACAAGGCTGCATGAACAGTTCCTTGTCTGTCTGTTCCATGAGGTTTTCCCTCTTGGAAAAATGAACAATAGGACTGTAGTAAATGTCTGCCTTTCTCATATGTTTCCCTGTTTTGCTTTGTTTTCTTTAGCTTTTAAACAGAGGTTCAACTAATGTCTGTTATTGCTTGTATTGGACAGGATCTAACTCCCTTGGACTACAGAAGGAAAAACAGGCAGAAAACCCTGCATGTGTAGGATAATTCTGCCATTAGTAAAAGCCATGGTAGAATTTAAACTAGACACTCATTAACTGGCTGAAAGGTTTCCACCCCTTGCTACCTTCCTGTCCTAGAGGTCCATGTTCTAAAAATTCCTGTAACTCTGCTGGGTGTGAGATAATGAATTCTGCCATGATGTCTCTTACTGAGAGAAATCAAGTGTACTGAAGAACTCACAAGCTCTGTTAAGGATGAATTCTTACATTTCTTTAAAACAGAATGAAAAACCATGCCAGATTTGCAACCAACAAAAGAAGTATAAAAGGGAACTCATCCCAAGGGTATTCTGAGAAAACCAAAACATGAAAAAGCATTTATGCTGCAGACTCTTGAATGTGTAGCTAAACTGAGTTTGACTTTTCAAAGGAAATTACAACACACAGTAAAGGACTGTTAGCTAAAGAAACAGGAATATTAGAAAATGATTGGAGATGCAGGGAGGATTTGGCTGAAATGAAAGTATCTAGGTAAGACGGAAAAGAAAAACAAATGCTTTGTTTCAGTTTTCAGGAGGGCTGGGGGATGGATATCCCATACACCATGGTGCAGGGAAATCAAGGAACAATGTGCAAAACAAACCCAAAAAGCTTAACACCATAAACTGTTGAGGGAACCTACAGTCTCCATGCCAGAATCCTGAGAGAAACAGCACAGAGAATATCCATTCAGCAGAAAAGATTTTTAATAAATGCTTCCAAGTGTGAACAGCAGTTTCAATGCACATTCTCCACTCCTCACAAAAGTGAGGAACATGGGTGCCTCACTCACTGCTTCCATGAACGTACGAAGAGTAAAAGCATTTTGCACAGAGTATACAAACCCTCTGCCCACTTCTTTGTCTCTGTATTACCTGGACAGCTGCTCACTTGTTTATTCTCCAAAAAGAACAAAGAATTCCGTGAAACTTTTGACTTGGTGACTTTGCTTCCACTGTTCTTGGTGTAACTGTTAAGAAGACTATTATTGCTGCAGCTACCAGCAGGTACTATTCTTTTGAAGTCATTCCTTTCCACTGAGTTTATACCCTAATGGGATATTGCTAGCTGTTACTTCAATCCAGCTGTCTCATATTTTTCAACTCAAAACACCTTCATACAGAAGTTTTTTAAAAAGTTCAACCATTAATCTTAACATTCTGCAGCATTTAATATGTATTGTCTCAAAAAAATCAACTTGCTTCCTTTGACTTTACATATTTTACATAGCAGAACTGCCTTTAATTGTACTATCTAATCTATTTCTGTAACATCCATATCCTGATTAAAATGTTATCCAGATAATATACAAATGCTCCTATGCAAGATCAAGCCCACAAAATCTCTAAAACACAATAAAAATGGGATACAAAGTCAAAAAATGACTGAGAAATGTGGATATGCCGTGGATCAACTATCTAGTTATTTCAAATCGACAGCTAACACTACATTAATCAGTCCTTGCAAGTGAACAATGAAAAGCATTTTAAGGGAAGCAGCATCCTGGTGCTTCATAGGCATTTCTGTTACACCTCAGCAGTACAACACACTTGCCACTATGTAGCTGCTCTCAAGTACAGTATTTTAGTGTTTAATAATCATCCAACTTCCTTGCAGGACTACAAGGAATGTTTTATTTATCTTTGGTTAAGCTTGGACATTGAAATGCATAGATGATAATTTGCATTAACAATAGCATTGGGCAATATTTTACAGTTAGGAACTCTATTTTTAAAAGCATTCTCTCTGTGTAATTACATGTTTGAAATGCTTTCTGAGAAATTGATCGGGAGAATTTCTGCTTTTACTGCCATGTTGAAAAATTGCCCCCTGTGAATAAGTGGCCTTGTTCATTTACATTTCTCAATTATTTTTTGATCGAGTTCTTACCCTGGTCCAGCCTTGCAATCAATCCCCTGCAATCAGTGAGCCCCATTCTCTGGCACTATCAGCATGTTGGCCACAGAACATTTCATTTCCTCACTCTGGCTGCTACACTAACACTGTACGTCTGAGTAACCACCAGATTTACTAAAGCTTCTACCGGGAAACTGGCATTGTCTGGAATGTACCTACCTAGGAATGCAAATACTGACTCAGAAAATGGATGCCAGGCTTTCCTCAGTGCTCTCTGTGCTGACAATCACTTCCCCTAAGGATGCTGGAGTAGCTGACTGACGTTTCACCAAAGCTCAACAAAGACCCTCCCATGGCAGTGGCTGAGCAATGGCATTCATTAAGTAGAAAGCCCATGTCCTTTCTAACAAGTTTAAGATCTCCTGAGCTCTCGTCAGGACTTGCACAGCAGCAGTGAAGATGGCCCTGAGAGCAGCCATTCCATCCCTGCTGCCTGCTCAGGGCTGTGCAGTGGCTCAGGATCTGATGGGTGCACAGCACAGCACTGCACACCGGGCACTTCCTGCGCCTTGTGCCTGTGACAGTCTCTTCACACCTGAGCATTTTCCCCTCAAAGAGCCTTTCTGAGTCACTGTCCACATGCACACACCCACCACAGAGGACTCTAAGAAAATACACTTTCCTGCAGAGCTGTCTCTGTCTCTTCACAGAAACTGACTGAAGCCATGTTACATTCCTCAGTGCATTCCCCAATTCCCCAAAAATGCAACACTCCAGAAAGAAATGCTCAGTCATGATCATGGAATTCAAGCCTAAGAGGACTGGACATACAGGAGACTCAGATCTCACTGAGAAACAGAAACAACTTTGTCATCTTGAAAGACCCAAGAGCCCCTGAGTCACTAAGGGAAGGGCGGGATGGGCAACACAGGCATTAAATGAAGCTTATCTAGAAAAAAATGAGATGTCCTAATGAAAACCTCTTCACCTGCATTCACTGACACAGGAACTGATCCAAGACCTAACAGAGCATCATCCACAATCTGGTTTGTTTGATTTGGACTTACATCCACCTCACAAACTCTTACTGTTATGGGATAAATGTTGGATGTTTCAAGGTCTCTCTTCAGTATACAAACAGCTTCCTGATTGACAACTGCAATAAGGATGAGACATTTTAATCATTTTTCACATTTGAATTCCTACTTTAACTTACACACTACAGTATGTTAAGACTGGTATTTTTCACATTAGAATGGTTTTGGTTGGGAGGGACCTTTACAGACTACCTAGTCCAAGCCCCCTGCCATGAGCAGGAACACCTTCAGCTTGGTCATAATGTGATTTTTCTAACCTGGCAAAATAANCTAGTCCAACCCCCCTGCCATGAGCAGATCAGTTTGCTCAGAGCCCCCTGCAGCCTGGCTTTGAATGCTTCCAGGGATGGGGCCTCTAACACCTCTCTGGGCAACCTGTGCCAGCATTTCACCACTCACATGGCAATAAATTTCTTCCTTGTATCTAGCTAAATCTCTCCTCCTTCAGTTTAAAACCATTACCCCTTGCCCTACCACATCAGGCTCTACTGAACAGTCTGTTCTCATCTATCAGCCCCCTGTAAGTACCCAGGGCTGCAGTACAGCCTCCACAGAGACTTCTCCAGCCTGAACAGCCCCAGCTGGCTCAGCTGTTCCTGGTGGGAGAGGTGTTCCATCCCTCTGAGCATTTCTGTACCTCCTGTGCACCCACCCCAAGAGCTCCCTGTCCTTCCTGTGCTGGCAGCCCAGAGCTGAGGCAGCTCTGCAGGGGGGTCTCACCGAGATGAGCAGAGGGGCAGAGCCACCTCCTGTCACCTGCTCTTGGGCTGGGCTGCCAGGGGTTTGTATTCACAAGAAAAGGAATCTGCTTCTTACCATGCAGAAGACAAACTTCCTTTGAAAAATCTATATTGTTATTAATGTTTAATCTTATTTTAAAA
The DNA here is from genome assembly GCA_013399915.1 of Illadopsis cleaveri. Taxonomy (NCBI): domain Eukaryota; kingdom Metazoa; phylum Chordata; class Aves; order Passeriformes; family Timaliidae; genus Illadopsis; species Illadopsis cleaveri. Next base: position 115,777 of record VXBB01018450.1, read on the forward strand.
CAAAATTGCTGAGCATACAGGCATTGCAGCTGAGTCATTTACCATTTTTTATGAAGACATTTGTGGGAAATTCTGCATCTGATAAAATTCTGGTTTGAATTTTAAAAATAAGCTGTTCTGATTCAGTTTCTGAGCTTCAGGAAAAATGCAAAGGTAAGCACAGTGATTGTAATTGTTTAAGACTGAAAGAAATCAGGTTAAGTGCTCTGCTGTAAGGCTGAAATGACTTGATATGGGATTAACAGGTTCACCTTGAAACACTCTCTCTCCTACATTGCACAGGTTAAAGCTGAAGAACTGTAAGAAGGTTTGGGTTTCTAGCTGCAAGTTAGTAATTCATGAAGTAAATGAAGATCTTTACCAACCAAACTCCGTATTTTTATAGAAGTAAAGACATTTTTATGCAACATTCTGATGTGGAGCTCAATGCAATTCTGGACTTCTGGAGTTACAATCACACATGTTTCACTGTAGCCCAAATCTCCCAGGTCAGTTCAACCTGGATTTGAGCTTGGGGGCATTTCCCACACACACAGTTCTGAATGCTCCTGAAAATGCCCTGACATCCTGACCCATCTCAGACATGAGTATGAAAAGAACAAATTACAAACTTACCCGAATCATCATGACTGAGCACCTGATGTTATGAATTGTATCATACACCTTCTTGGAAATGTCCACAAACTGGTTGTCATCCAACAGATGCACTGTGCTCTTGCTTAAGCTCTCCAATGCAATATTTACTTGACTAATAAACTCTGGAATCACTATTAAAAAAAAAACAAAACAAAAAAACAAAACAAAATTCAGTGAGCATAAAAAGGATAGAACATGTAATATTTTTTTCTGTTTGGCAATACACCTGACATTGATGAAAAACTTTATTTTCTAAAAAGTATTACAGTACTAGTGCAATTACTTTTTAGTGAGAACACATTTGTAGTTTTTATCACAGTTATAAAAATGCCCATGGTGAGCACATAAGCTGTGGGTGGTTGTACAGTACTACAAAGAAGAAAGAAGTTTTAAAAGGGGAGCTGGGGAAGCAGTAGTTAAAATTTGTTTGTGATTTCAATGGCGATTTTACTGAAAGAATCAGGATTAATAACCTGGCTTAAAGTTGGAATCATGGCTGAACAGACTTCCACTATTTCAGAATCTGCTTCCAGTCTGAATGGAGATGTAACTAGCACAAGATCAATGCTTATTCTTCAGCTGAGGAAGTCCCACAACAGTAACCTGAATTTACCAGGGCAATTTATCTTGTTTGATTGAATCAAACAGACTGTGCATTTTGAGGCAGTTTGGTATTAACCTGTGCTTTACCCAGAACAGCCTGGGCATTTTCTTCTGATGCTCCAGGGCCTTATTCTGCATAGTGACCTGGTAGCACTGGATGTCCCTTCACATCAATCTGAAGCAAAGGAAACCTGACACAGAATAGGGAGGGAATGCAGATGGAAAACCCACCACACACAGAAAGACCTCAAACAAGCCCAGACCAAACTCATTTCCTGCCACTTGGAGTCCAAGGACACAGAAGAAACAACTGCAAAAAAGGATAAAACTCAACTTGTGCAATATTCAATATGAATAACAGACCTCGTGGTACTAAAGCTCCCTCTCCAGCAAGGTATTGGTTTCAAACACTAATACTGTTTGTGTTTCACCTTTCACTCCACAATTCCATGCTGTGCAATTTACAAATTCTTAACACATGAAAGCAAGACGACTATTACAATAAACCTGGAACATTCCAGGCAAATTTTGAAGCATATAATGAATTTGTAGGCAGACAAAGCTTCAGCTGAAGTCAACCGGATTTCTGAATCAGAAAACCTGACAACTTAATACTTAGGTAGTAGGAAAGGTGCCCCAATAATGCTTTCCCCCCTTACTTTAATGAGGAGACCCACATAACCCTTGGAGACACTTAAATTCATTCTCAAATTACAGTCATTTCACAGTCCTTGAGCCAACAAGCAGCTGCCACTTAATTTGAAAACCAAGGTGTTTAAAATCAGTGCTACCATCTTCAGATTAGCACTGGAATTGTCTCACCTTCAAAAACGTCAGTGCAAAGATTTATAACAGTACAGAAAAAAGACAAGGTACATTTTTCATTTGCAACCAAAAAAAATAAATAAAATTAAACAGAACAAGGGCCTATTTATTGTTTTTTAAAAAAAAAAAAAATCAAAGAACCACCACTTAAAACTTTTCATCATTTCATAACTTTGTTTTTCCAGTTAAACAAAAATTTTGGCCCCGAGACTATCAAAATAATTGCAAGTGGAGCAACCCAGGCTGCACTTGGGTATACAACCACACCTCAGGGCCTTCCTCTGGCACCATTTCAGGTGGGGCTTTGCAGCCAGAGCACTTTTACATGGACAATTAAAACACGAGACTATACTGTCATTCCAAAATATGTACACACCAGCCTGCTAAGGAAGTGTGAAAATACACTTGGGCTATCAAACAGGCCTGAAAGTGATAGGATAACTCCCTCAAACCCAAGACTACTGGGATTTATTTCAGTTTTGAGCAATCAACCAATGACTTAAAAAAAAAAAAAAAAAAA
>VXBB01018450.1:118426-152754 GCA_013399915.1 Illadopsis cleaveri
AAAAAAATGGAGCATTTTGGTGCATATATGAGCTCTCATCCATGGATAACTGACATCCAAAATACTTCACAGACCTCAAATGGTCAGACAACTCTCTGAAATACTGCATTAAGTGGACATGAATTACACCAAAAACGTGCATCTTTCCTGCACTTGGCTTAATTTTTCTAGACAGCCTAAATATAGTGGAGAAGTGGATGCAACAGGTGGAAATGATGCATTTTTTCAGTCTTTTAAAAGCAAACTTAAACAAGTAAAATTAAAAATATCAAGTGTCAAGTGTTAGAAAATTGAGAAGTACTAAATTTTTCTGGGGATTTGTTCTATTTGTATGCTTTATTTCTGCTTTCTTTGTGTTCTGTTCTGCCTGCAACAAAAATTAAAAGCAAATTTCAATATGACATCTGTAATTCTGCTTTGCCTGAGGGAGAAGGTGCAGAAAGGAGGATGTTTGGAAAATACCAATATGTTCATAAGCATTATGTTCAAAGTCCCTAAAGTAATTAAAGACTTCACACTATCAAAAATACACTCTTGAAATTAACCTAATTTGTTTTAAAATTCATCAAGAGTTCCCTAATTCCTCTGGGGTTTTTTTATGTAACACTATTCATATTTCCTTGTAGGCATGTCTTCTTAGTCCTCTAATATTTTTGCTTGATTTTGTCATCTTCAATCAAAACCAACTAATGAAACCAGTCTGTAGTTTAACAGCTGTCAGGGCCCAGCTCTTCATACAGCAAACTAAACTCCACTAACCCCTTTATTCCAATTAGCAACTCTGTGCCCGCTGTTTTAAAAATAAAATTATCAGGAAAACGGATTCTTGGCTTTGCACAAGGCCACTGATAATGGGTGAGAGCACAAGCCCCTGTGCTTGTACCTCAAATTCAGCTGTGTTAAGGGATTAACACCACTTCAGACACCAGCAAAGCAGCTTGAGAGTGAAAAAGCAACAGTCTCAAAGCTAAACTGTCCACGTGTCCAACACACACCTAAAGAATGTCTTAACAAAACAAACACACCTGACCAGACATGAACAGTCACCACCTCTTAGAACTGACCAGAAAAAACATTATTTACACAATTATTAATTTTTTTTTAAATTCAAAATGTTTGTGGTTTTTCAGTCCGAGAAAAAAAGGGAAGAAACTAGCAAACCAACAATTTATCTCAAGAACAAGAATTTGTGGTAAAAAACTAAAGTTTCCCTTCAGTGTTTATACCCATCTACAAAGACTGTGAACTGTCCTTTGGTGACTTTATGATGCTTGTATCCCCAGCTGTCTGCTCTGTTTGCTGGATATTGAGTTCTGCACCTTTCAGACTGGTTCTGAGAGCAAAGGGGGGAAAGAGGCAGCGGGGTTTGTGTGCAGGAGCTGCCCTCACTGCTCTGCATTCTGCTCCTGGACTGTGCTGTCTGCAGCACGGACAGACAGCAGGACAGACAGCTCCTGTGCTTTTAGTTAGTTTTAGCTACCTGAGGCAGAGAACTTCCCTGGACTGTTTTCTTTTTCTTGGAACTGTTTAAACCTGTCGTGGACTGAAAACCCAGAGACCATCCCTGTGTTCCACCAGGCCCAGGACGGCATTTCCAGGCAGCAGGGACTGAGCAGAGACTGGGTGAGCTGAGCTACACACACAGCAAGGACTTTGTGAATTTGCATCTCTCTTCAGAATGGTGAGAGGTTTAATTGTTTAATGTTATTCATTTTTTATGCTTGTGAACACTTCGCTTGTTGAATACACAGGTTTTTTCCACTTTTCTCCAAGGAAATCTGTTCTCGAACGAGATGGGGGAGGGGTCGCTAAAATCTGCTTTTTGACTCCATTGGAAGTTTCCTTCCAAAAATACCCAGTGCTGCCAGCAGACTGGGAAAAGGCTGGAGAGCTCCCACTAGAACAGAGTGAAGAACTATTCCTTCAAAGGCAGCTTTGAAATGGAAGTGAGAGCACAGGCAGTGACTGAAGCTCTCTGTGGCACAGCTTCAGAGCCCAGCTACACACACTGCAACCCTGCCACAGCTCCGGCTTAACTCAGCTCCACTGGCCTTTCAACACAACAGACGACTCTCTTGGGCATTCAGCCACCTGCAGACATCTTCTGAGCCCAACAGTGGTCATTAAAAAAAGAGCATTAAAAAAAAATAAACTTGGATGAGTTGGAGTGAAAAAATGGTTTTCCTTCTGAAGAAAATCAGGGTAAGTTACTCGTCATGAATTAGGACTCTAAGAGGAGGGAAACTTCCAAAAACCCACCTGAAGACAAAAATATGGTCAAGTAAGGCCTAAAACGCTACTGGATGAGTTTCATATGAAGCTGGCATGATAGCAGAGCACTGAAATAAAGCATGTGCAGGTAGGCAAGTTAAAAGGAGTGTGTCCAACCTAGACCTACACCAAGGCACAGGTGGTGGCAGCAGGAGAAGTGACTTGACACAAGAGGTGTGTACCTCGAGTATTTTATTATTCACCCATAACTTGATCTCCTAGCATGAAAGTCAGTGTGATGGGTGTATATAAGGGTTGCTTCCAGAGGATTTAAGCAGTTTTTCAGTTGCAAGAATTCAGTGGAAGTGAAGAAAAGTACGGTTTTAAAAATTGAAAACACAGCCATCTGTTAAATGCAAGGTAATACTAGAAGCAGTAAGAAATATAGTAAATAGCCACACAGCCTTTATTCAGTACTTCTTTATTTAATTACACTCTTTGAGATCAAACAATAGCTTGCACTTCTTGTGATTAAAATACAAGCATTTGTAAATTTCTTCTGGAAAGGTATCTAAGAATTTCAGATGGTAAGAACATTGCCTATTCCAGTAAGCCAATTTTACTGCTAAGTATTTTGTCTGCTCTTTGTCACTTCAATCCAGAATGGTATACATAGAATTAAAAAATAAAACCCATCTAAGCTGAGGCAAGTGTGCTGGGCTAAGGGACACCATGTGAAACAAGGAATCTGCTGGCAGCAGCCTGAGTCACAGCACCCAACATGCCATTCAGAATGGAACAGACTGTTTTAGTGACTGGAGGTAGCTTCATTAGAGGTACTCCAAAATACATTGAAATAATAATAGAATTACTGCAGAGAAGAGTACCGTGCACACACTGCAAAAGGCTGAGGCTGAATAACACAAACAAGTTTTGAAACTCCAACCTGTGACTCTTACAAATCCACATAATGCAATCCTAATATGAAGATCAAGCTGCTCCTGACACTGATTGCACCATGGTAGGGATCCTTAATTCCAGCCTCTATTTCTGTGATACAATGTTAAATTGGTAACTTTTCATTATGGTACTGCATCCAAGGGCTTTCCAAGAGATACATTTGCATATATATACACATATATATGAGAGAAGCAGAAGAGCTTTATGACTCTATGCATTTGATATACCCCTTATATTAGCATTCATATTCAATCACCTTATTTGGTAACAAGCTTATAAGGTTTTATGCAGGAAAAGAGATTAACTATTTGTGGAACTTAGCCCAAGTTAAGCTGAAACAGCTCATATTCCTCTGGCAGTCTCAGTCCTAGGCCAGTGTATGAGGCACAATCTCAGAATCCCCCACTGTGACCACTCCCCTCCTTAACAATTAAGAACATGAAGAGCTATAAGTTATCCTAATGGAATTTAGTATTTCATGCTGAAGTTTATGCATAATGACAGTGTAATACAAAACGAAGCAGCCCAGACAGAGGCCTGATGCAGGTAAGAAGTCTCCTAATGAAAGCAAGGTGCAGTCAGTACCTGCTGCTCTAACTCAGACCTGTGCCAGCTGCAGCTGTGCAGAGGCATTTTGCAGCTGGCAAAACTGGCAGACTGCTGGCAGACCCACAAGCACACAGCTGAGCATGGACATTCACATACACATATAAAAACATACAGAGAATTACCTAGCTGTGTGCAAATGCACATCGTGAATATTTCTGTATGCATGTGTTTACAGATATATTTATACATAAACTACGCTGAACATGACAGTTTTGTGGTACTAGACCTTCACAGCTGACAAGGGTAAGATTTTTAGGAGTTAACTATCCTGAATATGAGAAAATATTGATAGAGAGTGAGACCTAATTATTGGCAGTGTGTGTAATTAATGAGTGACAATCCAGTCAATTGCTGCTTTTAATTTTGAAACAGCCCTAATTTATTCCTCCCCTAAACACACCCATGGCAGTGACTCAGCTTCCTACCTGGAACAGTTATTTTGCTTTGCACCAGGACAGTTTAGATGTACACACCAGCCTCGTTCTCTAAAATGTACAGGCACAGGGGAATGATTGCTTGAGACTTTGGAATTCCTGGACTTTTCCCCACACAGGTGGCTTCTTTACAGCCTGGAAAACAAAAGGAAGGAACACTGCACCTGGGGATTGAAGCAGTGCCTTGCATCTGAACATTACAGTTCATGGCTTCAGTGGAACCCCTCACAGGGATCTTCAAAGGAGTTCTTTGTGGGCATGGTTTTGAGGGAGTAGGTGAGTCTCCCTGTGTAAGGAACTCATTAGAGACAGGTCACAGCATCCAAAAGAGCAGAAAGATAATTTAAATCATTTACATAATACTTTTTTTAAGCCCTGTACCTCATACATTTTGCTGCCATGCTCAAGGACAGACTGACCATGAGATCCCAGATGAGAACGACATTTCCCCCCAGGACAGATGAGAGGAATTTCTGAATTTATTTCTCATTCCTTAGCAGTCAGTGTGGACCATGTGGGCCTGTCTTGTCTCATCAGTCCCATGCTACAGCAGGGCATCCATGAGCTCTGGAAACAACCAGTACTCCTCAAGTCAGATCACAGCCCAGAACATGCCCTTCCTTCCTTTAAGTGCAGCCCCTGGGTTTCACTGAGAGGCATCTGCACTACATGGAATGGCACATAGATACACAGAAGCTAAGACTAGTGAATACCCAAAGTCTGTACCTAAAAAAACCCCCCAAACACAGCCCAAGCTCAGGCAGCAAGAGCAAGGAGACAATTAACGAAACAGGCAATTTCTACAGGCTGCTGACCAAATACTCCCAATTTGAGATTTTCCAAATGGGCTGAGCAGGACACAGAAAATGCCATAAAAAGGAAATTAAGAGGAAACAGAGGTCCTGGGGGAGTGACTTCATTCTGCATTAGAGAGAGACTATCTGAACAGAAAGCAAAGCCTTTTAGTAATTTAAGTGGGAAAGAAAACTCCTGAGAGTTTAATAAAAATAAAATTACCAGCACCCCAAACCCCTCTCTGCGAACTTTGTTTGGCTGCATTGTATAATCATTGTGCTATAAACCACCTAAGCCAGAGAATGGTGTGAACTCACAAAAACCTTACAGTCACCCTAGGAGGGAGAAAGGTGGGAAGAAACAAGTGAGCAGAGCAATTCCCAGCACACAAACTTGTTTATTGTCCCCAGCCAGTCCTTCAGTGAGGGGGCACAGCAGTGGTGCTGAACTCAGGAGTGCTTGGGACCGGCTGCTTTGTGTGTACTACAGCAACTTTATTTCAGGAGACACCAGGGTCGTTTCAGAGGCTCAGAACACGTAACTGAGCCGTATTTTCCCAAATACAATGTTGCTGAAAATTAATTGGTCTTCAAAACATTACAGCAGACAACAATTCAAATATTTAATTTTGAAATGCAGCCAGCTATTTTGGCAGATTACTAGAAATATTTTCTTTTTAGAAGTCTGGCTCCCAGTGGGTGTAGCATCAACCTAGAAAACCTTGAAGTAATTGAATTAGCCACAAAGAATAAAACTGCACAAGATTCCAAGCCTTTTTTGGCCCAAAGACAAAAAAAAAAAAAAAGCATATCCCACTGGGAAACATGAGAAAATTAATACAGCTTTTTAGGCAGAGTCAGATACCATGTTTTTGACATATTTTAGCAAACAAAAAAACCATACAAGACAAATGTCCTTGGACAAAATGTATTTAGGAAGAGGGTCACCACATTTTAGTTCTATGTCTACTGCAACAGTAACTTGGAATAACTGAAATAATTTAATCAAGAAGAATTATTTTTCATGGAAGACTGCTGACATTTAAAAAATAAGCACAAGAAAAATACAGCTCGGTAGCCAAAATCCTCAAATACTTAATTACAGTGAAATACCAATAAATGCTGTCAGCTGCAGAAAAGAGATTTTTCTGAATGGTGCCAGAAAAATACCGTCTCTAAATTTAATATTCAGAGCTGGCCTCAGAACGATTGAGAAAGCAGTGACTCGTGACAGAGTAACTCTGTGTGTGCCTCCTGCCTTTGCTGCAGCCCCTCAGAGCAGGGGCATCACAAACACTGGCACAGGCAGGAGGAACAGGAACCCAAGGGCTGCATGACAATCACTGCAGTGATTTGCAATTGGGTTCTAATTGCTGAAGCCCACCATGTAAGCTTGCATTATCAGAACACACTATACTGCAATGGATTAAAATCTACAGTGATAAAGGGATGCTGGTACATTTGATGAGAATGCTCAGTTGCAGCATATCATTCAAGAGCAATAAACCTGCAAACTGCAGAAGATGAAATACCAATGGGCAGTTGGTTTGTGGCCAGGTGACAAACTCAAGTGGCTGTCTCCAAGGGCTCAAAGCAAGAACCTGAAGGGGCTGTTGGCACCTATGGCTGACCATGACTGCATCCTGCATTGCACCTTTTGCCCTACAAAGAAACCTTGTCTTACCCAACTGCCTACCAATAACATTAGAAATGCCTACCAATAACAAAAAAATATATAATTTCAATTATCTTTCTGTTCTTTTGGATGGTGTAACCTGTCTCTAATGAGTTCCTTACACAGGGAAACTTCTTCAGTATTTACATCTACTATTTAAATAAATTAGCAATATTTATGGCTATTAGTGCTAACACTACTGTTACCTGCAGGGGAAACTTCTTCAGCTAAATAAAGTTCTGTACCAGAATGTAAAGGAACAGTTGAAGTACCACCTGTAACAGGTACTGACTGTTCTGTGCAGACAGGGAGAACCCCAGCTGCAGTGGACTGCTGACAGACACAAGAGGAACTGCCAATTACATTTCCTGCTACATCCAATTCTGTGGAGAAACTATGGAAAGGCTGAAAAGGTTCCCAAGATGTTTTTGTTCTTTACTTGCAGTACAGAGTTTACAAAGGCTGACTACAAGAAAGCTTCTTCTGAGCCTGCAATGCAGACATAATGATTTTCCTCCAAAATACAGAACAGCAGACTATTAAAGATTCAAGAAATTCAGTTATCAGTTCACAAACGACGATTAGAGACTGAATAAAACTACTCTGAATAAAACTAGCATTATTAGAAACTGAGTAAAACTATACTGAATAAAATTAGCATTGCTTCTAACACTATTAAAACACAAACTCTAAAGGTGTTTTTAGGTACAGGTTCTTACTTGCCTTACTTATCTCACAGAATAAAATAGAAGCAAGACAAGTGAACAAATTAAATAAACACAAGAGGACTATGTTCTTATTTGAAAGAAATCTGGAGCACTGCTGAAAAGTTTACCATTAGTTCTCAGGAAAAGAAAGTAATTACCATGGTTTGAAAAGAGCATGCTGAGGAGTAAACAAACACTTTAAAAGAAAGAGCACCTACAGATTTTAAATGCTTCTTTGCCTATTTGGAAACATATCAGACTAAACCACACAGATGGATTGCATCCATCTGCAATGTTTCTGTGCTTGACCACCACTGTGCTTGACACAATACTTCATGTAAGAGGTCTGTAGTAGTATTCTGGAGAAATCTGCAGATTTTGAATGAAGTATATGCAAACATTTTTACTCTCTAAGTCCTTCTCAATAGCAACAGTGTGTATTTCTAATGACAAGTAAGTCACCAAGCAAAGAAAATTCTTCTCTAAGAATTTGAGATTACTACAGGAGAGCATGAATGCCCACACTGAAACACTTAATTACCCAAAAAAGATGGCTCTTGCCTGAATGCAGCTGGTGTCTAACACAGGGAAAATATCCTACATACATCATTTGAAAAGGATTCTGCATATCCCCTCCCTGGACAAGACCAACACAACACCAGGTCAGTCACAGCTTTGTCCAGCTAAGTCTGAAAACCTTCAAAGACAGAAATGTCCCTGCATCTCTGTTCTAGTGCTGCACTACAGGGAACAAACCCCCCGCTCTGCCCACACTCGCCCTGATTTTCTCTGCAGCTTGTGGCCACTGCCCTCAGTTGTGCCATCTGTCTCTACCAAGAGTGAGTGTCACCAGAGTCACTGCAATTCCCTCGGGAAGCTGCAGTTCCATCCACTGTCCCTTGGCTGCCATCTCCCCATGTCCAACTCTCAGTGTCTCCCCCTCCTCACAAGTCACCTGCACTAAGGCCCAGCCCACCCTCATTACCCTCTGTTCTCTAGAAAGCTTTTCCCCAACAGTGTGAGTTTGGCAAGGCCCACTTTGGGAAGTGCACAGTGAGTACCACCCTGCTTCCAAGGGTCACATTCTTAGATCTTTCCCATCTTATTTTGGTGCTCCTGTTATAATCCATGTATCGACTTTGATGTTTGGCATACTACCATTAAATATTGTTTATTTTACCATGAATGCTTCCTCAGAGATCTGCTTCACTGCATTTCCTGAAATCTAGCCTCCCCTTCCTAAAAAATAAGCATATCAAAACCAACAGTATGCTGATATCATCTAGAATTGCTCACTAAACACTGCTGACTTCAGGAATCAGTTTCAGGTAATTATCATAAGCCTCCCTCAACATCAAAAGTAAGGTTCCTAGGAAAACACTAATGTTCTGGTACAAGGAGTGCTACTTGAAGCTGCAGGCCAGGAAAGAAATTATAAAATTGAACCATAAGGAAAAAAAAAACCAACTAAACAAGCTGCTGAAAAACATCTATGGGTTTTCCCCAAACATTCCTGTTGCTTAGGAGGGTCATCAACAGTTTACTGCCTGACCTGGCTGCTAAGGCCCAGTATTCCATGAGCAAAGCATGGCTGCTGCTTCATAGTGCTTGGGAAGGCTGAGGAATTCTGCAACAACTTTTTTGCACATTACCCAGGATACAGACCTTCCCATCTGCTTACTGAAGCTGTCTACCATTGAATTTTTAATGCCTGACAACAATCAAAAAGGAGTGTGAGTGACAGACAGTTGTACATTCCTGCATGAAACTCCATGACAAATGCTTCAGTTCTTATGGATGCATTCCTTACTCTTTGTCTGCTACCTGCTGAATTATTCCAAACAACTGCAGCTGTTTAACAGCACTGGGTAAACTGAGGAGGTGGTCTGGTGTTCTCATCGACTGTAACACAAAAAACCTGCAGCAAACCAAATCAGCTTCAGAGATGACCTTGCCCAGCACTGGGATTCTGGTAGAAAACAGAATACAGCCCCCAGAAAGCGAGGACAAGCCCTATTTACAGAAATTTATTTGGCATATAATGCATTCAATGCCACTTCTCCAAACACTGCCATGAATGGTGGTGACAGACTTACTGAGACAAGGTGAACAAAATGAAGACAAGCTTATCATTTATGATTTCAGCAAGAATCAATTTTACTACGTTAACAGATTTATAATCCAAACATACATACACAGGCATATATAAATCCTACTGAATTATGCATATGCTGCCCCCATCAAGAGCTATTGCATCATTTCCAGATCCAAAAGTTCATGGTTTATAAAGAAGGAAGCACGAAGAGCAGAGGGCATGCTGCCAGAAAGGAATCACTAAAAAAATATCTTAGAGTGGAGTTAGATGCATGTGGTTGGAAATATTATTGGAAGGAGGCGGGGCGATCATATAACTTTATGATTATGATAGGGCATGGCACAAAACTATGAATTTTACTATAAAACATAAAAATATATTACATGCAAAAATGGAAACTGTGAAAGGTGCTTCTTATAAATTCTGGTTTGGAAATTATCTCTATGAAGAACTTAAGAGTGAGCTACAGCTGAGGAACAAAAAGATTCTGCAATTTTTCAGGTCTTAGGAAATCCTTACTGAGACTGGATTCATATTTGCATTTTAAACCAAAACAGTCCTCATAGATACAATGAAATAGACAATGAACTCCTAAGTACTGATGATTTATGAAATCAAGTTACTCAGTTCACAATGCTGCTTAGGAGGCAAATCATGCTCTGATATGTAAATGTCATGGCAACAGGTACTCGTTGCCCTTCCCCCTTCAGGAGTCCTCCTGCAGAGGGGTTCTCTGATAGTCCAGGCAAAGTGTTCAATTGCTTAACACCCTCTGTCTCTACAGCCGCTATCCCAAATGTCCACCTGAGTCCCTTTGGGTCTTTGAAATACCCATTTCAGAGGAAGTCTATGCCCAGAGTACATGGGGCCTCTGGGCCAGTCACAAAAGGTTGCCTCTTCCACTCATTTCCAGTCAGGCTCACATCAGCTTCCACCAAAGTAAAATCCTGTCATCCCCCTGTCACACCAGTGATAGAGACAGATTCTTCCCCCACGTCTTGATGGGAGTAATGTGCACTGTGCACCAGTGTCAACCAAGGCCTCATATTTTTGTGGTTCTAATGTGCCAGGCCGACGAATCCACACAGTCCAAAAAACACGGTTTTCCCGTGCCTCTACCCGGCTAGAGGCAGGGCCCCTCTAAGCCTGGTTATCCTTCTTTCCCTGGGTAACTGGAGCTGCTTCCTTTTTGGTAGAACTTCCTCTCTGAGTCTTGCCTTCCAACAATTCATGCAGCCATTGTGACAGAGCATCAGTAGATTTTCCATCCCATCTCCTCATGTTTTCTCCAGAATCACGCAGGAGGGACCACAGCTTACCTCACGGGATGCCCCTTCCCTCCCTGTCTGGGGGACGTCTGCATTTGGTGCCATCACCTCTGACCTGTACTGCAGAGATTTGGAGAAAGCCCTCTTTCATCTCTTCTCTAATCTCCTCCCTGAGTTTCTTGTGGTTCTCCTCTATCTTGTCTTCTAATTTCTGCAGACATGTTTCCACAGCTGCAATTCTTGCATGTGTTGGACCACGCATGGCATCTGCTCGGAGCTTCTTCGCCATATCCAGCGTGGTCTCCTCCCTACCATCCTGCTTCATTATTGCTAAAGCAGAAGAGTAATTTTGTGGCCCAAGTCATACAAGTTTTCACCACATCATGGGTGTACATGGCACCAAGTCTGGGCTCTTAGTGTTTAGGTCATCTCAGAAGACAATGTCTGCCACTGCCATTTCTCTCAAGCATTGAATCCCTTGTTCTATGGTCTTCCACTTGGTTTTCCAGTCCAGAGCAGGCTTAAACAGTCCCAAGAAAAAGGAAAAAAATACAGTCCAGAGAGCTTTTGTGTCTCAGCCAGCTAAAACTAAGAGCAAAAAAAGATTTCTGTCCTGCTGCTGTCCATGCCTCAGCCGAACACAACAGAGGAGGAATGCAGAGGAGTGAGTGTTGTTTTCTCAAAACAAACCCTGTTCTTCTTCTTCTTTCCCTGCTTTGCTCTCAGAACCAGTCTTAAAGGCACAGAATTCAGTATACAGCACACACAGAATAGACAGTTGGGGATACAAGAATCATGAAGTCACCCTAGGACACCAGGCTTCACCAAATTGGCAAATTCATTATCATGGGAACGAGACTTAGAATCCACCCAGCATCCTCACTTTTCCACTTCTTCCACCAAAGTCACTCAAACCAGGAGACCCTTCCCCCAGCTCCCTCTCTCTCCCCATGTAACTTAGATAGAGCAAGACCACGTGTGCCAAATCCATGGCAGGTAACAGAAAGGTATTTATGATCCTAATCCAGGAAACGACCTAACAACCAAAAAAGCATCAAAACTCAACTGAACACTGCAAAAACAAAGTTATTACCTTCAGAAACAGGTATTTATTTCATAACAATGCTGCATCTTAAATGCTGCTGTTACTAAGATTTCCTTCTAGAAGGAGGAAAGTTTTGGACACTGAGTGTGTTCAGGGACTGCCCTGAAGAGCACATCTGCACTGGGCACTCCGAGGCTGTCACGGAGCAAGGCCTGGGGGAGCAGTGCACTGAAGAGCACTTTCCTCTGAGTGCTTTAAATGATCACTAAGTGCAACAGCATTTTAAAACAGCAGATGTGGAGTTAAAGGCACCTTAACGCCCACACAGTGCCTATAATCAACATGGGCATTACATTGTTATTAACAGTAAAGCAAAGATATTTTTGAGCTACAGGAAAGGAAGAAGAGATTGGCAAAAAGAATTTACAATATTCAGGGTAATTTTTTGATTACCTGAAACACAAAAAGTGTTGGTATTTCCTCCCTATTTTTCAGAACAGTCTTATATTGGAAGCAAAATCCAGTGTTTAAAGCCAACATTTTTAACAGAATTTCACAGAAGGATCAGAACAGAGCCCTACAAAAAAAAAAGCCTCCCTGCAGACTCCACCAAAGGGAGGTTATTGACTCTGTAACAGAGTAACAACCACAAGAGAACAAAGGGTTATTCCTTAAATTATAGTCTCAAAATCATCAGGTACCTCATAAAAAGGCATATTTTAGGCTAAGTCATGTAAATACTCTCTGTTTTTCTTGGCCCATTTTTTTCCCCTTTTAGCTCTTGAAATAATTCTGCCAAACAGTTTCTTATAAGCTGTTCCTTGCCTGGGTTGCACACCAATTTCACATGTTCACCAATTCCATAAACTTGCATGCTCAGGCCTCTCTCCTTCTTCAAATGTTTAGTGGATTTTCTTTTTTTTTATATTTTTTGAAGTGACAAGAATCAATCCTCTTCTTCAGCAGTTCTTTGGGTTTCACAAGCAAGGGTAAAAAACACTGAATACTAAACAGACTTGAACAGTAAGTATTCTCTTTAGATCTTATTCTGACAGTGATGAACAACTGGAGAAAAATATTTTTCCACTGTCTTTCTAAATTAATAAAACTTACGATTTTTTTGTGTGCCGCACAGAATGAGTAAGGTTCGTTCACCCCATTTTAGTCACCCCTAAATAATTTGGAATAATGGTGGTTATGTTGGTATTTCTTGTTCTACAACAAGAGGTGAGGACCTTCAACAGCCCATTCACCCCATCTAAGGATGCTATCTGAAGGTACATCTCAGGACAAGCCAGGGAAGTCTCTGGAGGTGCTCCTCTCTCCCCATGCTGGCTCAGGCGGCTCTGCCAAAAGATGACAAAGTAATACTAAGTGTCAGAGTGGGCAGGAGAAAACAGACAATCCCCTCTTGCATTTCCTCTCAGGAGGGTGTCTCTGGGGTTAAAGAGTCACACTGCTGAAGAACAGACAATCCCTACTGCAGAAGATTCCAGGCAAGGGACAAAGGAAACAGACAGCCATTTCACATAAGCTGCTGTGACAAACCTGTAAACTGGAATTGAAAAAGGCAAAAGAAGCAGACAGGAAAATACAAGCCTTTAGCTTGTGCACACAGGCTTGCAAGACATGCAAAAGCTAAATAAAAAGGCCAAAACGGAAGGCAGCTCGTATCATGAAAACACCACTGTCTTTTTATGGCTAAAATAAATTACCTTTTCCCAGAGGAAAGCAACATAGTAAATTTAATCCACCCTGGAGAATCAATTAATAAATTACTGTACAGGAAAGCTCTGTTTCAGGTGTAGGAGAACAGTATTAATATAGGGCTGTTCAAGTGCCCACACTGAAAGGGCTATGAAGGGAAAGGGGAGACTGGAAGGTGACCAAAATAGCAATCTTGGGACCAGGAAATAATTAGATTAATACATGAATTAGCATAAATAAATAAATTCATTCATACTGGCACATCTCGTGTTAAAATATGCTGCCAAAAAAATAACTGAGGCCTATGAAGGTTTTAAAGAAAATCACTGAACACCAACCCAAGCACTCCAGCAGAGGTCTAAAAGCCTAATATCTTTGGCCCACTGCAGACTTGAGGCAGTTAAAATACTTCTCCACCTTTATAGTTTTTTTTTTACAAGATCTGTAGACATCTAAGTAACTAAGAATGTATATATGTATTTACACATATATGTATATCATTATACTTTGGCATTAAAACAGAACTGCAGACCAAATTTACAATACAGACTTTNCATCTAAGTAACTAAGAATGTATGTATGTATTTACATATATATGTATATTATTATACTTTGGCATTAAAGCAGAACTGCAGACCAAATTTACAATACAGACTTTTTAATCTATCAACAGATATACACCATAGTATAAATTGTTGACTTAAATTTAACTGCTGCAGACCCTGGCAGGCAATAAAAGAACAGAGGAGACTGGTATTTAGAAGAACAGAACAAGATCATCCTTCCAGTTTTGAAGAAGAAATACCTTAGGATTTTATAAACAGAGCTCCTAAAGGTTTCACTTTGCTTTGATACAACAGTACACAAACCCTACCAAAATGCAACAATCTGCATATTTCAATCTAACAAACAGTGCCAGACATTAGGAATGACAGAGGCACCAGCAGTAAAGTTTTCACAGCCTCAGCCACACCAGAACACAGTCTCAGGTTCAATTACTCTACCCTTGTACAGTCAAACAGGCTCTGCCAGGCTAAACCCACTGCCTCCACAGGTGAACACACAACCCCCCATGGCTGAACACTGTTCTCCAGGGTCCCCAGGGTTTCACACAGGCCTTGGGCCATGGTGCTCAGTGCTGGCTTACCTGCCCTGGGGCCTTGGCTGGAATGCTCTGCTGCTCTTTCCTCCCCACACAAACCCGAGAGCAGGGACAGGGCACGGCCCAGTGTCACTGTGGTGTGGAACAGGGGCACAGCCAGCACAGTGCTCCCCCACAGCAGGAGCATCCCTGCAGCCCCATCAGCACAGCCTCAAGGCCTGGGGATCAGCAGGAACTCTGCAAGGGCCCTGGCAGTGCAGCCAAGGAGTCACAGCACCATTTCACTCCAGGAAGACTAAGATAACCAAGTCCCTCTGTAACTATGGCCAACATGAGATCATATATTCTCTTCCCACAGTCTTGTGCCTCATCACATTGTAAACTGAGCCTGTGGACAGCAGCCTTCTCAAACCTGTGACCCTGGCAGCCATCCATGCAGTGACCTGCATAAAGCAGCTCTTTGGTAACACAGCTGGGTGTGATCACACAACCACAATGTCCTAATGCATGTCATGCACACACAGAGGGCAAATAGCAAAGAGGCTGCAAAGACAACTTCAGCCCTGGTATTATTTAACTTCTAAACGCTAAAAGATCAAAAGATCAATAGATGGACAGTTACAGAGCCTTGTTGTTAGTCTTCTTGGGGTTTTGTTTCCTGCTCAGGGAAAGGGAAGGGGTAAAAAAGAGGAACAGCATAAACACACCTGAGAAAGCAGACACTCCATTGCATGGTGCTGCAGAGATGCACTTGGCTGCAAGAGCTCGTGGGTACACCAGACTACACCCGAGCTAAGAAATTAGGCTCCAGCTTTTAACAGTCATTTTGTGGCAGTATTAGGGTACTACTGTTGAACAGCTCACTTTACCTTAAATATGTCTGTTCTCTTCCAGCTGAAGAGACAGATTCAGCAATCTTTTGCTCTTTCCTTGCACATTGCAATGCAGCGAATTAAACATTTTTCTTTTCTTATAAATTACCTCATCATATATGCTGCAATTTAACCTTGATCTTTGTTTTAACAAACAGTAAATATATCTGCTCCCCTTTACACAAATTTTCTCCCTTCTGTTACATCCAATTTGAATCCTTCCTATTTCTTCTCCCATTTACTCTTCCATTTTCACTTTTAGTTCTCTGCTATTTCCATGTATGCTCCTTTTCTGTAATTTTGTTTTCACTAATTCTATACTCTGCCTACAATAATTTCTCATCAGTAACACTGCACCTCTTTCTTTGGCATAAAGGATGCCCTTCACTGCACCAGGTTATTTGTGAAAGTTAACTGAGGAGGTTATGGCAGCACAGATACAGCGTTCTCTCCTAGTGAAGTTCCCCTTGCAAGACCCAGCTGGGATAGAATGGTTTAGGTTACACCTGTGGGCTACAACCTACCTGCATTTTACCTGTAAGCTGAAAAAGTTAAATAAAACAAAACCAAACAGCCCTCACACAGTTCAGGATCTGTTCACTGCAGATCATATAAATACAGGTGAGGATGAGAAGTACACGTCTTTTTTCCACTCCTATTGAGCAATATAAAGACAGTGAATTTTTTGAAGTACTGCAAAGTCATTTGAGATGTGACCATGCTTGATGTCCCTTGAAACAAGCACACATTCCAACCACAAACAGTCTTACGCCTCCCTGTCTTCTGCAGACAGACAGGTTTAGGTATATTATATATATTACTGCCAAAGCAAGCCAACAGAGCAGAAATCAGTGTCAACTCCTAATGTCTTTAAACAGTATCAGTTTCAAGAAAAACAGGCTCAGCTTTTACACAAGAATCAAAACTATGGTTTTTTTTATGCTGCTTCCCTCTCAGTATTTGTCACAGTACTTCCAGAAATCATGAAAAAAGGAGTGCAATGGTGAAAATTTTTCAATTTTCCCAACAAAATATCAGAAAACAAGATAGAAACAGGCAAGCCTATTTCAAACTCTTCCCACTGTTCTGTGGGAAGAGTTTGCTACTTCACTGCAATGTCAGTTTACTCTTGTTCACATGAAGACAGTTCTGCCCTGGACATATTTGAATTTATTAAGAAAGAGCTCAAACAAAATTCCTATCTTTTCTTGTGGTAAAATAAAGCAAACGTCAGTGAAATGTAAGGTACTAGACACTTGTTTAGATTGACAGAGCTGGGAATTAGACCTCTGAGGTCAGGAAACCAAATCCTGTATTCCAGGAATGCACAGACTTGCTAGAAAATCTCTTAGAAGCAGTTCAACTGCCCAAGTATTATACTTGCAACCATTTAAAACATGGAAGTACTGGGAACTCCACAGATTTTTTTGTGGGTTTTTTTGTTGTTGTTGTTTTTTTTTACCAGGAAAATACATATCCTTTATTAGAGATTCATTTACGGAAAACACAGGAACCATTTACAGAATAGTGCAGTTACACTCCCTGTGGCCAGTACAGGCATTTTCCAATATAGGATACCCTCTTTTTTAATATTATGGAAACATAAAGCATTTTGAATTTTTTTTGCAGAACTGAAGACTTTCTGGGACATCTGAATACTACTGAATCGTCTTTAAAGTGGCAGCACACACAAATCATGCACCTGCTGCTCTGAGATTGCCTTTCATCCGCTTAGAGCAGGCATGGTGAGGCCAGGCAACAAAGTGGGAAGCTGCTACCTCATTAGTGACAAGTCTCCAAACAATGTATTATGAATTAAGGACCCCAGTAACTGTCTCCATAATGCAAGAAACCTTACAGAGATCACGTAGTCCAAATAAAATTTTAAAAATGAAGTTTTGAACCGCATGGGCTCATGCTAACTCAACAGCTTGCTAAAAGGAGAGGGAATCATCAGTGTACCATCCGTGCATCACATCAGTGCCCCAGAGGATTGACTTTAGATGCCATGTCTGAAGGCAAGGTTACAGCGTGACCAATGAAGCTGCAGCACGGAGCCTTACCAGCCCTGGAGAGGTGCTGCACGTGCATCAGGACCCCCTGGGTGTAGGCTCCCGGCTCGTAGTTGTCCATCTCCCCGGCCACGATGTGCGCGACCCTGGCGGCGCGGCCGCGGATGGCGCCGGCGGCGCGGTCCAGGCCCTCGGCGTCCTGCTCGCGCAGCGCCACGATGCAGCGGTTCACGTCCTCCAGGATGTGGCTCTCTGCAAGCACAAGGCACTGCTTTAACACCCCCTGAGACACTCACACAGCACTTACACAGCTGGGCTGGGCTGCCAAACTTACAGTGCAAACCTACACCTGAACCACCTTGACGTTCTCCAGTTTACTGATTCCTACGGTTCAAAGGCACTGTCATGCTCTCCTATAAGCAAGAGCAACAATAAAACACTGGGCCAGGAAGTGTTATAAAAATATGAAAACCACAAAACCTTACATACAAAGTAAATATTTGCAAAATAAAGAAAAATTTATTAAAGCTGCTGCTTCATTGTTGAAACCTTCTTAAGCCACTGTGACATCTTCCATAATGAGATGAGTCTCCAATGACAAACAATTGCCCAACAACTAAACCAACTTCTTTTACATCCTCAGGATGCTAAATGAGCAAACTATCACCCCTCTGTTTTTCTAGATAAAAATTTTTCAACTGGCAACAGTAAAGTTGCATTTGTGCTTACCAAACCATTCTTTGATGCCCAAATATGTAAAAATGGGGAAAAAAAGCATCAGCAGGAAGGACAAAGAAGAAAATACTGGTACTAAAGACTGGTCCTAAACCAAAGTGTAACAAGCACAAGCAAGGATTCAAATCAAGCTAGAGAGAAGTTACGTGGTATGCTAATATTTCCATCTATACAACCAATATTGAAGGACATACTCTTTTTTTTACAGGTAAAGTAATGCAAACATAAAATTAAACTCACGGTACAAAGGCAGTATCATAAAATACGGTTTTAAATGATAATATGTTTACTGCTTTAAAGCTTAAATACTTCATAAAAACTTCCCTATTGGTGCTGGTATTGAATTTCCTTTCCTACACAGATCTACAATCTGCTTTGTCTCTCAAGAGAGTGTACTACAAGAACATTAGACATGCACTTCATGAAGGCAACAGATCTGCTCCATCTTCAGAAGTACCAGTGAAACGTCCCTTGCACTAAGCCATGAATTAATTCAGAGCTTACAGGTTTCCTGTTAATTCACGTGACTGCCATTCTGTACATGAGCATTAAATTATGTTTTATGTTACCCAATAAATTAGACAATCACAGTAACTTGGACAGATAAAACACACCATTAGGTAATCCTAAACTACTACCTGGCTCTGGCATGACTACCTTGGGATTCCGCCTCTGCAAAAACCTATGAATTCTGTTTCAGTTTATGAAATGGCTGCATCACAGGATGCCTCTAAACATAAATCATCCTTAATCCTTTTCAGATCCATGTCACTACCTTCAGGGTGTGCAGAAAAAGAGGAGTTTAGCAATGCTGACTTTGTCAGCACTGTGTGTTCAGCGTGTGCATATTTGGTAGCTGCACCCATGGACTGACAGCTCCATGCAAACAGGGCACTCAGAGCACTGGCAGCTACCTCAGTTCCTCCAGTGTCAAACACAACACATCCAGCTGGAAACAAGGGGCCAAATGAGCAGGTGCACAAAGATGTTCCAGGTTCTAACCTGTGCTGGGCAGGTTGTAGCCCACCTTTCCTTTTCCAGGCATCTCTTCCTGTGTGCTTCCACAGGGGGAAGCTTCCAAACAAACCAGTTTGTCAATGTGCACAACGATGGATACAGAGGTCTGATGTGCACAGAATGCAGGAGGAACGACTAAAATACCCCACTTCTGCTGCCACAGTTACATCCAAAATGAGCAGTATGAGCCACCACTGCATTAGTTTTAATACTGTCCATGTATTAGTAGAGACAATGACAGAATGGATAGTACAACCACCACTTTAACGGCCTTGCTGTGAAGAATACACTGCTTTTTACTGTCCAGCAAAGACAGCAATTAAAGGGCTGTGCAAACAGAAAAACAGAGCTCTTCCTGGACCTACCAAGCAAAATCTCCATAATGGAAAAACACAGTTACCTGGTTATTTCATATGATATGAACCTTAGGGGCATGAAAAAAATAAAACTGCACACGGCCTCATGGACATGCTGCATGGATGGAACACGTGGTGGAAAGCTCACAACTTCCCAACCTTTCAAAGGGATGGCACAAACAACACTTTTACGGAACAGCAAACCTGAGAGCAGATGCCCAACAGAAATGCAATTAGACCTGTATGTTGTAACTCTGAGATTCCCATCAGCAGCTTCCTTCCTAACTGGCACGACTACTTCTAAACCATGTTAGAACTGGACATAGACTGTGATGTATGTGCTCAGATACTGTGTTTCAAAGATGAACAAGAGNCCTAACTGGCACGACTACTTCTAAACCATTTTAGGATTGGACATAAATTAGACTGTGATGTATGTGCTGTGTTTCAAAGATGAACAAGAGGGATACAGATTTTATTAATTTTGCATTGTCCATCCACCTCATACTACAAAAGTAGGGCAACAGTTTTTCTTGCTCCATCCGTCCATGGCCACACGTCGGGGTCACAGGGAACCTGCCCAATGCCATCTGAGTACCCCACACTCCCAAACCCTTGGCATCACCCACCCATGTGCACTCTGCACACACAGTAATCACAAGTGAGCCTGTCCCCAGCACGGGCACTGCCCAGCAGCACATGCTGGACAACCACAGCCAACAAAGCAGCCTCTCACTATGTTCTGAAGCTCTTCCCAGATAAGCTACTTCCCAATCAATAAAACTTTGCTTAACTTCATTTTCCCAAGGCACAAGTAAGCTTATACACTTGCCTTAGGAGACCTAAAAGAAAAGAAACAGCACTGATCACAGTCCAGCTGAGATTGGTTTAGCCTCTATCTTTCTTACAGATACTTCCTTCTCCTATACCAAATGCATTAGGTCAGCTTTTGATTTTTGGCCAAATGTCTTACTTTCCAAAGCAGAAAAGGAAGATTAGGATGATGGACCACCTCTTTGTCATGAGTCAATGTCCAGCAGAAGAGTTAATTGTAACAGTGGATTGATAGATGTTTAAGGAAATTGTCAGATTGCCATGGCTGCCACAGCAATTATCATGGGCAGTACACTGCAACTTCTGATTTCCTCTGGGACTCTGGTGTTAGTCAAAACTGGCCAAAAATTATATCTCAGCTGAGCTAACCGATGGCTAATAAAGTTGTCTGACAAAGCCATGACTCAGACTGTCTCTGGGACAAAATCAATAGCTCTTCTTCTGCATGTCATCTAAGGAAAAGACAGGTGATGCCCTTCCACTCCACTTGGCACTGATAAGGCCTCAGTTGAAGCACTTTAATTAAAGTTTCTCTGCTCAGCTGAAAAAAATAGTAAACTAAATAGAGACATTATTAAAAAAAGAAAAGAAAAATAATTATTAGAAATCTTAAAAATGTAGTGCATGAAGAAGCATTATAAAACTCGATTTGATCTCCTGAAGACAAGACGGAAAATAAAACATTCTTTTCTGCAAGCCCTAAATCATAAAATTAGGAATGCATGCAGTGATAGTCTAGCCAAAAAATGATTTCTATCTTTTCCCATCTCTTGGCATGATAAAATGGGAAGTACAGAAACTTTGTATAGAAAGTCTGCTTCCCTTCAGATAACTCCTATTCCCTGGGCATGGTACCTTAGAGTGCTCATCAGAAAAGGATTCCAAGTTTTCCAATAATGGAACTATCTAGTATGGCAAAAGACATGCTCCCACAGACTCATAATGCTTTGATGAACTCCAGAAAGATATCTGACATCAAATAAATGGTAAGAACATCCATACTTAGATTTAGCAAGTTTTAGTGCCAAAGTTAAGAGAACAAAGAAACTAAGCAGAGAGTGCAAGTCCCAGTATACAACTCCCTGGTATCACCTTTCTTGTATTCAGATAGAAAAAATAAAGTTAATCTAATTCCCACCTTTTTCCCAACATACCAAAGTTCAGACAATGCTCAAGGCTAAATCTTCATCAGCAATCTTACGAAACAGATTTTCTTGGCAGTTCCAGCTCTTTTAACAAAATATCTATATTCTACAAGCAGGATAGTATCTTAGTCACTACTCAGAAATAAAATCACTGGTAATCACTTAATAGCCAAAGTTCATGGCATTTTCAAGAGAAGAGTTTTTAAGATAATAGAAAAGTGCAGAAAAATAATTATTTAGAACCAGGAAAATACATATCCTTTATTCTCTAATTCAATTAGCTATACATTCTTCATCTGCCAAATCTAAGAAACTAAATGATAATTTGTAATATTGTTGTTGCTAATCCATCTCTCAACACTGTCATTCTGTCTCAGAATGAGGGTGGTACTGACAGGTAGAGTTCCCAATTATCTGGTATTTAGCCAAATGCATTCACACTTCCAAAATGCTCCAGTTTTAGACACAGAGCCATAACATAAGAAGTGTTGAAGTGTCTGCTGTCCAGCTTAAAAGGCAAGCAGCATCCAAAAAGCTCCAGGATAAATTTTCCTCTCAGTTCCTGCAAAAATTATAGAGCCAGGAAAACATTTCCAGGCAGCAGAGGAACAAGAAGATTATTAGGAAAAAATAGCAGTGATTTACTACTAGGGGCAAATCAAGCATGGGCAAACTGATTCCTTTGGGTGATGGAGTGGCTCTGTGCCTGGGGGCAGTGCTGTGGTTATCCCTGACCTGCAGGACACTCGTGCCCGTGTCCCCAGGCTCCCCACAGGGAAATGGGGGTGGCACACCCGGGCAGGTGAACAGGCAGAGGCAGGGGCCAGCCCTGCAGGCTCACTGAGGAGCAGGCAGCAGGACAAGGCTGGACAGCTGCTCCTCAGGAAAGAGGATGAGGAGGCTAGGCCTGTTTAAAGGGCAGACACAGAGCACACCCTGAGCAGCTCTGGAGGTGACATCAACCCCACAGCCTGGCTGGCTCACACTCCAGAGGATGGGGCTGACACCCAGACCAACTCTGACAAGCTGGACAAATAACAGATAGTTGCTCAGCAAGAAAGCAAAGGAAACTTGGGACTTGATATAAGGGAAAAAAAAAAGTTTCTCCATTATGAGCATGGGGAAAATTTTGAAGAAATTCCCTGTGAAGACCAGAAATTAACTGATGCAGACAAGTGGGTGCAAATGCTGTTGTTCCTAGGTGCTACAGAAAATGAATTTATTATTCCCTTTGTTGCAGACTTTCAACACTGTTTAACTATAACCTCCCTCTGAAAAGGGAATTTTGATGCCAAGAAAGATCAGGCACATACATGAGAAGCCTCCTGAGTTAACATGTGTGCCTCATGTTAATGGGACAGATTTTTCTGAAGGAACATGTCTATAAAATTTGCCAGAGTGGTCCAGGAAACAGTAGGCTAACTTGGAAAAAAGGTAAAATCCAGGAGTATCCAGTACAACAGGACATAAGACAGAAATATGGTGTCTGTCTGGAGCAGTGAGCTGGAGGCTGCAAGCCAAAAGCTACAAGACAACAGAAGAGAAAGGATGGAAGATGACTGTGAGGAGAGAAAAGAGGGAATAGCATAAAGGTACCCCTCTAGGCAGTGTTCTTCAGGATCTACCATTATCTGTGCAAGTCCCTACAGATTATTTTTCAGGGAAAAGAGACACAATACTTCATGTTTTTAGAAATTTCAACCTGTAGTCTGAAACCCTGCCTTCAGCTCTGTTCCCAGAAAATACTAACTGAAGTGTGTATTTCTTCCAAATTTTACCTGAGGGTGAAGAAAGCATTGATTGAGCTGGCAGCGTCTCCTTAAGGCTTTCATTCTTCACATAAAAAATGAATCTAAAATGTCAGTATCTAAACTCATGAAAGCTAAAAAAAGCCACAAGCAAAAAAATTCACATAAAAAACCCATCAAGAAAAACCCATCCACACAGTAAAACCAGGCCCACCCAAAATTCTCCGCCACATCACCACCAAAACAGCAAGGAAGTATAAAAAAATGTCCTAAATAAGTATCTACTAATTACAGAGTTGGCAGCCCAAAATTATCAGTTTAACTAGCTGATAAAGGTTTCAGATTACAGAAAATTTCTCTCCCTGCATAAATGAGAATCTTACAGTAATATTAATCCTTTCCAGAGTTTAATCTCTTTCCCTCATTCCTTTTAACACGAATACAATAAGATTTGGTTGGTTTGAGAAGCTAACTGCTTCTGCTTCAATCCTTGCCCTCCATTTCATGAGCACAAAATCCAGTCTACAGACAGGTTTTGGGATTGCCAGCTTCCCCATTCGGCATCCAGATGTATCCCAGGACCTTGGGAAAATGAAGGAAGCACCAGCTCAGACTCTCAGCATGTTTCAGTGCCTCTCCTCTCCTAAAGTTTCACAGCAGCCAAGCTCAGAGAGCCCTGAAAACAGGGAAGTTCCCTGTAGAAGCACACAGGCCAGCCCAGACCGAGGTAAGGATCTGGAGAGAGCACAGGCAGACAAGAAGAAGAACACAAGCGTGAACACTGGGGCAGGACAGTGATAAAGGGAAGCCACAAAAAGCAAAGATGCCCAGATATGCAGCTGGCCAGCAGTCACTTGTCCATGTGCAGACTTCAGCTGTCCCCTGGGCTGCAAGCCCAAGGAAACACTTCCCTCCAGAAACATGCAGGGGTGACACACCCTCACAGAGCCACACCCCAGCCCCTTCATTTGGCCCAGTCCTTTTAAACACACTCCTCTTGTGTCAACTGAAGAAATTACTGATTTAGGACAATCCACCTCATCCTCCACATCCACATGTAAAGGTCTGGAAGGACCTGGGCCTCAGAGGTACCCACTTTTCTTCTCTGACTACAATCACCTAAGAACACTTAGCTCAGTTTTTATTCTAAACCTAGAGGAGATGGGTCATAATTCCCCTTGACAATGTACAGAGGCAACATAGAATTCCTGATGTATTAATACTCTGCAACATGCTGCTGACTCTGCAGGACCAGAAGGGGAAAACAAGGAATTGGAAATGGCAGCAGGACAGGAAAGAGGAGACAATGAAGAGTAAATAAAATAGAGCATTCTTGTTTAATCCTTAGAAATTACTGTAACCACAAACTGTGCTTGCAATATGCCCTCTCGCTCCTTTACAACTGCTACTAAATTCCAGAATGAACATAGCAAATTTCATTCAGACTAGCCATGTCTCAGCTAACTGTAACTGTTGATAACCCTCGGTAATTGTTATGTTGATAACCCAGGTAATCATGATGTTAACAACAACTCTCTCCTAGAAGAACTTTCTCTTCCCCAAAGTAGCTATAACCCAAAACAGCGAATTTCTTCCAAGAGGGTAATTTACCTTCTTAACAAATTCGTCAACTTCAACTCCTTGAAGTACAATGGAATAAACCTCTTCAACCTTAATTTGACCACCTTAACCCCTGATAACAATGACCAGAACACCATTTGGCCAACGTGAGGCAGCAAACCTTCTTCTAGCAAAACTAGACTAGGAAACCTTTTTTCTGTCTCAACTACAGCAGGAAGACTGATACTTCAATGTGCAGTTATTTACATTAGAATTCTCATGCTACACGTGCAACCTGGACTAGCTGATGGTGTCCCTGCCCGAGGCAAGGGTCTGGAACTAGAGGGGTTTCAAGGCCCCTTCCAGCCCAGACCACTCTATAACTCTGTGATCTCCTAAATCTGCTCACAAATGTGGGGACGGACAAGAAATCCCCATTTCCTCTTCCATAGAAAGTTCTACGTCAATGAACCTGCTTTATACACCCAGCTTTGCCAAACTGCTCCAAAAATGTATTAGGGGTAAATATTTTATTTAAAGTGCTTCCAGATAGATCCAAGAAGCCATGAGGTCATCAGCAGACATCCTTCTCCTCTGACAACGCTTTTTAGGTATTTAAATTTTAGTGAACACAATTGCCACGTAATCTTAATTCTGCATTAACAGGTTAACTGGGTCTGGGTTTTCACTACTTCAGTGGGAGGCTGGCAAATGAGCAGTAACAGTCAAAGTGAAGCTGCTGAGCACTGGGGCAGGAGGGCTGGGAAATCACTGCAAGGATAATGGGATTCACCAGAATAAAGAACTCTAGGAGGCTGTTCTTGGTCTGAGTACAGTACGGAGCCAGCTGTCAGCAGCAGGATGGACTAGAACCCCAGAGCCCTTCCAACCACAATGGCTTTAGGATTCTGTGACAGAGAGGGAAGAACAGTAACAACTGCCAGCCAAAAAAGAGCATGGGCATAGCAGGCTCCCCAGCTGACAGGAACACGCCTCTTCCACATCAGCAAGGCCTTTTACAGACTCTGACACACAATTGTTCAGAACATTTGCCACCGACTGGCAGCCTCAACTTAGGCGTTCCTTTTGAGCTTGTTACCTTAGACATAATAATTACTTTTCACTCTTCATTTTAGCTACTGGATAATGGAGAATTATTTGCCTTAAAAAATCCTGTCACATTTTCCCTTAGTATATGGCAGCCAGCTCAAAAATTACACAGGATAACCATTTTCTTTATACTCAGTCTGGGCCTGTTCTCTTCATTTCCACCACACTGCACAGCCAGAGCATTCATTGTTCTCCTCAGAACATTCCTTCTCAAAAAATACAGGAGACAGTTTCCCTTTCTGTCACTTTTATAAACCTCAGGTAAAAATTCTGGGAGGTTTCTTTTTCCAGGAGATGAACTACAGAAGGGGAGAGACTTTTCCTGGCAATTTGCTGCTTTGTTTCTTCATTGCCATTATTTTTGCAGCAGCCTGCTGGAACTGTCTAGGGGAGAATGCTGAACTACAGGAGAGCATTCTCCTTCAGCACATAAGCAGAGGACTGTGTCACATAAAAAATGCTCCACAAGCCTTTGCTTGGTCTTTTGTGCCTCATGTGCCTGCCCAGTTTCAATGCAAAGTTGCTTAAACACCCCATTAATTAAAGCAGGGAGAAGCTACAAAAAGAAAAAAAAATAACAAAGTTGTATTCTCAATGCTATGAAAGTTGAGATTCAATTTTCCATATCATTTGCTCTGCCAAAAGAGAAGAACTGAAGTCTGCACTTTTATTGCCCTTGGTGAAATATGAGCTGGCCCTAAACAGGGCATAAATAAATTTGTTTTCTGCCCTTCCGTGGCTGGGAAATGGAAAATTTATTGTTGCTTTCTAAATTCTGCATTCAGAATCCAAATCTAGCTAAAATATTGCCTAACTTCATGAAATTATCTCTTAAAAACTCAGAAAGGCCTTGATAAATCATAAATCTTAAAGTCTAAAATGGCAAAAGCAATGTTCTCTGAGTAAGGAATTATCTGAAGAAATTAGTTTATGCCAGGAATTACACTGAGACTTATCTCATTGTAAATGAAAAGCCTTTGGAAGAGGGAAATAACTAGCCAGATTACAGGGAAATAGTTCATAGCACCTATCTTGCAACTCAATGCATAGCTGATAACCTAGTTCATGATTTCAGGGCAAATGCTACAGAATGGAGAGCTGGCAATCTTCCCAGTTTGGACCAATCAGCATAAGAAGAAATTTGCAATTACTAGGGAATATTCAATGTCTGTCTTTGCATCAGCTGCAAGGTTTGGACAATTTGTCACCTTCAAAAGATTTCATTTCCTCAGGAGAGGAGAGGGGAGAATTAACAAACTTGACAATATATCTATTTTTCCTTCTGTGAGATCAGGGGTGTAAAACTGGAGAGCTCTGTGTTACCCGTTTCACAGTGTGTACAACAAAGCAGAATATTATGTTCAATGGTGGCTACTTCATTGGTCTACAAAATGTTGTTAAAAGATGATAGCCATCTGCCATCAACAGTCAATTGCTCAGGTGAAAATACTGACTTTATGGTAACATTCTCTTGTTACAACTTTGCACCTGCTATAGTAAGCATGTGATCAACACCTAATAATACTTTTCAACACCTAATAATACTTTTTGACACAACAACCAATGCACAGAGGGGCAAGTGTTAACAGATAGAAAACATTTCATTGACAAGAAACAATTGGGGTAGGAAACTCCCAAGTCTTCCTACAGAAATGGTGACTTTTAAGCTGTAACAAACTTGTCAGTTTTCCTGGTGGATACTCCTCTGAAAATTGTGTTGTTTGCTGTTAAAAATTTACCTCTCACTTCCAGAGAAAAACTGCCTGTTCATTAGATCAGTTTTCCCACTGAAGTCTAAGCTGATACCATTTTTGCTCTCGCTGGAAGACAGGTGGTTTTAGGTTTTATTACACTACCATCCACCAAATTTCTGGGACCAAATCTAAGGTATCTGCTAAACTTACAGGCAACAGAAGTCAGGGCATAAGTCAGACTTTGTGCACCCCACATACTCAATGAGCACTCTCTTTGATTTCACACTTCTTTTATTCTCCCCCAAGTGCTAAGGGTTCCCAGCTTTGTAGCAAACGAGCACATGTCCTATCCAGCTGCTGCAGGTTCCAAAGGTGGGCTGCCTTTGGATTATCAAGAAAACCCCATTGGTGTAATGGTGCTTGATAACAGGCTCACAAGAGGGGACCTTCAGGGAACACATCACATTCAACAACAAGCTTTTGCTCATCTTGTGCACATATGCAAGTCTGTTTTCTCATGTTTCATTTTGAAAGAACAGACAGATTTGACATGCTGCTTCCAGTTATAAAAGCACACTCCAGTTTCAGGACTACAACACGACTGGAACTTGCTGTCCCAGATAAAGATTTTGCATCTTATCTTTGAAACAGAGTCCTGCATTGTCCACCACAGTAGCACTGTCACCTTAAACTTTTAATGCCATTGACCAAAATCTTCCCTTACCATTTGGCTGTGCTTATTTTCATTCCAGTTCTTGGAAACACTTGTGTATGTTTCCAGTAGGCCTCATTACAAAAAGCAGGCAAATCAATTCCTGCAAAGCTGCACAAAAACATTAAAAGCTACTGCTACAACTGCAGCTGGAAAGCCATTAGCAAGCAGCCTGTTAACAAATAAACACACCAAAAAATTAATCCAAATCTGCATCAAACCCATGCACCTTAGACCATGCTTCAAAGGCTGCCAAATCTCAACTCAGCCAAATCCCATACAAAGTGAAATCCAAATGCCATCAAAACTTCTGAGGAAGATGCCAGTAGCTTGCAAAGCTTGTGATGAGAAACTAATCTCACAGCTAACAAGGTCTCAGCAACAATTTACTGAAATTCAGTAAGAATAGAGCAGGAATTCAATACAAAATTTCAGTTTCTAAACAGAAACCTCAAGTCATCGAAATGCCAAGTCCACTGCTGAACTGCACTACCCAGCTCCTTAGTCCTGCCTACCTGCTCAGTGACTTCACACGTCCCATTCACTCTTATCCTCTACAGCTGTCCAAATGTTCACCACTAAAGTACTCCCATAACCTCACTAACAAGTGCAGAAAATCTTGATTTAGAAAATACTGATTTCAAATAGCAGGTTTTCATGGGACAGCTTTTGTCAGAACAGTTCCCAAAATCAGCCTGTGACGCACGGTCAGATGCGGTGGCCAGGACATGGCAGTCCCTAAAAACACATCCACTGCCTAACAAGTGTAACACACCACAATGTTTGCCCTTGAGTCTAAGCCAGGAGTGTTGCAAGAGCAATTTGCATTTAAATCAGTGTATCAGGAACTGTAAGCTACTTCTGAGGCAAGGATACGGGATGTGGATATCCAAGGGAGGCAGGACACAATATGTGATTTTCAGTTAAAACAAAATGAATAGCATGACATCAACAAATCTCCAGGAAGAAGGCATTCCTCTAAAGAAAACTGAAAATGACTCGTTGAACTACCCATTGTGAGACACAGCATACTAAGTTCTATTTATCTTAATAACAGAGTAAGAAAAATGGCAGGAATTTCTGAGGCAGTTGGAGGAATAAGGGCAATCAGAAAGCTGTATGTAATATTTCTGCTGGCAAAGTGGTATAAACTACTGTATAAAAGAGAACAGAGAGAGACAGGAATTCCACATAATTAAGGAGAGTCCAAGCAGCTCTGCAGAGTAGAAAGCTGTGAATCACAAACTGAATGCAGCAGTGAAGAGTGAGATAAGCTGTAACTGTACACTGGATTTCCAAAACACTTTCAGCTGCTACTCCTGGAGAGCTCCGAGATGGCACAGGATAAATGACAGATTTACTGGTGTTACTTCTTACAAAAGACAAAACAAGGGGCAGAAACAAGCAGACAACTCTGTAAGCCAGCATTTCCACAGGGATTGGCTCTGAAACAGTGTAATTCAATGCTTTCAAAAGTAATATAAAGGGAGAGTATTGAAGCAATGAAGGAGGGAATTTTTCTTGTCTTTTCACATTCCAGGCAGTCAAAGCTGACAACAAAGAACTGAAGATGGTATCACAACATCAAGTGATCAGTGAATTAAGCAAACCAGTTCAATGTCAATGAACTCAAATGTGTAATAAAAAAACCCCTGAGCCTATACAAAATATTGACCTATAAATTGGTTACTATGGTTGAGCACAGAAATTTCTGAAGTCAATTAAGAAACCACTAGAAGCTCAACAGTCATTAAAGGCAAATAATGCTGTGACTTCCCAAAGAATACCTGGTAGTAAAGATATATCTAAGATGCTGCAAATAGCTCTTGTCCTTACTTCCATTTAAAAATATCCATTTTAGTAAGCAGCACAACTAAACCTCCTACTCCTCCACAAGATACATCCCTGCATTGTTGAAATGACAGCTATTACAATGTTATGGAAGAAGAGTTTAAAAGAAAGAGCAGGGGAAAACAGAGGGTATTCCCAGCGAGGGCAAAGCAGTATGACAGTTTTGACAGAATTTCCAGGTGGGTCATTAATGGCTAAGAGTTGCACCAGCAAAAACAAACTTTGCATGCTCAGTGACACACAGATCCAGCTGTTAAAAAAGGGAAAATTCAAGACCATTTTCTTACAAGTCAGGGGAGAACAATGAAGAGGGAGATTGACTATTTTAAGTTTAGCAAATTCATTTATCCCGAAGCACATTACAGTAGGGCTGAACAGACTTGATATCAAAGTTATTGAAATCCACAGTGTAATTTGCCTTCCTGTTGGAACTGTAATTAAGTGCATACATCTCTACTTAAATTATTATGCTTATTCTCCTACAAAAAGCAAGGCATGGTATTTTGCTATTGCAGGTGCCAGAAGGCCAACATGAAAACATCAAATTTAATCTTAACTCTCTGGATAGCATCTTGTTGGTTTGGGTTTTTTCCCCATGATCTCCATAGCGATGCTAAGGGTGAATGTGTAATTGGCAATTTTTATGATGTATTCATCTGTAAACATGCTACATGGACTGGAAAACTGGTAATAAAGGGAACCAGCACTTTAAACCCTTGAGGGAAAACAAATTACATCAAGAGAGATAAGCAAGACAGAAATCTGAATCATTCCCTTACTCCTTTCCCCAGTACTTAAGAGTGAATTTTGCAGTTCGAGTGACTTAACTGTCCAGATTGCCATCTTATTGACTACAACTGTCAAAGTGATGTGAAACAGAGCCTGGTCAAAAGCTAAAACTTTAAGCTATTAAACTTGCATGCTGAGACCTGGCCTTACCATTCACAGAAGTGCTATTCATCAAGTGCTGGGTTTTTAACAGAATAAAAGATGTGGCAACATCACCAAGTTAAAAGAAGGGTGATCTTGGCTCTACAAACAAGCCCTACTAGGGAGCCCCTTAGATCTCCAAATCTCAGAGTCCAGACTAAGAGCATTTCAGTACCCACAAAGATGAAAATTACTGCATTATTCCATTCTCTAATCTGATTAGCCCAGATTGCACCCAACACTTTGTATCTGACTTGAGCAGAACTGTGTATTTTGACAAAGATCAAGTGACCAGTAAAGCACATACAGCTGTGCCTGCAGAGGAGCAGAACTGCAATAACCTCAGACTCCCACCTTCCATAATGCAGGCCCAGTGTAGCTGTTCAGCAGGATGAACACTAACATGCATTCCTGAATCACTGAATAAAACCACAGCACAATAAAAAGGCAGAGATGTCATACACCGTTTGCAAGTGGCTCCCCTAAATTAGCAGATGAAGCATTAAAGTTTTACAGCCTTACCCACACCTACTGGCATCTTGCAGAAGGCTTTTTAATTTGGTTTAAATGATAAAAGGAGGAAGGAATGACACTATAAGTTTTAGAATATAAACTTCAAAGGAAAAAAATGAGAAGATTTTGGGTGGGAGAGGAAGGAAATGAGAAATTTTCAATGGAAATGCACACTACTAAAGAACCAAGCCAATTTAGGAATAAAATGAGGAGAAATCACTTGCAAAATGGTTTCTAGACTTCAAAATGCTACAACACTGGATATAATCTTTCAGAACTTTTAATCTGAATTTCAGAAGTTGGCATTAAATAAATTTCTAAGCATATCTAAAGCTTCCAATGGAATCTGAGAAGAATTAGTAGGGACGGGCAGGCTTTTCCAGAGTAACTACCAGTTTGGTTGGGATGCAGTTTGCTGATGTGTGATCTTCATGGGAACCATCATAGATCCTAAAAGAAGCAGGACCACTGGTTAGCAGACACAATCAACAGATGAGAATATGTTAACCACCTCTGCTGCTTTGCATCCTCCTCTCTCAAAATGACAGAAATTAAGCTAAATTAAGGTATTTTAACTTGAAGTTTACTGGTTTTGTTGCAAACAAGAAAAAGGGGTTTTATACTAAAACCCCAGAGCTTTCTCCTCCTTTCAATTGTAACAAAAAGATATTAACACTCTCTTCATATCATGGCCTGTTTCCATCCTGCCTGCCTGCCTCCTATGGCAACTATAAATTATTCTTTCAGATTATCTGAGGTTCTGGGGGAAAAAACCACCCAGCACTGGGTAGACTAGGACACAATCATGGATAAATGAATATGATGCCATTAACAGGACAGGCAGCATCAAGAAAGTTATTTCTTAAGAACACCTTTAAACAGAGTGTGACACCAGATAATGAAGAACCGTTCAACAGCAGAGTGACTACCACAGGGTAGAGATAAGGAAGGCTGTGTGATATTCAGAGAATATTATAAAACCTGGGAGAGTACTTGCATGTAATTGCATTTAGGGATGTGAAAAGGCAGAGGAACTGAACGGACATGAGGTGGTTTTTTTTAAATGACTGATGCAAAGTAATTTTGAAGAAATAGAGGAAAGGTCTGCCTCTATTGTACAAAATTGGATAATGCTACAGATCTGCTACATATTTGAAAAAATCTAGCTACCAACAGGAAATACATCAGACTGGAAGATCAAGGGGAGAATTAATAACATTTTATATTAGTCTAATCTTAGCCAGTGTTTTCTGTATTTAGGAGAGAATGACTGCATCATCCAGAACAAGCAGTGACTCTCCCAAAATGAACCTCTCTGTCTACTGAGTACCAAAGAAAAACAAGGGAGACTAAGCTTAGAAATATATTCAGCTCGAGATGGAGGAAGAAATGCTCATCAGACTTGGTAAAGAAAAAATAAAGTTACCTATTTAAGAACTACTTTTCTTTAAAAAGTTATGATTCGCAACGAACACTGGCTTGATACTAATGCAGAGACAACTGTATGAAAAGCCTGCAACTGTCTAACTTAAGGTCTGTCAAGGATGAAGGATGAAATTTGGGAAGACTGAGAACTGCTCAGTGCAGTCAATGGTACCCAAGCCCAGGGGAAGGCGAGCGAAGAATTGCACAAACTTCATCCAGCTATTTTATGCCATCAATCACAGACATTAACAAAAAGCCCACAAAGAACACTGTAGTGGTTTTGGTTTGCCAAATTTTTGTTTCCCGAACAATGAACCAATTAATGTGGTGAGTTGAGCACCCACTAGAATTATTTACTCTTTTTCTGTCGTGAGATAGGATTGGGAGAAGAGCAAAGCAAGCTCAAAATTTAAAGGGTATAAAGAAAACTTTATTAACCCAACTACAGGAGGGAGAAAATTAATAAGAATCAGAATAAAACTTTTGAAACACTTTTTCTCCCCCCACAAGTTTCTTTTCTTTCTCACTGGCAACTGCAGAGACAAAATTTAGAACTTAGGTTAGTTTATTACCTCTAAAATAGTCTTTCGTCAGTACTTTTAGGGAGAGGAGTCTCTTTTGCCATGTCACAGAAACTTCTCCACAAGAAAAACAGTTCTCTCGTGGCTTTAATTCTCACAAAAGCAGCTGCTCGGGAATCTGCATTTGTGAAGTCCCTCCCATATCACACAACCTTCCCACAGCTGCATAATGGGCCATGTCAACTCAGGGGGTACCATTTTAAGGATAACCTGTTCAAAAGCAAAGTTTCTCTTTATTTAGTTTTGAGATCATTTTCATATCTGGGAACAGAGATCTCTCTCTGGGGGCAGATCTTTAGCTTCATCTCATCTCTCTCTCTCTNGAATCCTTGAGAATCCCACTGAGGGGGAAGCAGCTGGACTCTCACAGCAGCATGCCCCTGGCTTGGCCCCCCCTTCCCCTGCCCAGCCCAGCCAAGACAGGCTCTTCCTCCTCCCCTTGCCCTGCCCAGCAGCCAGCAGTCCCAGCCCCAAGCCAGGGCCTGGCAGGTTCCCCAGGAAGGGGCCTGGCCCCAGGCAGGGCTCCCCCAGCCCAGCCTCATGGCAAGGAGGGAGCAGGGCCCGCTTGTTCCCTCTTCCCAAGCCAGCAGGAAAGAGAGCTCCTCCCGGGGTTTATTCCATTTTTA
>VXBB01018450.1:153358-188446 GCA_013399915.1 Illadopsis cleaveri
GGATTCAGGCCGTGCTGGGGCTGTGCCAGGATCTCAGGGGCTCTGGCTGCATTCCACTCCAGCTGCAGGGCCACTCTGCAGGGCTGCAGAGCTGCCCCTGGGCTCAGCCACACCATCTCTAGCAGTTCTGGGACAGCCCCTCAGGATGGTTCCGCAGCGGCAGCCAGAGCTGGTTACAGGGGAGGATTCTTGGGAAGCCNGCAGCAAAAAACAAAAATGACCCTTAAACCCTGGAACAGCTTGGAGAAGAACATTACCAAACAGAAATTGACTTTTGTGCAATCCAACCAAGAATTAGTACAACAAACCAAGAGGTTTTTGTCAGGATCTTTTCTAAAAGTGTTCAACTGGTTTAGTACTACACAGAAATAATGAAGCACTGGGTCCCCATTCTCCATCCTCCAAAAAAAATATCTTATGGAAATACACTTACATGAATCTACTCTTAATTGATGTGATTCAGATGTACTTCATTCTTCTGTCAGTGATGCAATCAGGAGAAGGGATTTGCCAGGCCAACATTTTTTACATTTTATTGCAGTAGATTAATACTAGTTAAGTGTTGCATTGCTTAAGTTTTGTTGTACAATAATAGCTAAGCCCAAATTAAAACCAAGATTTCGACCACATATAACTGAAGAAGTTTCAAATTAAATTTCTGTAGGAAGTTGGAAGTTTGCCCTGCTCTGCACAAGATGCTTCAGTAGACAATCTCCAGAGCTCTCTTCTAATCCCTGTTAGTCTTTAATTCTGCTCTTCTATTCTGCCATTTCATACATGCTATCCCACACGGTCAAACTCCACCTGACCCACTCTTCCCTAATCAACCACTGAAGACCCTTCCCAGTAGTAGAAGCTGCAGCAGGAGCAGCAGCTGGGGCTCCAGAGCTGGAACTATAAATGCTGGGGAAAAAACTGAAGCTGGGTATTTGCTCCCTCTGTGTGATCAGTAAAATACGTCTTTAGAAATAGACTTGTGGATAAAATACATAAGGTAGATCCTTTTTTCCTGCTTATTTTGCTGGTGTTTAACCGAGAAATCTTCCCTGAAATCAAACAAAAGCAGTCAAAAATATGGTCTCTTAGCTCTTGTTCTTGTTGACCGCCATAAGACCCTTTGCACTCACAAAAAGGATTTTCTCCAACAGCTTTACTTTAACATCCAACCTTTTGCTGCTTTCCTTGAATTAAAAGTAGTTTCTGATGGCACAGGTTTACATTAAATCAACTTTTGTTCTAACACAGTGGCATCATACTGTTTCCCACCATGCTTGGAAAAACTTAATTTTTAGATTCCAAGTGAAAGATTATGAAACTGGAAACAAATACCTAGCTGCATGACTTCAGACTTTTCAGGAATTCTCTCACATTCCACATTTGGAGTGTAATCTTCTCTACTCCATTTGGTGGGAGAAATGTGCAAGGTTTCCCTGGATCTGCTCTGAAAGTCTGCCCACCATCCCAGAACAAGAGTACCACAGGAAAGTGAACTGTGGCTCTTTTTCTTGTCAGGAGTCACTGATTGGTCCCAATTCTTCAGTAAAAATGTTACTCCCTTTTGCCTACTCACCTTATCTTGAATGATCCTTAAACCCATCACATAACTTCCTCAGCAGTCTCTGAAGTCTTTACCTATTCAAGACCCCTCAGGCCAGTTCCTGTAAGGAGCTGGATTTGTGGGGCACCTGTGGATACATTACAAAATACTGTTCTGTTCACAGGACTAACAGTGGCAGACTCTCCAGATTCTACTGCAGATTGATTTGCCTGTGCCCACGTTTGCCAGTATCAACCTGGCAGTGGAAACTGCATGGAGGAATTACACAAACCCTCACCTGAGGCAGACGTGTAAGTCACTGCACTCACTATGACTTCATCAGGTAAAGAGCAGCAAACAGAACTTCTGGTAGGGAAACAACAAACTGCACATTAGAAA
Source organism: Illadopsis cleaveri (assembly GCA_013399915.1). NCBI lineage: Eukaryota > Metazoa > Chordata > Aves > Passeriformes > Timaliidae > Illadopsis > Illadopsis cleaveri. The sequence continues at coordinate 155,295 of VXBB01018450.1, forward strand.
AAACCCTCTCAGTGTCTAATGACTTATTAGCCATTATTTGGAATGCATTTACCTTAAAAAAAATTAACTCAATTAAAATGGTGATGCAATTACAAGGGACAAAATGCACTTCAGACAAATTGTATTTTAAGAAGGTATATAAAAGGGTGGAGAGCACAGACTTCATTTTACACAACATAAAAGGCTCTGTGTCATTTGGGGACTGTACCTGAAGAAGACAGATTTACTCACACATGAGGAGAATGAGAAAAGAGATGAACAAGGAAATGTTTTTTATGAAAACACAGCACTTCCCTTTTGGCACAAGAGGAGCTACAATTAAAGGAATTTAAGCACTGTGATATTATAAATATGACAGAGCAAAACTCAAGACAGCATAGGGGAGGCTGAAAGGAAGGCCTTAATCTTAGTTAATCTTATGGGGAAGGGCATTAAGAGAAGGACACAGAAGCAGCAGAGGGGTCTGTCATGCAAGATCTTCAAGAAGACAACAGAAAGGGGAAAAACAAAATCACAGCTCCTGAGAATTCTGTATATATAAACACACTTCAGATCTTGCCTATATGGTCCTTGAAAAAGTTGAGTTAATTCTGAGACTAAAGGATCCAAGTCTTTTCTTAGTGGTTTTCTAACACATGATAAAATTGAAATACTTATTAATTGCAATTAACCTGTCATTGCCATTACACATCATCACCAGGAGCAGAAAACATACATACAAAGGAAGGATATACTGACATTTCAGATTCTCCACCTACACCCACTAAGTTTGCTAAGGCAATTTTGAATAAAAGTGGAGCAATGTATCTGTATAATTCTGGCCATTCTGATGCACCAGCCACACTGGCTGTGAGTAATATTATCAAACCACCTGCAGTTCTGTTGTTAGAGCTCTCAGGAATTCATCAAGGTTACTGAGAAAACAACAGGATCAAAAATAAGAAGAGAGCCTGAGAAACTGTCTGCAAAAAATGGAAACCCTGGATGGGGGAAGCACAAGGTGAGGATGGACACTTGACCAATTGGATGTCCTGAGGGATGTGTGCCTGCCTCATGAACAAGCAGCTCAGCCAACCCAGAGATGCCCACGTGGACAGCAGACCTAGAATCTATATCTGCCATGTAATGGAAACAATAAATGGCTTCTATTCTGTTGGTTCTGTTATTCAGTGGCCCATTTCCCATCTGCATAAAAGAGTATTGAAATCACACAAAAGAATCAACATTAGGAAACGAGCCTCAAACTCTGTTTCTCCCTAACTGCATGAGGGAGACAACACTTAAGAGTCAGTTTACAAGAGCAGAGAGTTGAGGATAAAATTTCAGATTTACCAACATGAATGCAATTACAAGCATAACAAAACCGGTTTCCTGGAAATTCATGCATCATATGCAACAGCACATTTTAATTTATGAATCTGTAGACTTCACATCATCATGATGAATGGATGACAGTAATTTTTAAACTTTATGTCAGTAGGTTGTAAAGATTAACACCCACATTCTTCCTGGCATAAATTAACTATCCAAAACCAACAGGCTGAGACTGATTCTCTGTTCCTACAAGGTGTAACAAATCTATGAACAACAGTATCATCATTTATAATGTTTCATAATTACAATTACTTTTTTTTTTTACACAAGTCATTAACTCTTGCTTTCCTTTATAAGGAATAGACCTCCACTTCAACTATTTGCAATCAGACCCCTTTTTCACATGTAAAGACCTGATTTCATCTTTTTTTTCTTTAGCGCTGTTTTCCTTTGAATACAGTATCATATATAGATAGAAAGAATACACAACTGAAACAAAAAAAAATCCAATTTCAAGAAGATGCATGAATCTGAAAAGCAAAGACCAATACACTTAGAAAAAGAACAGCATTTTGATTATTATTAGATGTCATTTATAAGAACATGAAAAAACAAATAAAACCAAAAAAAAACCCCACACAAACAAACAAAAAAAAACCCAAACAAAGATAAAACAATCAACCTTCCAAATGTTTACAATTCTCCTCTCCTAAGTCCCAGTGGGACAGGCAGGATTTTCAGAAATAACTGACCTCCCAATGAGTCAGAGAAGAAATCTTAAATGAACTTTAAAGCAGGCAATTCTCTTGTATGATGCAGAGTTCAGAACCACCAGGCAAGGTCTATTTACTGTATTTCCTAAGAAGTGTCCTGTAAATCTGAATGCAATTCTGACACTCCAGGATTCATCATTTCCCTCACCACCTGCAAACTCAGCAACTCCAACTCACACATGAGGAGCTGACGTGCCAGCACAGCACAGAATTTGTTTTGAAAGAAATCTGTTATTTAAAAAGGTATTTCTCACCCAGAATGCCCAAATTGGCATGAAATGTACAATACTAATTTCTGCAGAAAAAAACAGGGCTGTTAAATATCGGTTCTGGAGTTCCTTTCCTTTCAAACACGATGCAAAATCCTCAATGCACGTTATCTTTCCTAATTACAGAGTAATTTCCAAAAAGGGGCAGATACCATCTTCTATTACACTTCTAACCTTTCTATTTAGACAGAGCAGTAAATGAACAATTTAATTCCTCAGAACACACTGTTGGTGTTAATACCCTGTGGAATGAACCAAGAGTGACTTGCACTGTTCCTTACAATCACTCCTAATATTTACTTCTTTGTACATGAACTAGTAAAAAAAAACCCTTCCCAAAGCAAAAAGGTGGCATTGCCATAGAGAAACATCTTTTCAACAGAGCATTTAAGAACAAGCATGACACTTGAAGTTCAAACAAATTAAATTAACATCTGCCAAAGGGTTCTACCAAAGCTTACAGAAGATGTTCTACACACAGTTTAAAGCAAATACAGCAAATGTTCACCTTTCCTGGACCTCGTGGCATGTAGGCCTACACATCAGTGCTACCTGAATTAGTTTCTGCTTTTACTTACTGTGAAATATTGTCAATCATTCAACTGTGTTCAACCAAAGAATGTAAATACATGAAAAAGCCAGGAGTCTTCTCTGAATTGAGCAGCTGCCCAATGACAGATTTTTCTTTTATGCAATGATTATTGGAAGGCTTAATTTTATTCAAGTCCAAGAAATTTTGAGGAAAAAAACAAAAACTGAAATGTACCATTTCAATGAATCATAGCTGTATAGATAAAAGTAATCATTTAGCTCAATGAATCTGACAGAAGATTTTTAACCTACTATGAAATCTCCTGAGTTTTAAGGAGATTCATGTATTTTATTCATTAGCAAATTGACTTGTTTCATCTCTTTATTAACAGCTTTAGCAATACCTGCATAAATTTCAGGAAATTTCAGAAACAGGGAAGATTTGCACTACAAGCAAGAGGCACATTCATAAAGTACTTCCATCAAAGGCTAACTTACACAGGGAGAAAATAATTCTCAGGTTATGCTTCTCTGTACTAAGATGCTGAGATACACACAGGAGGGTACCTGTGAATAACTAAGCCACACTTCTACACTCAGACCTAAGTCACTTGCCAGGCACATCAGCTGACCTTGTAAAGAAAGGAGAATTTCCCTGCCCTGAGGAAAACTCTGTATCCCACATCCCACAGAGGGCCTGAACAACCACCTCTGCTCATGCTGTTTGCACTGTAATAACCACACCCTGCTCATGAAACAAACACCACTCAGTTAACTGGGACTCCAGCAGCTGCCAGTCCCCACAGTGACAGCACCAAAGAAGCTTTAGAGCAATGAACACCCAAACTCTGCCCCCTTCCAGGCAAGAGTCTACCCTCATGTAAATGAGCAAAGCATAACTTGGGAACATGATCTTAGTTGTCACTTCACTTACAAGGGTTTTAAACTGCTTACACCTGCAGAACTACTCATGTTTTGTACTGCTGCATAAACCAAATAGTCCCAACTAATGGAACTAAGCCCAAAGGACATGCCCAAAGAGAAATGGGCAAGCAAGGCCCACTGACCATACAGACACACAGAAATTAAACCACATCTAAGGCAGAAGAGACCAACCTTTCCTTCCTTTCCATCTTATGCTACATTAAGAGAAATCAAAAAAGTAGAATTATACAAATTTACATGTGCTTCACAATACAAAGATGTCTGAACTCTGCCTATGAAGGTGTACTTTAGCAGGAGCAACACAAAAAACAGGCACTGTGCAAGTGAAATGATTTTGTTGAACACTTTTCCTCAGTGAGGGCAGAACCTTACTCCAGAACTGGGATCTTTAAATTGCAAAAAGTGAAGCAACTGTTTTCTGTCTTCTTTTTAAATGCTGAAGACACTCACTGCTTCAGTAAATACAGTTTACCACCCAAGGCCTCTTCACTGAAGAGATCTGTAAAAGTACATTTTGTGTGACAAATATCTGTGACACTGAAAATTCCAGTAATTCTACTGTGCATTCCACCGTAAGTGGAACACAGGGTATCACAAGAACCTCTTGTTTAAGATACATGCACAGGGATATCCACTTCCTTTCCTCTGAGACTTCTCACAGCTGCAGAGAGGATTTGAAACTGCAGAGGTAAATGAAGCTGTGGGGATGGAATAAATGTACCCCTGTCACACCCACCTGGTCAGCCCCAGGGACTTCTGCCCAGTTCTACACCGTGCACAGCAGGAATATCCCCTGGGTGGGGGCATTTGAAATAGCAGCAATGGCATCACAAATCATTATACCACCTCATCTTCCACTGGTTTCCTATTGAGAAGTGATGAAAATTTTTCAAAGCATATAAAAGGACAATTGGAGTCTGAAAATGACCATACCTGAGACAGCGAGGAAATCATCAATGCTGGTTATATCATCCACAGCTTCAGTGAGAACACGGATGTGATTCTCCCACGTACTCCTGTACATCTCCATGTTGTTTTTCACAACCTGACTTTTTGGTCTGGCAGCGAGAGCTAAAGCAGCATTTATAACCTGTACCAAAAATAGACAAAACCAACTAAATAATTATTTTTTCAGAAATCAAATCCTATGTTTTACTTAACATAGCAAAGCAACATTCCTGCTCTCCAAACAAAACCTTTGCTCAGCTTTTGGTTCTGTTCTCAAGCACAAATATCAGTCAGATGTTTCTTAGGCCAACTTCAATTTCAGCTTCATAAAATAAGAAGGTGATGGAAGAGGACAGCAAAATCCCACCACTTTGGTTTTAGTTGGAAAATCACACACACACACATATATATATATAAATCACACATATATATCTTGTCCCAGTCTGCAAGATATCCAATACAAGGAGGTTTTAATTCACACACACTTCAGGCACACACTTACCAGAACAGCAAATATCAGTTCTGAGTTGAAGCTCTTTAACATCAAAAGCTTTTCATGGAGTACCTCCACTAAAAGAGAGAATATCAGCCTCCACCATGTAAAAGTGGGAGGTTTTGCCAGAACTACAGGTGTGTCTACATAACACATGCTACACCTAGATAAAAGCAGCAGATTGGTTGTGCTGAATCAGTTCAGAATAAAACCAGAAATTATATCCACATGAAGAGGGTAGATTTCATCTCTTTCAGAAAAGACTAATTGAAGATGCAAAGACTGGATCCCAAAATGTTTATTTCTATTGATACTTCTTCAGTCAATTAGCTAGAGAGGGTTTTTTCCCTAATATGGAAGTTTATTGATGTTATATACACAAACATTTCAAGTTAACTTATTTAAAGTTAAACTAATGCATATGCCAGGTAGAAGCTGAACATTAACCTTGCACTTCCCTTTTTTTCCTTCTGAATACTGCTTATTTATAACGAGGGGGAAGGATTTTAAAACAACCAAACACCAAGCAAAACATAGGGAGAATAAAAAGACCATACACTTGCTGCTGACCATGGGAGAGAATTAAAAAGCACAGGAAGAGCAGCAGGAAAAGAAAAAAAACTCAACATCCCAAATGAAATATATGACAAGTTATCTTTTGCATTCTGAAAAAGGAAGAAACCCTCCAAATTGCACACTGGCCCCAGCAAGAGTCATAAAAAGACTTTGCAAGATACTTTAATAGATCAGAATATGCTGGTGCAGTAACAACAACAAATCTGCCTTCCCCATTTTGGTCAGCTGGGTTCCTGACTTGGTAACAAACATTTGTTACAGTACAGGAAAAGAGCAGAAGCTCTGATACTACCAGGAGCAAAAGGCATCAAGGCTGGCATCAAACACACACCACCTACTACTGGGGGACATTTTTATAGGAGTGGGGATGCAAGTTGTAATCAATATTTTTACCAATTCTTACTCTAAAGATTTGAAAATGTCGGATAGCAGGTTTCAAGCAGTCAGCACGTGTATTTTTGTCCAAATCATACATTTTGTTAGGATGCACAACACACCCAAAAACTCAATTCAGTGCCTATCCCTGTAGAGTTGCAAACAAGGTATCACCTCTAGTTTCTCTATTTCAATAGCAATACCCAAGATCCATAACTTTCCACATGCAGTGCAATATATACAAGTCCATTCCTGTTTGGCTCTACAGCAGCTTCCCCAATACTTTTGAAAGTAAGAAATTTGTAGGAGTTGAGGCTTTAACTGTTTTCGTTCCTATCATGCTTGATCCAATTTCACAGGATCAATTTTCTAAGCCAGGGGCCCAAAATTTCACCTCAATAATTCTTAGGTCACATTGGTCCTGTTTTGATCTACCACACTAAGTAGTTTAGGCTTTAAAATGTGTCCATCAAGACTGAAATACTGAACAAGTAATTTCTAACTTTTCTGTTTAAGCCCCTAATTAGATATTAGCTGAAAGTCAAACTCTATTTCTGATCAAATACAATAAAGTCTTTTTCTTACTGCATTTTCTTATTTGTTTTGGCAGATTTACCAGGTAAGCTCTGCCAAAAGTAACAATGAGACTGTGCAAAAAGCTGTTTCAGTATCAGAACCAGCATCTTTTATCTTGGCAAAGATTAAAAAAAACCAACTTTTGTCCCACCACATGCAATAAAGAGGTGAAGTGCTTGGGAAGATCACCAAAACTGTTCCAGAATGTAGCCAACATCATCAGATGGGTGCATGTAGAAATCCTGATGACTCCAGAGCTCTCTAGAAATCAAGTCCCAAAGCCAGCAGTAACTCCAGGCAGGCAGGCACCCTGCTCTAACAGCACAGAGGCTGCACATCTGGCGGGCTGAGGCTGCACCAGGCTGCTTCCAGCACCTCTCACCACCCCTCAGCACAAACCAGAGCACTCACCTAAGGCTGCCCTCAGGAAACTTGCAGCTACAAGTGAAATTGGGTCCATCCCACACGAAGGCAGCTAATCCTGAATTAAACATTAAAGGTGACACTGTTCCTTATGGTTTCTCTGGTAAATTACTCTAACCCTTAATATCCTATCAAGAAAAGACTTAAATCCACTTTGGATAAACATGGCTTCCACAAGTGTGGAAACAACTCATAGAAAAACATACCATAGAACAAGTCAATGAAATCAAAATCCTGTCATATCTAAACTGCAGAGCACACTACAGACCCCATGTCTTTGTCCTGCCTGGGAACCACATCAAGGCACAAGACTTTTGAGCCAAGCAAGGCTGCTGAAGTTTGGCTAAGCACAGACCTACTGAGAGCTTTGTTCTGTCTGGGACTGTCCCAAAGCCATGATCAACATGCACGGTTCAGACCGTGTACACTCAATCTGACCTAACAAACTTGAAGAGATACATTATTACATAAGCAAAACGCAGACTTTAAACCTTCTTCTCCTGTAAAAGGAAGAAAAAAACCAAAAAAAGAAAAGAAAACTTCACACTGGCACATACTCAGACTCACCAACAAGACGCCAAGTGGAAAATGCCATTTTCTTAGTCTTCCTGAAGTTTATTAGCTTTTCTACTTCACTCCAACTATCATTCATGGTATAGATTTATCATCTGAATTGGCCTCACGAAACAATGAGAGCAAAACTCATCAGAAGTCCCTGTTTCATCACTGCTTGCTGATCTAAAATAACGTTAACATTAGTTACTGGCTAATTAAACACAGCTTTAGTCTACCTTATTACAGCATATTAGGCTGTTCAAACTCCATTATTACTTTTTCCCTATTTGTATTTCTGCACAAATATCACAATTCAGGTTACCAGAAATCTGCTACTACTCCTGCTCACTGCTGGGGCATTTCGCTAGGAGCTAAATTACCAGTTTTCAAATAAATCCTTGGACTTGTGAGCAGAACCTAGGCAAAGACAGCATCTGCTATTATTAGCTGCACAGTAGTAATAGTCATATGTCCTCATCAAGTCCAGGATGCATCATACTCTATATGTTCCATCAAATGAAAATAAAAAAAAAAAAGTCTCTGAAGTTTAACAGTGCACTGATTACACAAGTTGAGAGAAGCCTGAGGACATGGCAAAATGATGACAGTAATAAGATAATCCTACCTTCTTCTAACTTCTGAACAGCTGGTTGGTCCATCAAAATACAGGTGAGTTAAAATGAAATCTGAGGTGTGCACAGGACATGCAGCCTTCAGGGACATACTCCTGTGCACAGTGGGCTAAAACAGGGTGTGTGAGGGGCAGGAAAACAAAACACCAAGACTACAGCAGCCCCACAAGGCCAGAGCTGGACACTGCTCACACAGGCAGCCTTAGACTGGCACCATTACCCCTTTACTGCAAAGGGAACTGCCTGGGGACAGCAGACATCCATCCTGCCACAGCAGGCAGGGAAGGAGTGTTCAGTGAGATGGTGCCCTTAGAGAAGGGTGAACCATCCAGCCCAAGGTCAGGAAAAAGGAAACAATCCAAGAGTAAAATATGCATATGCAGGGTTGGATTAACATCACAAGAGAATGCTTTTGCAGTCTTTCAATTAAAAAAAAAATGGAAAAAAAGCAATGGCAAATGCCTGTTATGGTAGTGACTACAGCAGAAAACTACAAATTTCTTAGAAATTAAATATAAGGATATTTTGAATACCAAAAACTGTTTGTCCCTCTAACCAAAACAAGAAAAATACCTAAATTAATAGCTTGGGTTTTGTTTGGTGATTATCCTTCTTTTCGGCTAACAGGAGCTGGCCACCCAATTTTACATTCACTTGCACATCCAGCAGATTAATTTCCAACAAAATTACGTGGGCAAATACATCAACTTGACACAGGAACAGCAGAGCCAAGTTCAGTCAAGTGTTTCTCAAATACACCAGAAGTTTACCTCCAAGAACAGAAGGGTCAGTTCTGCTCTAGAAGCTACTACAGGAAAGCTGAAAGAGCTCACCCCAGGATAACACCATTTAGAACTTGACCAGAGTTTTGCTGCAGTAAGGTGGAACTTTGTAGCTCCATATTTTATTGCTAAAGGAAATGTAACAGGATGGTCATATTCAAGGTGAACAGTTCATCAATGTGCCATTTGAGTCTGCCATTTCTAGAGATTAGAATTCATGTCTTTGTTTAAAATCAAAACTGTTCCGTGCATCTAACAATGATCCCAATTAATTTATGTAATGTGACCAGTGGCTAAGCATACCTGAACAAGATTAATCAAGGTACACACACGGATAACACAACAAAACACAGAAAAGTGGTTTCTGAGATTTTAGAATGTGGATTTTTTTCCAAGCTGTTAGTAAACTAACTACCTCATGCTACATCACAAAAGAAATTGCACTGCTTGGGACTGTAAGGAAGAAAACTCATGCCCAGCTGCTTTTGATGGAAGAGAACCTGAGGTTTTTCTTCCTTCTTTCAAAACTGATCACCTCAACATGTAAAACCCAGTCCCGCAGCTGGCGGAGCGGCGTGCTCCTCACGAAGGGAGGCTGGCTGGAAAAGGACCCGGCACCTGCTCCGTGTCAGCAGCACTGCCCAGGGACAGCTGAGCTCAAAGGGCACGGCCATGGTGCAGAGGAAGAGGTGACACTCGCTGGGCCACACCTGGAAAACCGTGTCCACGTGCCCCGTTTCGGGCTCTCTGGTACAACAGAGACAGCAATAAGTAAAGCACAGGCAGCAGAAGGCCAAGAAGGTCATGGGCTGGAGCTCTTANGTGTCAGCAGCACTGCCCAGGGACAGCTGAGCTCAAAGGGCACGGCCATGGTGCAGAGGAAGAGGTGACACTCGCTGGGCCACACCTGGAAAACCGTGTCCACGTGCCCCGTTTCGGGCTCTCTGGTACAACAGAGACAGCAATAAGTAAAGCACAGGCAGCAGAAGGCCACCAGGAAGGTCATGGGCTGGAGCTCTTACCCTGCAAGGAGGGGGACAGAACTGAGCTGCCTCAGCCTGGAGAAAAGGTGGCTTCAGAGGGCCCAAGAGTAGCCCTTCAACACACAGGAGATAACAGAAACAGCACAGACAGGCTCTTCACAGCCATGCATGGTGGAAGGGAATTCTGACAGCAGTCAGACAGAGGGAGGAGCTGATGAGAGATGGCACAGGAGCAATTTCACACCAAGGTCAGTCAAGCTGTGGAACAAGTTGCCCAAATAGTTTGTGCAGTCTCTGCCTTTGGATTTTCAAGACTTGGCCAGTCAAAGTTTAGAGAGAGGTAAGAGTTGAGTTTGAAATCGGACACTGAAACAAACAGCTGTGAGCAAAAGGCTGTAGACATCCCAAGATCCCTCCCAACCTGAAGTACTGTTGTTCTGAAATACAGTTACAGAGTGATTATATGATAAATATTGACATCAATTCCTTCTGGGGCAAGTGACACGCTACCCCAAGGTAATGTAGGAAAGGTAATAGAAATGTAAACAATGCAACAACACCAGGACAGGATTTCCTGGGTCACTACTAGGGCACAATGGTTCTACTAAAGAAACCACAGAAACATGCTGGCACTCTGCTTTTTTTTTGTTCTTCTAACACAAAATCGAGGGGAACTTATTTCTGTCAAGCTGTGCCGTGTATTTCTCTTAACACAGTGGGGGAGCTTAAATATCCAGACATACCCAAGTTCTGCAAAAAAAGAGAGTATCTATTTACTACTAAGTCAAAAAACAAACTTGGAAGCAAAAAACCCCACTATAATGGTAAAAAAGGTGCAAGGATATATGACACTTGCTTTGGCATCGGGCCTATAAAGTGATTGCAGTAACCCAGATATGAAAAACCCATAACAATTTAAACGCTTTGAAAGCTGAATATCTTGTATGCAACACATTTAATCGTAAAATGCATTTCAGTCAATATAAATAAATAAAATTCAGGTCATGTTGATAACTGCTCTAGACAATACAGACACATCCTACCCAAGGGCTAAATGCATTCCAAGGAAAAAAATATTACTGGCTGTATTTGTTAATATAACTGACTTGAATTGTTTTGTAAATTCAAAAGGTAATCTCTAAACCCCACTGGAAACAGCTGAAAGCAAATGCAGAGTCAAGGGAGATTGTTTAATTGTTATATCAAATGTGACATATCAAGACAAAGCACGGTTGTACTTCCACAACAAACTTTCACCCATTTCTGATGGAGAATTTCCACCCACAGCCCACTCCTCTCCTCACAACATCCTGGAAAATGCTACCTCAGCAGCATTATCTACTCCTGATAATTACGAGGAGATAAATGTACACATGGTACATGACCATAAAGCTTCACATTATGTTCAGGATTAAGACACCTGCTGCTTCAGAGACTCAAAAATCCTACAAAGGAACAACAATACAATAAGAACTGAGCAATCCCTAAAATACTAAATGCAGTGGCCAAAACAATTAAGACAAATTATGATCAAAGATAAAATTTCAAAGTCCTATTTGCAATCTCTACTTTGGCAGAACTAGTATTTAAAGAAGTTACTAAGATTCTTTCTCCTTTCCCACAATTTAAAAAGCAGGAAGGAGGAATCTCACTCAAGGCATGAGGTTTAACAGTGAACATTACTTGACTATGTTTGGTAATAAGTTTGAGAAGTTATATATGAGTTTACTTGTTCTGAGAATGAGGCAACTTGAAGCTCTGCAAAAAACATCCGTGAACAAAGAGTTATATTATCTCACCTTAAAATCTAGCAAAAACCTTCTTGATACCAACAATTAAAGGAAGATTAAACTTCTACATGGTTATTAGAAGCTACTGGCCAAGGAATCTGTGACTAAATTAAGAGCACACAGATAAAGCAATCCCTCAAGAACAAACAGAACTGTGGGCAAGGAGGTAACCCAAGCAGTTCTACAAACATTATTGGTCTGATACATTAGACAAAAAATTAGACAAAATTCTGCATAGCTTTGTCCCTTGGTCTCTGGGCAGTGGCTGCCAGGGATACCCAGAAATATGTCATCATTACACCAGGATAAGTTTCTTGTATTTCATTAAAACAAATTGTGTAATTTCACTTAAAAGCAAACCTTCCAACATAGTCTAGCCCTACTGGGAGGTATAATGCACTCCTCAGGAGGAAAACCAAATCAAACCCACACACACCAAGCAATCCTGTCAAGCTCCTCCTACCCCTGTGCACATCTGTTTTGGCTCTAGGTAGGGACTACGCACACGTTTCTGAATGAATTTGGAACCCTTCTACAGAAAAGGCACACAAAGTTATCTTTAGCAAAACAGTCATTTCCATTATTTTAGTTGTCACAAAAGGTCACAAAAGCACAAAACATTCTACAATGCAGTTAAATATTCAGTATTTACATTTGAGTGGATAGTCATTCAATTTTTTGGAGACAGACAACAGAATAGGCTGAGCACTTAGACTGATTCTTAAATGCATCCAACAGCACTTTCCTTCCAGAACTTACTCACTTGACCTGCCAAGTGAAGCAAACAGCAGATCCCAGAATATGTTGGGCTGTTTTTGCAGGTCAGATTTCAGGTGTCTGATTTGAATGGAACCATAATTTCAGTTACTTTCGCTCTCTTTATTTTGCAATGCTGAAACTCAAGTAAGGAGAATAAACATTTCTATTTCTGCCTTTTTGAACACAGTGTCTGTAAGTGACCCAGGGAATGTTTTTGATAGGATATCCAAAGGTATGGGAATAGACTGCACAAATTCCCTAGTTTATTTCAAGAACTGAAAGTGCCTTTTTTGACTCAACCAAAAAACCACTGTTCCTCCAACTGTATTTTTTGTAGTAGCTATCCACCCATTATCCAGGATCTCACCTAGGATCCAGTGAGTCAGAACACTGGGCAATTACTTTAAATCATTTTAGCTACTGCTTGAATGTTCAAACGAAGCAATTACTTTCTTGGAACCACAATTTGTATACATGGGCACCATTAGATTCTGCTCAGATAAGCCACAGAACATTTCACCCAAGTTTATCGAGCCTTGAGCAATGCACTCTCAAAATTCTGATTTCAAGATAAGCATATTCTTAAACTGGAAGGTTACAATAATCCTCAAGATGTACTGATACATGGAAGAGGAAATAAAAAATATATATATACATTCTGAGTTCCGCTTATAATGCTTTTGAGTATAAAATAACAAAACAAAACATGGTGGAAGTCATATTTTCAACAGTGTTCCATTCAGATCTGGAGCTCAGCTACCTGCAGTTCACTATAAAAGTATTTACCTTTCTGTTCCTTCACACAGTCTCTTCATGTAGCCAAGTTTTTTTAGAGATGTAAACTTTTTTCTACCTTTTTTTAGACTGTGTAAATGCTCTATCACAGCACAGCAGCAGTACCAACTACACTGGGATAAAACTTCTTCCCACAGGGGATAGCTGTGTTTGCTGATCAAACTGGGACAAGCCATGCAGCCACCAGCACACATCACCCTCCCACAGCTATGGAACAGCTTCCCAGCACAGGCAGGCATAAAGAAAACTCTCCAGGGAATTATATAGTCTAAGGACTTGATCTCAAAAGGTGTTCAACATAAAAAGCCCCTATGTCTAAATGCAACACCCATAATTACCAATCAAATTAGCAGCATACTAGAATTACAATATAAACCTGAAGCTTATGTCATTAACCTGCTGTTTATTGGATTTTAAATCCAAGTAAATCTTTAGTTCAATTTATAATGTAATGCATATAAAACAGAAACGTCCTTATGGACTATTTATTCATGTACCAAACTTTAGAGAGATGAAATAAAATTGTAATGGAACTGGAACGATTGCAGTGTAACTACACTGCAGTTACAGTCCTTGAATATTTGGTAAGATGAACACACATATGGATTACATTCATAAACTGGGGGGAAGGACGTCATTAAAGCTCAACAGGTATGACACAACTATTGCTTCATGAACATTTTTAAGTATATTGTACAAAATCCCAACCAAAACAGCAACAAGAAAATACAAATGGCCCACTAAATTAGTATTAATTAGTTCCTCATTCCTTCTTGGGATTTCTAACAAAACCATCAACATTACAAACCAAACTAGTAATTTAGTAATTATCTAAATGTCAATGCCCTTCATTTCCTGTAATATCTATAAGCTATGGTATGGTCTGAGCTGAAGAAACGAAGAGCTGAAGCCAACAGCAAGCTTTCAACCTCACACAAAGCCAAGTTACTGAATAGAAAGAGAGCAGAAAGCTTTAGGAAAGTTACAAAGAGACAGGAACATGGAGGTTGAAAACCCATAATGTGCCTCTGGAAAGAACAGGTAGAAACAGTCTGGTGAAAAAGTGGAACTCACAGGCGCCCTCAAGTATATTCCATGTCACTCACACAGTCAGATAAACTCCTATTTTTCACCTTTTTCTGCCACAGTCAAAGATCTAAGCAGCAGCAAACACTATCAGGCCCTTTCTGGCCCTGGAGGTTTTTGCTGTCCTCCCCAGGCCTCACCCCAAGCTCCTGGCCCCCACTGCAGGCCTCAAGGACCTTGCTAAGGCTTTCCTTGCTGCAGCCTCCAAACACTCCGAGCTCCCTGGGCTGCTCCTTTCTCCCAGTTCAACACAACCCTGCTAGGAACAGACAAAAAAGCCAACAGCCCCATGCAGACCAGATTCTTCCTCTAGCAGGATTAGTGCCAGAACAACACTCAGGTGATGTGTCTGTCTTCACTTGCAGCAGGACCAGCAATGGAAAGAGCTTGCTTGGGTTAAGTAAGAACATTCAGTACTTGTGGTTTAACCCCAGCCAGTAATCAAGCACCACACTTGAAGCCATGCACACAAGCAAAGGAAAACAAGGAATTTCTATCTTCAGACACACATTCAGCCAACCCCAGGATAACAGGGCTCCATCACTGGATTTATACACAAAGTCATGTGTGCTTGTTCTGATGTTCTTCTTATAGCCATGTGGTCAGAATACTGGACAGTACACCCTCTTACTGTCAGAGGGCAATCAGAGCACATGCTCCTGCACAGGACAGCAGCCACCATCCTGTTAGCCACCTCCCATTTCAATTCCTATCAGAACCTACATGGGATAACAGTTCAATATTTGAGGAAGTTACTGAAGGGCACAGTGAAAATCCAGAGTAAGGTTATGGCACCCTAGCCAAACATATTATCTACATCTTTTCCTGCTAGGATGCCAATACCAGCATGTGTGGGAAATAAAACATGAAAACCAACATCACCAACAGTTTTCACAGAGCTCTTAACAAATCCAAAATTATCTACAAGTACACATCAAGTTGCCTGTGTAGCCTACAAAATCCTAAGAATAGTTTTGAAAGTACTACAATCCCATGATACACATCACGGCATGACCTTATCTGAAAACTGAAATTTAATTCCCATCAATTCATCACATAAAGATACACTGCAGAGGGGAAATAAGCTTGGTAAACACCACCTGAAATTATTCCATCTGCAATAGTAGCAAAAGCTTTATGATGTAAAACAAAGCTTTTTTAACTCAGAATAGCAAATGAAGATTGTCTCCATGTCAACAATAATGCACCATCATCTAAGAGATACAGGAAGGAAAAGCTGCTGCTGTACTTGCTACCCTTACTGTTACTTTCAAAGCTGCTGTGACATTTCCTAATTACTTTGAATTGGGAATTTAGCAAAGCAGGCAGTCAAATTGCTAGGTATTTTTGCAAATATGAATGCAAAATCGAACACAGAAAATCCCCTCCCAGATCTCGTTACCTCTCTTTGCTGCATTTAGTGACATTATAACACTGTAGTTTGCATTCAGAAATTATGAAAACACAAGAAGGGTAGTCATCCACTGCCTTGAGTTTGATTCTACTGCTATAAAACTATTTAAAGCTCTTTTTAAAATCCTGGAAAGCTCAGAGACATGGATCAACCAACATTTGTAAGATTTGCCCTTTCACGCCCGTCCAGGTCAGATACCCCACAGACTGATGGAATGGTAGGGGCTGTAAGTGACTGCTGGAGGTCAGTCTGGTCCAACTCCCTGCCCAGGCAGGACCACCCAGAGCCAGCTGTTCAGCACCACATCCACATGATTCCTTTAATATCCCCCCTCAGAGCTGTGCCAGAATTTTCCCAAATCACTCAAGTCTGACCCTGCACAAAGGGTAAAGGAATAGTGTGCACGGAATAAAAAGAAGTTGTTGTGCTTTTGTTTTCCAAGCTCATGCAGAAGGCAGTGGAAATCTCCAGAAAGCTTGTTCCACAGCTACAGCTCACAGGACACAGAGGCACACACAAGGATGTGGACCATGCAGCCCATCCTGTCATCAGTGCAGCTACACCAGACTCAGGTGTACCTCATCCACTTCCCTGAGTGCTTGCCAGACTAAGTGCTTCCATCTGTTCCTCATCTACATCCCCAGGTGACTGCAGGGTGCTGAGCACCCACAAGAATGCCCATCACACTGCCAGTATTCCAGCTGGAAAACATCTCCAGGTTAGGGGTAAAGCTGGTACCAGAGATGCACAAGGCCCCAGAACTAAGCCATGTCAGCTGGATCCATGGATCAGTGATTTCAGCCCCTTGCTAAATCAAAGAGCAATGAATTGCTTGTCAGCCTATGCTATTTACACCTCTCTATTACTGCATGCTACAGCTATTTACATTTTTGACTCTTTATTGCTGTCCATCCCTCGCTTCCAAAAACCATGTAAAAATTTCATCTCTTAACAGTGGTATTATTTTGCTGCCTTGTACTACTCTAAGCTTTCCTACCTGCCTCCCCAGACTCATAGGCTTTTTACCACAAGAAGTCTCTAATAATGATACTTTATTGGCATTCTTTCCCTTCCTGGCATTTTGCGGTAGGACTGTCACCAACAAAATTTGGCATCTCAAACTAACTTAGAAATTCAGGAAAAAAAAGCATGAAGCTGAAGAAATAAAAAAGGAAATACCATTCTAGGAGAAATTCTTTCAAGTTTTAAAGGCAAAGTGAAAAACAAATTGTTTCTAAATCATTCATAACACCTTGGTGCAATATAAATCTATAGTAAATGCCCTCCAGCAACTTTAAAAATCTCAAACAGTCTCCTGTCTTATGTCCACTGAGTGGAGGTGAGGGAAGAGGATAACACAGGACAGCTTCTGTATTGCTGCAGAAGCTGAGGCTACTCAGAGTTTGTGTTTTTGTTTAATATTACAAAGTGAGAATTTGTTGAGGATTCTATTCTAACACAACAGATGCTGGAAGATGAAAGTTAAGACTGAAAACCTCAAGGCATTTTGTAGTTAATTATTCTCTCTCCAAGTACTACCATAAAAGAGCCAAGTAGTCACAGCCAGCATGAGACTTTCAGGGGAACCTAAGAGTAACAGTGGGGGGAGGTTCCCCCCTTCAAACAGTTTATTAGAGAAGTTCAAACCAAAGCAAACACCTAAGTCTATTTGTACAGAATCATAAAGTACTGTGCCTTTCAACACATTTGGGTGTTCCACAGCTTTAGGGTTCACAGTATCCCAATAAGCTTGCTGCAAGGTTTTGAAAATGACAAAACTCAATTTCCATAAAGTGATCAAGATAATATCCTGCAGATACTAGTGTCAGTACACTATGCTAGGGGATATAAGAAAGACTTTTTTCCTTGTACCACTTGTCATATAGCCAGACAGCTGGTTTTGTACACATCCCTTTAGTGCAGCCTGCCCTTCTCATGAACACTGCACTGCTCTGCTGGCACAGAGCACCACCCACCCAAACTGGGCCACACATCGTTGTGTCAACTGAGGACCAGACTCACAACTTCTTTCACACAATATCTCCTGGTAACAACAGCTCTCCACCAACCCTGGGCACTGCTTTCTGTCACCAGAGCTGTGCCACTGCCAGCTCAGGCTGGCATCACTCAGTGAGTCTGCAGTGCCACCAAAAGCAGTGACTGCTCCTCCTCCAGACTGCCCTCGCTCCCTTCCCTTGAGCCAGGCACGCCTGTTCAGGCACCCACACAGCAAACTGCACTGGGCAGCTGTCCTGAAGGAAAACTTCACCTTCCTGCCTCCCAGGTACAGTCACAGCAGTCTCCTGCTCCCCACTGCTGAGTGCAGTCACTTCCATGTGACTGCTACTCAGCAGGGAAGGGCAGAAAGGAGGGCTTGGGAGCAGGGAGGGAGGGAAGTCTCCAGCAGCACTGATGCTGTAAACCAGACCAACTGGCTGTGCAACCAGGATGGATGAGAAGGAGCTAAACACAGGAGTACTCAGCAAGTCTACCATAGATACCAAGGCCAATGACAAAATCCTCATCTTCAGCAGCACTGTGTGTGAACTTTGCAACATGGTGAAAACCTACATGAAAACCATCACTGCACCAGAGCAACTTTCCTTTCAGAAATAGTATCACTAAGGCACAAGACATACTGTCAATTAAACTTTCCACTGAAAGGCTGGAGATGATACCTAAGAAGTCCAACACTTTTGGATACTAACATCTGTCTTCTGTCTTTTAAAGCTGATGGTAGAGAACTGATTTGCCATGTTCTTCCCCATTACTTCTGCCCTGTATTTGAAGGAAGTAGTATTAATACAGATAAAAGGAGATGCCACACACATGGTTCAAGCAAGAAGATGGAAGTGTGGTTATTAAAGTGATGTTGGTGAAGAGTTTTTATGAGGCTAAGAAAAAAAAAAATCATCTTCAGTGTCCCCCACTATTTAATAAGCCAGAGCAAATAACAAAATGGATGATCAATTTTCTCTCATGAAAGAGTAAATATATAAGGAAATGCAAATTGCTAGCTTCAAAAATCCACAGCATCATCAAATACATACTTAAACTCCAATACCTGAAAAATGCAACACATCAGAAGATCCTGCCCACTGATTAACTATCAAGTCTTATTTTTGTGAACAAGAATTTTCATGTTTGCTATTACCTACTTCCTAGAAAATTACACAGAAGTAAATAATATCCATTTGTCTATATCAACAAAAAAGGGTTAGACAATTTAAGTGCAAATCCACACATAGCTCAAAGGAAGAGCTAAATTCCTCCATTCATATTCATAACAAAAACACAAATACAATGTTTAATTTTGAGAAATAAATTATAGGACATTCACATGAAAGCTTGATCAAAACTTGTAAAGCATAACAAAGCCACGATCATTTTCTAAGCAAGCAAGCAGAGAGCACACAAGCCCTGCTTGGGAAATAGAGCTTTTCAAGTTGGATTTTTCTGTGTGTGGGGCACGGTGCTGTCACTGCTGGGCTGCTGAACGCTTCCAGGACACTTTGCACCAAACTGGAGGTCATCACTGTACTTGGAGGAGCAGAGAATGCAAGTGGCTGCTGGACTGGAATGGAGATGCTCTGCCTGGATCCCTTCTGCAGACACACACAGGCTCTCCAAAAAAACCCTCAACTCTTGGTTCTGTGGTATTTCTGAATTTACTGATAAACACAGAGGGGCTTAACACAGTCTGCTAGCAAGACAGGAAAGAAAGCCTCACTACAAGAGTGCAGGAAATATTAAAATTCAAAGAAAGGCAGGCTGCAGAGGCTGGTTTCTTGCAAGGCCTGGTGGTTTTTGTCCTTCTCCTCACTGCAGCTTCACGTGTGTCAATAGAGAAACAGCTCCATAATACAGCAGTCAGTTCCAGACTGTCTTCTTGGCATTGAAGAAACAGATGAATTATGCTGGACAAGCTGAATACAAGATGTTCAAGACAGCTGTTAGATCAGTATTTCAGTGGCCTGTAAACATGATGTGTATAAATATATTCCCACTGATCAGCTCCCAGCATTTTGCTTGCCCCAATACCTCTCTTCATGTTACCTGAACTACCACAGTGATTTATTTACAAAACCACCATAGCCAAAAAATCACCTTCTATATTTCCTGGTTTATCACATACCAGGCAGTACTAAAAACTACCAGCAGCATATTAAGTTCTAAGCAGCAAGAAAAGATGGCATTCAAAATTACAGCCAAATCCTTCACAAATGTGCTGTTACACACTTTTCATTAGTTGCACAGAATTGCTTTTCACCTCAGTTTATAACCAGATGGTTTCTATCTATCTCTCAATACTTCAGGGAAAAACAGAGCTCACCAAAATACTAAGATCCAAGGTTCTGCTTATATCAGTGCTTATATCTCTTCTTTAAAATATCTGGTAAAATATTCCATGGGATAAAATGACTCTCAAAACTTTTTTTATCACCATCTGAAGATTAAGCTAAACCATGAACATTTGTGTGCTTTTCTTGCATTTTCCTTCCTTTTATGATGTTCCAGTAGTTACCCTGTACTGCTCTGGTAACCAGCAGCAAGCTCCAGTGAGAGGTCTTTTTCAAAGGAAGTGAGCCTAAAATTCACTATTTCAGATGCAGTTCTTCTAAAACACCCAAATCCCCTGCTCCTTACAGCTTTCCAGGGATCTTTATGCTAACAAAAAGGCTCTAGGCAGGGCCCTCTGACACACTGAAGATCATCTCAGCTGTTGCTTGTAAGACCACCCACCTCTGACCTCCACTTTGACACAACTGTCCGAGCTTTAGGCTCAAAGTCATTCTTCTCAAAAGCAGCAGCTTAGGATTCGAAAGCTGATTAGACAATAAAAATGTAAAAACCCATGGAGAATTTAGATAGAGTGTTGCTGTGCATAATTAGGGTTTTTTAAAGTTATATATGTTTTTTGTTTATTTGTTTGTATTGGCTCAACCCTGTAACCCCCATCCCCAATTCCCGTGGTTTTTCCCTGAGACAGATCCTGTCAATCACACTGTTAACCACACCCTGGGCCTCAAGAGTTCCAGTGAGACCCCAAGGTGACTCAGCGAGGTACCCTGTTCCCCACTCCCCTTTCTTTCCCTGGATGGCTCTGCCAATTGTCCCCTGTTCTTGGTCACTCCCCCCTTCTTCCCTGAGATTGGTGGTAAGGATCTCCCTTACCTGGGACACGCCCCTGATATATAATGGGCTGTTTGTGCCCCAGACACTCACTCTGGCTCAGGATTTTCCCTGGAATAAAATCTCTCAAAACCACGCCAAGAGTCCGCTCCTTCCTTCCTGGCCTTCCAACTAACACGTTCCAGCCTGAGGTTCAGATCCACAAAACATCAGAGGCACCAAGCCTTCATCTTATGTTGAACCTGAGCAACAGCTGGCTGGTGAAGCAGCCCAGGAAATCAACATAATAGAGAACTCAGATTCTCATCTGCTAATCTCTGCTTTCCCACAGGATAATTCTCCCTCTCAATGTGGAAAGGTTTACCATCTATCAGGTATTCCAGAGGACTGTTAGAGCAGCCAGAGTCTTCCCCAAGCACACCACTGAACGGAAGCACAAGGGTAACAAACCCAAAGTGGGTATAAGCAAAACACTTCTACAGGTTTATAGCCTGCCTTTTAAAAATAAAAGCTTGTTTTCTTCTGTTAGTTCTCTCCCTTCTCTTTCTTTCCCATGCACTCATTTGAAGTCAAGATTTTGCAGGCACACGAGGACAGTAGCATGGACTGCCAATACAAGTGACACTGGAGATCTTACTTACCTGATTACATCCAATTCTCCCAACCAAAACTGAGTTATATGAACAGAAATAATTCTTAATCAAATCATATGCAACCAGCTCTTCATTTGTTTATTCTATTATCACTGATTTAACACTAAATTAATTTCTCATGAAACATTCATAACATTCTAGCATCCTTATGTGTTTTGCATTGGCTCTAATATAAATGCCCAGCTTATTTCATTTGTTGAACTTTCAAAATATTTGAAAATAATTTCACTAGAGAAAACAAAGAGGGTTCAGAACCGACCGTCTACATTTTACCTACAGTAGGATATGACTAATGTAACAAAAGCCAAAATGCTTTCCTCCAGTGTTTGCCAGTTCTGTAGCTGCCTTTTCCACTGTGCTCTACAGGAAGTTTTGCAGTCAAATCTGCAAAACTCCCAAGACTACAAGGTGTTTTCTGTAAATGCTAGGGTTGTGGTTTTGTTTTGGTGGGTTTTTGTNTGTCAAATCTGCAAAACTCCCAAAACTACAAGGTGTTTTCTGTAAGTGCTAGGGTTGTGGGGTTTTTTTGGGTTTTTTTTGGTTGATATTTTTTGGGGCATTTGGAGTGGGGAGGCTCTATTTTATTTCTGTTACACCAGATTTCAATCCATGCCTCCCTCCATGAAATATTTTGTAAAGCACATTAAATACCTTTCTTTTCACTCTGAAGATTTAAGACCATAGGGAAGTTCTGCATGTGAATTTCCCCATTCTGAACTCTAACTGATATGCCTCACAGGGAACTTAAGAGATAATTATTTTCCCCTTGGAATGTTTTTAAATGATATGGCATAATCTGCTGGACTCACAAAATGCAGGAGCTTTAATCTGATATTTCTTACTCAGGTAAAATGCGAATTGCTTTCATGGGGCATGGTCCTTATCTAAGAAAGCAGCAAATCCTGCACAGTGAGCACATCATCAGTAGTAATATAATCTTATATGCACTCCACATTCCCTTTTTAGTCAGATCTATAATCATCAACTAATTTACCCCAGTTTACCTTGAGGTTAAACAAAAAGGAAAGAAATAAACCCGAGAAACTTTCATTTTGCTATAGGAAATTAAAAGCCTAGAAACTTAAATGGCTGTAAAGAAAAATCAATATTTTAGTCCAAATTAGATTTTAGAAGTTTCTGGTATCAGATATGGAGGTTTCAATTTCAATTAAAAAGCTGCATCTAGATGCACAATCATCCATTATAGAAGTGCACCTGACCCCTGGAGAAACAAAGAAGCTGTTAGAAGCCTTCTTACAAATCCAGCAACATTAAATCACATAGGAGTTCGATGTGAAACACAGAACTCTTCCAGTTTTAAAAACAGACATTGAAACTGAATTATTCAAGAGAAAACATTGATTTGTGACATTTTCAGGACATCACACTTCCTTGACAGAAATTCCTTTCTCCAAGACTTGCATTTATTCAACAGGCATAAAATGGACTCTGCAAGCTTGCTATTCAACACATTAATATTTGCTCTTCATCTTTTATTTCAACTACATTACCACAAAAGGGTAAGAATGCTTATGCCACTGTGTAAACTACAGTGTTCTTCAAAGAACTAATGATCTTGAAATTATGCAGCCTCAAGGCTGCAACACAGATCAGATTCACAGGAATCAGTAAAATCTCTGCTCTAAAAGATCTAACTGCAGAAGTTTTTCTATCTCTGTAACTCTGAACATGACAAAGTGAACACATTTTTCGTACTTAATATCTTAGAAATAGTGTATCTGTAGCTGTGCTTTTTTTTTCATTCATTTCCTTAAGATGAAAGTTCAAGCTTTTAAATTGGTGATAATCAGAAGAATTCATACTTTACTGTTCACTTACACAAAAACCAAATCAAGTGGTGAGTCATTAAAGGTCTAAATAGGTACTGCTTTTTAAGAGTAAATTATTCCCAATTTTCTCACATTACACTGTTCATTCAATCAGGTGTGATTTCAGAAACAGAGCAGCATATTTTTACAACTTTTATAGCTTTTTAGAACTCCCAACCAATACAGACCATTAACCATTTCTATGTTAACCACAGAGAAAATTCACAGATTACCTAAGTATTTGCATTTATCATTTGGTCTCCATTTTCTCTGCTGAGCTGTGTAAATGTGAACTCAGACTAAAGGAACACGACTAAACATCTGCATTGTGTGACAACACCACAGTGCAGGGTGAGAGCACTGCAGTGGGAAAGAAGGGAACAAGTCCTACCTGTGGGCACAGAGTCTCAATGTGATCAGCTGCCATTTGGACAATTTTCGTTCCGTCTTCATTTGTTGACAATGAACAGGCAAGATTGGCAACCTTGAATAAAACAAATAAACAAATAAGCAAACGGCCTTGTAAGCAAGTATTCCTGCTCAGACTTCAAACTTGGCAAAAAGCATCTCTGCCAAGAAGCCTTCATTTTGAGGGAGAAATATTTTGTCAAAGAACCGTTTTGAGCAAGGAAACACTGCAGGAGGCAAAAAGAGCTGTGGAGAGAGGATAGTGATGGGAAGTCTTATGATCTCACCCAATTTAGGCTTAGTGAGTAACAGCTGCAGAGTGGTGTTGAGAAAATGGGAGGAAATTTCAAAATAAGTCTAAGGTTTCAGCAAATTGCCTGTGATCTTGCCCCTTAATTTTTCAGAGCCCTTCAAACTATAACCAGCTTTTACACTGTTCTTTTAAACTTACTTTTGAGACCTTAAAGCTCAAATAGAATTTATCTTGACATGTTGTAATTAAACACAAAGTAATTTCTGCCCTGAGCTATCCGCAGATCATTCTTTTAATTAGTGGTATGGTTTTCAACTGAAATGATCATATCATATAGCATATACAGTACAACCAACAGTGACAATGTATATGGAAATTTGCAATCTGGGAAAGAACAAATCTATCTTGTATTATAACATACACCACAGAGATACAGCCTCTTTTAAAGTAAAAATCTCTTCCCCAGTGCTCCACAAGTTTAAGTGGATGAAGGAAAAAGCATTTCACTACAACTGAGTATCAACAGAGACAGGTTTGACAAAGGTACAAGAGAGGCTGGGATACTGGGATGCACAGATCTTTTTATCTTACTGCAAGTCCTTCTGTAAACTCCTCCACACTTGTTAAGCATCACAGCCTTCCCTGAAGTTGCTGTGCTGCCTACAAGCACTCTAATGTTAATGCAGAACAAACCCCAGACCTCTGCAGTGCTGCAAATACGAACACAGACAGCCACAGTTATTCTGGAGCTACCCAAAATTCATACAACTTCTGCAGTTCAGCTGCTGTGAAATAGCAGCAAATCTTCCTTCACCAACATTTTAGGACACCTCTACTAGTTCATTGATGATCTACTACCAAAGTCTTTTATTATTCTTACTTAATTGATGTAAGTAATTACAAGACATTAGTCAGTGCACAGACAAATTAATTGCTTTCCCTATTGAAAATTCAGAAGAGATTGAGAAACACTCCCTGAAATGGAGGGGGTTGAGAATGCCAGGCCTTCCACATACACCTGTGTCTACACAAAAATACTTCATACAGCTTTCCCAGGTATTCCGATACAATTCACTCGTTCCCTACCCCTGTGATGTATCTTTTCCACATAAAAAAACAATGGTTAAGACTGAAGAAATCCAGTTTTCACCAATGCATTAACACAGTATTCTCTTTCATTTGAAGTAAACTGCCATGGGTTGGTTTTTTAATGCAGTATCTGAAAAAAATGGGTTTCCTTCTATGCTTTCTTTCCTGACTCTTCAGCTTAAATTACCCACAGATGACTTTATATCATCACAATACAACCCCAAAAGATGACTGAAGGTCAGGAGTTTTCACTACTGGTCCCAACAATTAATTCATATTGGTTTCAGTATTTTAATTCCTTTCCCCCAGTCACTGAGGTGCTTATGTATTCTTAATTTAAATCTGTATTCACACACACTTTGTTCCTACACCACCTGTGTAAAATGAAGCACTCTACAAGACTCAGTGCAAACATTATTGATTCAAAGAACTCTTATATGCCTAAAGCAGTAACATTTCAAAGGTAAAATAAAAAGGCAATGCCAGCCATTCCACCAGGACAAAAACTCTCAGTAGCTTTTTTTTTTCCGCTTTACCTTAATTTTTCAAATTCATCTGGCAGTTTCCAAAAAAACTTTACTTTCATTTCTTGGAATCCACCACAAACACGTGATGCAGAGCTCCTGTTTCTCAGTGAGGTACTGCTCTAAGCACTTTTGTCCCTGCCTTGATGAGCACAGCAGACACAGACGGTTTACAGCAACTTTTTATCCTGTTTCCAAGTTACACTGGCTCCAACATTTCAGTACAAATGCAGTCCTTGATGTCAATTGTGTCACAGTCACAGAATAATAAATTAGGATGAAAGAGGTTTCCAGAGATCACGTACTCCAACCCCCTGTTCAAAATATGACAATGAACTTGAAAACAATTCATGCCAATGGCTCAGTGTAACAGATCAGCATCTGGGGACAATTTGTGTGTGTGTTGTACCAGATCATGGGGGAGATTAGAAGGGTAAAAAAGTGTGGCTCTTCTCTGACAAAGCATGCTCATGTTGGGAAGAAGCTCTTAACCCACAAGTATTCCTTTTTATTTAAAGTCAACAGGAATAAGGGGTTTTTTAATATAAAGAGGAACAACTTTTTGATCTTACGCTTCTCCTCCTGATTCTTCAGGTCTAAGCATTCCTTGGTGAAGGCCCAATTCAGAATAGTATTCTCAAAGCATAAGCAGCAAACCAAGGGTATAAGCACTAGGAATTTACATCAGGCCATTTCCAACAACATACAGATTTATATTATTTACATTAGGTGTCTTAAAAAAAAACCTATTAAGTTAAACAAAGTAGTATTGGCTACTTTGGAATAAATACATCTTATATTTTGGATGTGTATTTGGAGTTCATACTACAGTGCTCTGCTAGCAGCAAATTCAGACCTTTGCCTTGAATTTTGATCAATGTTAATAAGACTTCTGCTTCCATGAAAAAATGGGGAGAATTTTCTTCTTCTGGCATTGAAGCTGCACTTGTCCACATGTACCTCATGCATAAGTAAAAGGGCTCTCAGTCCCAGCAGTAGGCAGTGAGGCCCACAGCTATTCCACCCAAAGACAATCCAGATCCCTGGAAGTCATTAACATGATCTCAGTACACTCACTGTTGGTGCTTCCCTCACCAGCTTCTGAAGAGATCTCACCACAAATCCAAAACACAAGAAT
Organism: Illadopsis cleaveri; assembly: GCA_013399915.1. Taxonomy (NCBI): domain Eukaryota; kingdom Metazoa; phylum Chordata; class Aves; order Passeriformes; family Timaliidae; genus Illadopsis; species Illadopsis cleaveri. The sequence continues at coordinate 182,341 of VXBB01018450.1, forward strand.
TCAAATAAATCACATGGAAAGATGCCAACACCTGTGTGTATTTTTCAAAGCAGGAGGAAGGGTATGTAAGAACCTGAAATCTCTTTGGAGGCTATAACACGGCTAATAAGGAGGACAAGCTGTTTCTGAAATAGTAAATGTCTGTAGTCCATAAGAAAAAAATCAAGCCCTAGCTTGGATAAGACCTTACTGTCATCACTATCATACACATCAAGAAAGATTTTTGCAATCTGAGAAGTTTTCATTACACCACAGCCTCTCCCCTAAGCAGCATAAACTACACAAATACATTACATTTCTTTTGTACTCTCTGGGAGAAACTAGCTTTCCTTAGAGGCACTTCAAACCCAAGCACACTGCAACTTCAAAAACAAATAAAATTGCAAAATGAAAACCTAAGATTCCTCTCAGTCAGAAAATAATTGTCCTTCTGAAGAGCAAAGTTTGTCAGGACAAAGAAAAAGCTTTCTTGTAGGCTGGTCTGATTGAAATCAGAACTCTACCAAAAAAAATCATGGTCATTTTCTCCAAGCATTTTTAAGATACTAAGAAAGCACTTAGACAGCTTTTCCTTGAAAACATAACAGAGAACAAACCATCCTTGATGAGGTTTCGCAACATCAATTAATACACTAATTAAGGTGCAGTGGGAAAGGAAGACTTTGAACTGAGCACGTAAGTGCAGCACTGGCAGTAGATAAAATATTTCATTAACCTGATGGATTTTTAGATTGGGAAGGCACCAAAGAGTGTATTTTTTCGGTGCCCATTACCTGTACACAGAAGATGTGCCAACGCACATTTCTTTTATTCCTGCAGTTATTAAACAAGCTTCTTACAAGTACTTTAACTGGAGTTTCTATTACTGGGTGAGGGTTTACCTTTCTGTACTGGGGAGGGAGGTCCTCTTTAGCACATGGTGACCCAAGAATTGTTCAGGCTAGAAATTGCTGAAAAGTAAGATTTGTGTATAGCAGATACATTCAGTAAAAAAAAAAATAATTCAACAAATCATATACCTCTCCTTGATTTATACATGACATGGGACTAGCGAATCTAGGAGCGAGCACAACTGGAAATGTGTGTCCAGATTTTTTCAATTCCTACTCTTTACCAAACAACTGAAAGGCAAAGCAAGATGCACTTAAAGGCCATGAGAGATACATCATACATGAACAAGTTCACTCTGCTGTCCAAACTTCCTTGGGGTGGAAGGCTTTTTCCCTTGCCTGTGCTCACACAAATGCATTCACACTGTGCATCCCCTAATGTTCTCTCCCCAAGCAGAGGATGAAGGCTTTAAGTCACCCTCTGAAAGCTTCAAGCTTCATTCAACCTCAGATTTCCCACTGCTTTCCACTGGGTATTAGCACAAACCAGAAAAACACACATAGGCAAAACACCTTGGAGAGCCACTAATTACATCCCGTGGATTTCTGGAATGGTGTGGTAATTCTCAACAGCCAACTCCCTGAAGCCATCTATTGCTGGAAGTAACAGATACAACCCAATATCCTTTCTGGAAACAAAAGGGACATGTTCCCTGCCCCTTAAGAGCCTCGGGGCAAGTGGAAGTTCACATGTAAAGTGAGACTGCCTCTTCCTTGTCACAGGTCTTATGTTGATTCTGCTGGAAAGGAAGAGAAATCCTTGGGAGAGACATTCCAGCCACGACTTAAGGATGCAATACAGTGGTTCAGGAATGAATCCTGCTTCAGAGTTGACTCCAGGGTGAGAACAAAATGCAAAGTCAAATGCAAAAGTGAGATTTTTACGTAGTAGAGGAGTAAATAATCACTGCACTGCCTCACCACCTGTTCCATTCGCTGTTGAGAACAGCTTTGCTGATCTATGGTCCACACTGCACAGCAAGAATTAAATGTACCCCCAAGGATTTTTTTCAGTCAAATTCACTCCATTAACTCCCCAAAAATAAGTATTTGCTCAGGAACAGATTGTCTGCTAACTAGCTAAATTCTTCTTCTATAAATTGTACAAAATGAAGCAGCATGTTCCCCAGATGTGATCCCTTTTGCTCCACCAATAGAAGCTCAGTTTCTTTTCATTATTTTACCCCAAGTCCCAACTCACTTATACTGTAAATCACTAATGATAACTAAGTCGTTAATTCCATGAAAGCTTCTGTTTCCTCTTCTTGGTGAAGATTTCCTGTTCTTTGTATTAAATACCTCCACCCCAAGAAAATATTTCACTGAAGAAAGATCTTCCAAAGCTGTGCCCAGCCTCAAGTTACCCAGGTGCTTCACTACACTGCAGGGTAAGCCTGAAGTCTGTTCTTTGGAGATTTTTTTAGCCTAGTGCAAAGAATCCTCTGGCAACCCAACCCCTCCCACTGATAACCCTACAGAAATTCTCAGTACCACACTGGGAGAGTATTACTAAAATAAAAACTGGCATGCCTCAAATTTCACAAAAAATGAACTTGTGTGTCACAAGATTTCAAACACAGTCTTTAGGAAGTTTAAAGTACTGATCCTGTAATTTTGCCTCTTTTTTAAAACATAGTAAAAATCAGAACAAAAACTTACTGGTTTTCCACAAAACCAAGCAAAAGTATTTCTTATACATACCTCTAAGGAACAATAACCAGATACAGTGTCACTTCAACATGTATATGAATTCCCCCTGGCACTGGCAGGGAGTTAGAAAGGCCCAAGGAGGACAGTGCAGAAATGGACACAAAAACAGCCCAGTACTCCACTGAGGTAGAGGTTAATCCTGAATAATCACAGTTCAGACAATATTTCATTTGTAGCACAGCAACTGAATACTCAGCTGAGGAATAACATTTGAATTCCAGCATTGCAGCAGTCAATATGGCTTGCAATATAAATTATATACTCTGTGTAAACTGATTAAAACTGGTAGCCTGTTCTCTTCAAACCATAAATGAAAAAAATGTACTCATGTATTTTCTGCTGCTAATTCTGTGGTATTCAGAAATATCTTCTCCAGGTTTTTTATGTGTTGTCAGTTTCTACCACTAGCTTTATTCATGAAGCCTTAAGAAGTCTTTTGAGGAAAATGACTGTTCATGCAAAAAGGAGCCATGAAAAAACTACAAAGGTCAACATTAAATAATGACTCTATACTTTTTCAAGGAAAAGGCTACACTGATGTATGTATGTCTTCCAGTCATTGCTGCATTTTTATATGCATTTATGATTACTATGTGCATTTTTATGGGCTTAATAAAACTTACATAGACTACAGTATTTGTTTGTAGTGAAAAAACACATTCCTGTGGACTAAAAACTTACCTCCGGTGGGCAATAAATATCACAGTGTTGCTTGTTTTCCAATCCATTTTCTACCATAAAGCTTAATTTCTTTCCAGATCAAGTCAAGTAGCTATACCCCAGGTCAGAAGTTAGACTCTTACCTTTTATTAGTTTTCACTTTTGTGGGGAAAGTGTTACAAACTCTACTCAAACATGCATTTACCATATATCACGCTGCTTTCCCTGCCTCTTTTAGCTTCTTGCCTTCCACTCTTTCAGAAAGACTCTTGAATCTGCTAAATACAGTAGGGGACTACACACCTGCAAGCTTCTTCACTCACCTTTTGGTTTCTTTTGCACTTCTCTCAATAATGCCTCTCTCCATCTCCTTCCATTTCCTGCAGGGCTGAATTACCCTGTACTGCATTACTGCCAAACCCACTGCTGACGTGACAAAATCAGCTCAACCTGCTACACCTGAGGCTCATCCCTGCCCCTCCAGGTGTTACCAACCACCTGGTTAGGATGGTTCAAACTCTGAGGAGCATTATGGAATTTCAGCTACCAACCACATCCAAGATTCTGTCTGTGTAATTAATAAAACAGATACAAATACCCATGGACTGGATTGTTGAGTTTTGTTGTGCAGGGGGTTTTTTTTGTTTTTTGGGGTTTTTTGTCTAACCATAACTTCAACTGGTTTATTTCAAATTCCATGTGCTCAGACAAGTCTTATACAAGTTCATCTAGGAGATTGCCTTGATGAATTGTGCCTCAACCAAAATGAAAATAGATCATACAAACACTTTGAGACAAACACTGCACATGTGTAAGGCAGAATTCTGCCCAGTAAAAACCAGACACCATTTTGTTTTCAATAAAGGTGTCAGGCCTGATGCAGAGCCCCATTAATCTTTCTCTCACTGCTTTAGGTCACAGTTACATTTGAAGAATTCAGGTAAAGATTCCCTCTCTAGATTCTGAGCCATGGTTACAACCAAGAACAAATACTGTATTTGTAGTATATTCATGCTCTGGAAAGCTAGCTGATGACTCCAGTAAAAACAGAAACTGCCTGTAGTTATGACATGTGTCTCACTAATGGTCTCTCCAAAAAATGTCCCATCTGCACCAGCACTAGACTTAATCCACTGCATTAACTGTGAAGTGGCCTCAGATCCTTGAAGAAAGTTCCTTCCACAGGCTGAACAAAACAGCAAGTGAAAGCTCTAAAGGTTTACTACTCAATGAAACCTCCCCCTCAGCACCACTTACTGGAGTGTTAGCAACAGGGGCCTTTCCACAACTATGCTGTATATTAAACCAGAAGAAAGCAGGGTTTTCAAAAGGATAAAGTGGCTATCCCAATTCTGTAATCACATAACCTTCTCCTTTACCTTATCTCAGCCTCAAAACATGGCAAATAAGACAGCAGTTACCCATGGATGGAGCAAAGAGGACACCAGCCATGCACAGAATTAGCCAACTCCTTAAAACAACCAAGAGAAGGAGTAATCACAACTCCCTGCCAGAACACACAGCTCTTGAAGGAAGGAGGCATGCACAAGTGCTGATAAACAGATTAATTAACTGCCCCTGCCTGGCAGTAGCAAGGTTTGATAAATATCTATCACCAGGGGAACTCAGTATGGATCAGGATGGATCAAACCATTCTCAAAACTACATGCAACCCCCCATTTCCTGCACTTCAGTAATAAAGAGGAAAATACAATGCATACAATAAGCTGTCAATAGAATAGCCAAAATTTCAGGCCTTTTTCGTCTATAAAGCACAGGTAAGATTCAAATAGATGCATGAACACAACCTTAATTTTTTTTTTATTACTCATTAGTGAAATATTCCACAATAAAAGGAAAAAATAAAAATAAAAGTCATCTAGCATCCAATACTCTGCCAGTGGCAATATCCAAAACCCAGCACTCTGAAAGCCTTCCCAGAACAAGTGCAAGTCCATCTCCCACTTTGAAAGAAGACATTCACTGAGGAAAACAAGTCAGAGCCCAAGGCAGCTTATGTGATGTAGAAACACCAAGCCCTCCCATGTCACACAAGTACATATCATGTGCACTCAAAGAATTCTCTTAAAGTAGCAGCTTTTCAGAAAGAAAATCAATCCCACTTCCAAAGCTCATCACAAGTCAATTCTCTCCTTCAGTACTCCTGGAATCTCTCTCCAACCCAAGTAGCTCCCTCCAACCTTTGGAAAAGACCTTTAGTCTACTGTTGTCCTGCTACCACTCAACAGGACTTGAAAAAGTGATAAACTGAGGATTCCTGTAACACTCCAGTGTGGGTTAGCACAGATGCGAGGCTGGGGATGGACTCTGGCTGACCAACAGGAGTGTTGTCCACACCTCTGGAGAAACTCAGCTTAAACTAGGGATCCCAGGTGACTCAGCCCCTTTTTTTCCTACTTCTGGCCAGAGAAGGTAACAGAGCTCTGAAGAGAGGCCCAGGCTGACCAGGATTTGCTGTTCCCCCCCTGTGAGGGGGGAGCCAGCCCCAGTCTGGCCATTTTTCCAGGCTCTTTATCGGCTGCTGGGGGTGTGGGTNCCTCAAAGACTGAATGAAGGACTGTTTTATAAGTGGTACTGACCTGGAGTTCTGAGTTTTGCCTCTTTTGCCTCTTTACGTTGTTGGTAGAAAATGAACAGTTTGTGGTGGGAGAAAGGGTTGGTTTAGAAATTAATTTGTTGGGTTTTTTTCTTTTCCTTTGCTTCTCTTAGTGTGTGTTAATAAAATCTGTTTATCTTAAGATGGGACCTGTTTTGCCTTTTTCTCCCAAAATCCTATCTCCCAACTGGCAAACAAAATTCAGCAAACCAAAACCACAACACACTCC
>VXBB01018450.1:193222-221570 GCA_013399915.1 Illadopsis cleaveri
AAGAAAAGGGTAATAAAAAAAAAAAAAAAAAAAAAAAAAAAAAGAATGTGTGATAAGAAAGGAGGGTTAATTAGCATGGTCATGTAATGAAAATCCACTTCCCATTCATAAATATCGATCGTGCTTAAAAGAGCTTACCTTATTTACAAAAATGACATCCTAATCTGCTGACAGATACATTCTGTCCCCAAAATGCTGACCACTGTTGTGCATCCACAGCTCCATATGCTAACTGCTCCACAGTTCGATGCTCTCTGAAGCAGAAAGCCACACTGGAGCTCTGTGCCTGCAGATCCCATTGTGCAAAGGGACCCTCTATCCTCAGGACAGCTGCTGTGCACCCTTCTGTACTAACACACAAACTGTACCACAAAAATAGATATGAGGATATAGTCCACAGCTTACAGTCTTCAACTGCTATTCTGCAATATATGCTCATACCACTGAAAGTATATTATGGGTTAAAGAAGAATAGTAAGAGCAAAAGCAACCGCAAAAAAATGACAAGGCCTTGACTTGGATCCTACATCTGGGGATGAAAACCCTTGAACAGCCTGAAAGTAAAAACTTCCACATAACAGGATTTATGCTTGTCTTCTGATTATACTCCAAAGGAGAATGATAAAAGATTCTGCTCTCTTTTGATATTCTGAAAGTTAATAAAGATGTTCCTGTATTCTGTCAGTTTGACCTCTGCATATGCAGTTTTGAAGTTGTGCCATTGTCAGAAGTAGTTTTGTTTTTCAATAGCTCAGTAAAATCAATATTAAAAAAGAGGCAATGAAGGATAAAAATGTTATTTTTATTTTGTGTTTACCAGTCTGGGATTAAAAGTGATAGAAATAGGAGTAGTGCTGAGAATATTCAATTCCCAACTGTCTTTGAAGGTGGTAGAAGGAAATCAGAGTCTTCCAATTGACCAAAGTCCATGCAGTACTTTGATACATAAGGCAAAATTAAAGGATTGTTAAATCCATTTTCGATTAACTGCTATCTGACAGGAAACTATGCAAGTGTATATTGGATATCAAATCAGGGGGGTTGTTGGTTTTCAGAGTTCAAGTAGTTTTATTTCCATGGACCTTACCTCCAAGTAAAAGCTGAGTAAGCTTAAAGAATGCAGTCCTTAAGTACTGGATGTTCAGAGGTAAAAGTAACAGCTGTCAGAGGCTGCTTGAAAATTGGTTGTTGTACACTCAGGAAAGTTCAGGAGTGAGATGATTTGTTTGGGATGGTTTTGTTGCATTTTCCAGACTTACGGAAAGTTGCTCTCAACTCAATTTTCTGGGTCACTATATTTAGAGAGATGTATCAAATTATGTGGTGGTGTGGGTTTTGGATTTTTCGTTTTGTTATATATTTCAGAATGGTTTGTCCCCTGCACCATACCCCTTTAGTTCAGTTACTGCCCTTCAGTCCACCACAGCACTTGCTGCTGTAAATCCTTTGTTTTGTCTGGACTCCTGTTACATGCCTCGAGACCTGTTATATGTCAATCATATTTTAATAACCTCCTGGTCTTGTCAATCACTTTGGGGCCTCTCCCTGAGTCCAGAAAATTCTAGGAAGGGCGTTGAGTGACTGGGCAAAATCCAGGCTTTCCCCTGCTATTTTTCCCCTGAATGGTTGTTGTGTATGTTCGTTTTGTTATTAGCTGTCCCCTGAGATTTTCTTATTGGTTTATTATCAAAAACATTCCTATGTTCAAACCTCCCTTTAAAAGCTATTGTTCCCTGGGGGTCGGGGTCTTTCCATGAGGCAGACGCTCTGAGGGAAGAATCCCCCCCCAGGGGTCCCCAGTAAATCCCTCGTTGTCTTAGAGAAAGAGTCCCTCCTTTCTTCTTCCCGCCATCGACACGCTCACGCTGCTGGTCAGCCAAGAACCACCGTATTGTCGGCACACCGAGCCGGCGATACAGGCAGCCCACCCATGTCAAAATTACATACAGAATCAGACAAGGTGATGAATAAGAGCACTTTTTAGATGCATGCTAATAAAACAGACTGAAGTGTGAGAGTTTTCCCGTTGTGCTTAAAGAGAATTGTTTCCTGTTTGAATAGAAAATAGTAAGCAACCTGTTAGATTTTGCAAATTCCATCTTAAAACTGACTTTTGGCAGAGCTGTTCTCCACAAGAGGCAGATGTAGACAGCTTTAGTTCAAGAGCCAGTGGCTGTGCTTTGCCTTTTGGGAGAAAGGAAGGGTTTTCCTGAGCATGCTTATTAATTTATTGTTAATATTATTTTTGGTTACCAGATACTTACTATTATTTCCACTGTCCTCAGTTTTGCAAACATTTTGCAAATGAACTGCAAATGCTGAAAACAGTTCATTTTATCATGTGTAAGTTCTTCCATATTGTTTGCCAAAATAGCATTGTAATTCTAATAGCATTAAACAAAAACAAAAAAATTAATCTATGTATATCTAAAACCTCAATTTCCTTATAGAAATAGAAACAATATGCATTTTTTTATAACTCAAGGGCTTTTCTCCTTTACAGCTTTTAACTGATTTTTTTTAAAATTCTCTTAAGAAGAATTCACCTTCAATAGATGTGCATTTTCTGCACTGGAAATCATTGTACCAACTTGCAAACTTGTTTTTTGAGCAACACTCTGTGTCCTGCATGCCTCTGCTGCTCTATATCAACACATCACAACACTGATGCACTTAAATATATGTGCAGTTTGTTACTGTCCCTTGTTTGTAGTCCCAGAAGCCAGCACTGTCACGTTGCAATACAGGCAAAACTGAAAAACACACAAGAATTAGGCCACAGGCTGAAGTGTCAAATTTATGAATCAGCAGATGTGAGGTCAGTATTATTAGATCAAACAACAGAGCAAAAGGTGCATTGGTGTGCAGAGAGAAGGGATGAAGAACACAAAGTTCACTTCATCATCGCCTCCACTTCTATTAAATCTCTGCCTCTGCTTGGTGGAGCTGACCTTTAAACACTGCAGTGGGAGATTTGCATCTGTGCCAAAAGAAAAGATAATCAGAGGATTCTTCCGTGCTCCCATCAAATTCCTTTTTTAATCTCAGGTTCAGCCAGCCTATCACTCCTCCTCTCAGAAAGCATTACATCTCCGTGATGGATCAGCTCAGGAGAGCAGTCTGTCAGCTTCCCCAAACAAGAAACTGCCAGTTGCACAGGGCCCATTTTCTCCTCGTGTAGCTGTGACATTTCAGTCTTCTTGTTACCTATTTTTTGTTCACTGTTACATACTTGTTATCTCAACAGCAGAATTTGCTTTTGTCTTTGGTAGAAGTGAATCAGAGGCCAGAACACTCCAGTCACTAAAAACAGGCATGTCTTACAAGGGACTAGAAAGTACACCTGGGTCCCTTAAAGCTTTTCATTATTATTTTGCCTTAATTTTCATAATTTAAAATAGTGTTTATATACACAGATAATTTTGAAATGCCCGAGAAGACTCTTTGAAAATGTTTCCATATAATCAAATATTTCAACTAGATTTGCAATTTAATTGCAACATTTAAAATGAAAAGGTATTTCAAAGCAAAACCTGAATGTGTCAAATCTGAAAGTACTTAATCTTCATATTTCTAGATCTTTTTTTCAAAATTGCTGCATTTTAATATGGAATTCCCATTAAAAACAAGCATTTTCTAAAAAATCAAATCTTTGAAGATTTTTTTTAGCCAAGGCTCACAAACAACGACTTAGACTACAGGGAGGATCTTAACCCAAATCTTTTTTCATCCTGCCATATATTCTAGGGTTTATTCAATGTTACATAATCAATATTCAGACTTAGAAGTATTTGATGCAGTATATGAGGAATATAAGGCACTGCAGCCTAAAATAACCTCCATCAGAAGAACGTTTAACGTGACCCTTGGTGCTCATCAAAATACTTCAGCAGCTGAGTGTTCATTTCATATGTGGGAAGTGTCCAATATCATAGCCAAAGTGGGCAGTTTAATGTGGTTTTGGGGGTTTTTTTTACGACATAACTGGGACTATTCTGCTTCCTCCACACAGCTGAATATACACTATTCATATTTAAACACTGAGACACTGGTGTGTGCCATTATTGTGCAGCTATGGCAGTGTGAAAATGTTAACCACAGTATCTCAAGCCCTTTGCCACTGTCTGAGCTCTTCCAATACCAGTGCTGGCCACAAAGCCCCAGCTGGAGCTCCTGGGAAGTGTGGCTGACAGCTCGAGACTGTGGACCTTTTAACAGCAGGCAGAACCTCCAGGCTAAGAGCACAGAGCAGTTAATAAACTCAGCAGAGAGAAAACCTAAGAACACAAGAAAGAAGATATTTAGTTGCTGGTACCTCTGGAAATATTATCTCCCCAGAGCTGGTATGGTGTTCAGTCTTTCCATCTCACTGATGTTTTGGACCTCACTGAATTTATACACATGCTTCTGAATTGTATTACTTTGTTGTGTCCCAATTCAATTTTTTGAAGGAAGGCCTGTAACTTCCAAAGGCTAATTCAGAATGGAGATTTGTAAGAGATCTCACTGCCCAAGCCGATTTACAAAGGTCACTGGCCTAGGAGGATGCTGTTTGTTTCTTAAATTACAGTGTGAGCAGTGAGTCAGTGTAGCAGCAATTTAGCTTAGCTCAATTAACATTTCCTATTCAAAGAGGAGAAAAAAATATCTTCTTTCTCAGGACTTGTTTCTATTAGAGAATTCTTCAGATTAAAACAGAAACCACAGAAAATCTCTCTTGATATTTTAAGCAGTACTTCTAATTTCCATACCAAATTCACTGTTGGATTAACCTTTGTGAGAAGATGAACTTTTGTTTTTATAATAACCAACTCAGTCTATTGTGTTTATATACCAAACATTTCATAATCAACTCTTCAAGCATCCTTGATTTTTCAAAAACAGATTCAAAAACTGCCCTCAAATACAGGATATGCCTGATTAAAACTGCAACACACAACAAAAGAAAATGCAACATAATGCATGTCTCAAAACAGACCAAGAGTCAGCTCTCAAGGTAAAAATCACCTTGCTTCTGTCGTCTAAAAATCAGGCATCCACACTAAACTGATCATTTAGTCAAAGAAGAAACAGGCACTTTACGTAATCAAGAGAAATCTTCAGTAAATCCTTATCTTGGGTTGAGTCAATGGGGTAAATAAGGTTTTAAATTGAACAAAGACCAACACAATAAAATCTCAGAATACCTGCTTGAATTTGCTAACTTTGAAAGAAGACAAAACAAGCAAAACACCGAGAGGAGTGATACTGGTGGGTGGGCCATACAGGCCTGGATTATTAGTGGAGGTTTTCAACTGAGCACATAAGGAAATGCTTAAACTGAAAATAACACAAGTATCAATGGCTTGTTTTATTTAAAAATGAACTGTTTACAGTGTAGTCCTGTAACATCAAAATCATTTTATTACTATCACCACTGGACTTGCTGGCTGCAATAATAAAATCCATTCTTATGTGACTGGAGATCTGGCTACACAAATACACAGGTCTTTGTGGTCCAGATTCAGAAACTTCCTTCATACATTTCTTCAATCAAGTGAAATATTGTGACAGGAAAATTAAACACTGATGGTTTAATCAATATGGCAACAACCGCATATTTATAACTGAGCCACAGAAGAACATTAACAAAGGATATATGAGAGTAGGCAATACCACTGTGCTGATTCAAATTATTGCTCACTGATTATTTTGAGAATGCAATGTCATGTCTTTTGACATGTTGTTTGCCTTCACTTTCAAATTACTACCATCAAGTTCAACTTTGGTGCAAGGCTAACATCATCAGCCCAGCTCAACAACTGCTCTGAAGCCTGAGAAACGTGTGGAACATGTTCAGCTGGAACACGGTCTGACAGGATAGAGCTGAGACAACGCTTTTTATAAAAGGAGACTCACTGAAGTTGAACTCATGATTGGATTCAGGAAAACCTACATTTTTTAAAAAAACACTTTTTCCTTAATTTGGAGAGAATTAAACTTCAGCATTCATTACACAGGTGATTTCACAGCATATATCTTCAAGTGCAACAAGTTACCTTTATAAAATGAAAAGGAAATAGTCATAAATCTTCCTTATGCCATAAATAGCTTTTAGAAGAGCAATGTTAAAATAAGGAGGAATGGACATCCCTGTTTTCATCCATGGGAGCAATGGAAGGATGGAATATCTGGCCCACTGATTGTACCGTGTATGAGATCCAGGCAGGTGGATGCCAGACTCCTCTAAGAATTAGGGTGGCTGAGTAACCAGTAAATTGCTGGGTGATTCAGACAGGTCAGCTTCACTTGTTTCAGCCTCAGGAACAAATCAGCAGGAAATTGGGAGAAAGCAGGGAGCCAGGAATTTCCTTGTGGACGCAGTGTCTGCATTATCTTTTTATAAATTTTGTTTACACATACTTTAACGAGTTATTTGGAGCAGTAAATAAAATAACTAATGAAGATTTGCAAAAGGATGTCATGGTAATAGATGACTAAATGGTACAGAGATGAAATTCAGTCTAGAGGGATTAAAAGTGAGTCGTTCTGTGAGGAAATAACCAACATTTCTGTGATTCTGTGAAATATCCTGACTTGTGTTGATTAGCACACACAGCTCTGCTCTCCCAGCTCATGGGCTGCAAGGTGCTGGAAAAGGTGCAGGGAAGGGAGCAAGCTGATCCTTTTGTGGTTTCAAATAAGGAAAATTTTAGAAGACCAGAAATACTTTTAAAGAAAAAAAGAAAAAGAAAGAAGAAATGGCATAGAGAAGAAAAATAGGGACTGGTGTTAATTTGCTCTTCTGATACCAGAATTCAGAGACAGCAAAAGAAAAGATCATATGTGGGGGTTTCACAGACACTTCTCTACACAACACATAGTCAGGGTGTGAAAGTCTTTACCGGAGGATGGAGATGTCAAAGGTTTACAGTTGGCTCAGACCCACAGCTGGAGTGCTTTACAGTCAGTGTTTGCCACGTCTCAGCTCTGGAGTATGTGTATGTTTAAGTACATATGCTTCTGAAAACCACAGCTAGTCAGATCCAAGTCTATCAACACTATTTTCCTTGAGAAACTAAAGCAAGAGTGCAGTGCTCCACTACATCCATTTAAAAGTACATATATTCTCAGCCTAACATGGTTTAGGCCACTAAAACCCAAATATGCTTCCAGTTGGAACTGCTGTAGTAACTGCTCTAATGTATTTAAAAGCTATTACATTTACATAAATTTAATTGGTACTAAACATTCCCAAAACAACTGCCGTATTTCTCTCTCTTACATGATGCTGTTGGAAATGACTGATTTTTTCTTAAAAATGAGATAAATCTGTTTATATCCACAAAGCCCCTTTGTGGTCACTTGCTTGGCTGCTAATGTTTTGGTTTTTTTCATTTTTGTTCTGTTTTACCTCGGATAGGCTCACAGTTGATGGATGCAGTACAACTACCACTTAATTAGTTTGCTGGAGAGTTTAGCAGTTGATAAATACAGTTTATCAAAAAGCCATCAATTAAGCTCTTATTTAGAGATCTGGTAAGGGCATTAAACCAATGTAAGCAACTTTTAAATAAGATACTTAATTCTACTAGATATCCAGAAGGTAACATAAAATAAAATTCAAGTTAATTTTCCATAGCAGCCCACGATACAATCCCCAGTAAAGCGACATTTGGAACAACTAATTCAACAATAGGAGGTGGCACTGTGCACAGTCTCTCTTTAGAAATCAGTTTTCTTCGCTGTAGGCAGCACATTGAGTCACAGCATAAATATAAATATGTACACACACTATGTATTCACACATACAGCAAGATCAGTCTGTGGATCTTCCAGGCAGTGGGTCTGTGCAGCCATCAGTCTCTAATCACACACCCACACTCATGGCCAGCTAGTCCTTGCATTGGGACACATGGCACACAAATTCAAACCCATGAAAAGAAACAAGTTCTGGAATTTAGGCTTATGTCTTCTGAAATGAATAATGATTGGGGTATTACAGCAGAACTCAGAAATTCAGTCAAGTTATTTGATCTTCAGTGATCACCTGTTCTTTCTAAAAATGAAGTCACTTCAGGATGGTTTAGCTTCCGTATTAAAAATCAGAAAAGCTTGCAACTTTGAGTTTGTGCTTCAGCTGTCACTTGATTTTGCATGATGGTCAAAATCAGATACTCTTGTAAATCAAAGAGTAACAGCTATTCTTATTCTGTAATCACATGACCATGAAGAGAAACGTAAATCCAATACCCTACTTTTACTTCAGCTCTTTACCTATTTTTCTTTCCTTATCTCTAGATCACTCAAGATTAATTATTAATTCTGAGCCAAATAGTCTTTCTAAGTAAATTTTCAGCTGCAGAGTGAACTCATTGATTTTTTTCCCATTTCGCATTACTGCACACAAAAGCACCAAAAGCTAGAAAACCCCACAAAAATTACTAATGCATTCCTTCCAGGCACTTGAGGTAATATTGCTGTGAATTTTTGACTTTAGTATTCCAGCAGTGCTCCAAGCTCCAGCTCAAATGAGTTCAGGTCAGTGCATATTTAGTCACGTTTCCAGGACTGATTGTCCAACAAATGAAAATCTCCCCCCAGTGGTATCTGCAAACCTCTCAGTGCTGAAGAAGTATCATTTATAAGCAATAAGGAAGTACATCCTTCAGAAATGAATACTGGGTTTCCAATGTATGCAGGGGATTCACTCAGCATGCAGGCAGGAGCTGGCCTTGGTGATACTTGGGGGTCCTTTCCAACCCGGAATGTTCAGTGATTGTCCCAGTGGGCTCCTGGCTCTGAGCTGTGCCAGAGCCCCATTTTCCCTTCAGCAGAGCCCTGCACAGGTCACAGGCTTCCCAAGGGAGACAGCTGGCAGACCACTGGCACTAACACAGTGCTCCTGTACTTTGGGCAGCAGGATCCTGAACACTGCCAGCAAACACTCCCAGAAACACACGTTTAGACAAGTTCCCACTGAACACCTTGATGGAAAGGCTTACACTGGTTTCTCAAATTACAGTTCCACACCATCTCATTTCTATGCAATGAAAAGCTATACAAGCACAAAGCCCTCTGTCTTGCTACATACCATTACAGGAAAATGGGCTACATTTACTATTACCCAAGGCCACTTATTTATTCTTTCCTGAAATGCTAGCCTTAAACATTTTTTGATATCTGCCAGCAAAGGGAGTGTTCAGTGGCAAGTCACTTACACCACACGTTCCAGGAAAAGTGCAATTCCATCTGACATACCTCCACAAGCCTGCTGGTATGTTCTCGAAATATAGCAGCATATTCCTTTATTTCTTTCTCTTTTCCATTCTTAGCAGCTTCAATGAGAACTAGCAGGGGAACAGTGGTGTCCAAGAAGGAGTCTGAGATGTGATCTATAATGGCTTTCCGGAGCTGCAAAAGCAAGCAGTACATCAGTACCTGCTAAGTGGGGTATTCATTAAATCTGCTGTAATTATTGCCCATTCCTATTTATAAAGAAACACAAACACTCTGCATTCCTGCATTGTTTGCACCACGGGTCTGAAACCTATGGCAGCTACAATTGATGTATTGCACAGAAAACTATGTTTAATTTTAAGGACAACTTGAATATGCCATAGGCAAATATGGCTGTTTGTAAGTGTTTGCACAGATACATAAAACACTACAACATGTACTGGTTCTCTTGAAATCAAGGGAGCCAGACAAATATCCCCCTTCCTTGATGAATAGGCTACTTAAGTGATTCCACATGTAAAAAATTAGTTAGCCCAGACCTCCTATCTCCTGGGTATTCTCCCTTGTTATTCAGATGCCAAGGGAGAAGGCTATTTAATTTTACAAAGAAAATACTAATTTAATCATGTTTGTACTCACAAAATAGCTACATGCCATGATTTCATAATTGCAAAGTTAGCCAAGTATTTTCTTTCTGGGAAACCCAGTGACACGGTCTGGTTTGCAGAATGGCAGCCTTCATGGTAATTATGTCAATGAGATTACTCATTGTGCCACCTGATAATGTATTAATAGAGCAAGAAGATCTATAAATGAGGCTGGAGTTCAATTTTCTCTGCTTAAATTAATTGTTCTTCAACTTCAAACTTAAATTATTAAAGAAGTATAACATTCTGCTATAAATTACCTGTCCTAAATTAGGCTTCACAGAAACTTGTAACCAATCACTGGGACATGACTTCACTTAAAAGGTTATTTTGCATGTTACCCACACATGAGAGCTGTTCACTTAGATCATGCAGCACTACAACAAACATACCAACTGGAACCAAACATGAAATGCAACTTCATTATCGAATGCACTGAATTTCCTACTCCCAATCCAGTATTTTTACAGTATATAGAAATGATATTGATTGGAACAGAAAAGGACACAACATGTTTTTAAGCTCATTAGGCTGTTGCCAAAGTACTGTTTTCACTTAGCATTTTGCTCCAATGTATCTGTGTGAAAACTCAGTAGAAATGAAGACTCCTACCATGAGAAAAATCAAAAAACCACAATCTTTCTGATGCTGCTGTGTTTGTAAGTAGGGCAGTGACCATGCACAGCAGAAAGAACAGTGGAGAAATCTGCTGATTATCAGACAAGATCTGGATATGAGTTCCACCACTAGCTTTTGGATAGCCTCTCCACCTACAGTCAGCTCTCCTCGACCCACCAGAGGGACAGACAAACCTTCCAAACACAGGCAATTTATGTTTGGAATGGTTTCTTTGTCTCCTAACCTACTGTAGCCTATCACATTAGGATATACTGTCTGGACACACTGTATGTTCTACAAAGCAATTTACAAACACAGAGGCTGTGGGATTCCAATACAAAATTGGATTTCTTACATTCTCAGCTTGATTCAGGCTGGAATTAAAAAAAAAAAAAAATATTAGAAAGTTTCACTACTAGAAATAAAACACATGGAACCTGCAGTCCTGCCAAGTTACCTGCTAAGATTTCTCTGTTGTAAAGCCTCTGTTAAAGAAAACAGATATTCTTGCCCATTTGAAATTAGGTACACAAATGTGACTTTGAAGAGTCACAGTTTAAAAATTAAGATTTCAGTTTACAAAAAACAACAACCAAAAGTTGTGGAACCATCATATCCATGGCCAATGATTCATTATGTCCAACAGAAATATTCTGGAGTTCTGTACAGCCCAGACTGCAGGACTTCCACAGCCTTAGTGTATCAATAACCTCAGTCACATTTGTGGTGAGCTTGAGATACCCAATTCCAAACCAGCAGCCTAATTTTAGCTCTCACTGTGTAATTCTTTGCTATAGTTTTTCTTGGCTATGGTTTTCTTGGCTTAATTAACCTTTCAGGCAGAAATTATCATCACTATTTTGTTCTAAGAAATTCTCTGTCCTGCAATTATGCAGCAAATGACATCTTCTCCAAGAAAACAAGGTAATGGTGTGTCTTTGCTGAAAACAAACAAGTTTGAAATTATGTTCCTGTTGCAGCTCTGCAAAGGAATACATGAAGCTGAGAGTTGAAAAGCATGGCTTGTGTAGCATTAAAGAACAAAGAAACACAACACAGAAAAAGAAGGAAAAGACAAAAGAAAAAAGGAATATCTGAAGCAATATCTATTTCTTTTCATGCTAACCCTAACAAGCATTTCTTCCATGACTCAGTAAGTCTGGCTGTGGCCACCTGTAGGGCAAAATGCTAAAAGCTCAGTAGCCAGAAGAGAGGCATTTGAACAAAGAACAGCAGCAGTAGTGTCAGCACGCAATGCTAGGGAAGTTATTGTGCTATAATTAAACTTTTTCTTGTATTTTTAAGTGAAAGAGTAACCATCAAAAGAGGGAAAGGAGGGAGAGGATGATGTCTGAAATTGTTTTCTTCTTAAGATGCAAGGTCTTTGCCTTTGAGCAGACTGTCACAGAAGCATGGAGAATTTTTGTTTTGATATCGAAATGCATTAAAAAATAACACAGGAACACACTGTTTATAAAACATGGGGCATAAGGTTGTCAAAAACAGTGGAGGGAACAGAAAAAAAATGCCAGCAGCTGTTTGCAACACTATTCAACATCAGTACTGATGAGCACAGAAACCTCTGTTTGCCTCTTGCCTTACTAGACTACCCTGGCCAAAGTCCAGCCCAAAGCTCAGAGCAGTTATTACTGAGGGATCTCCCTTTCCCCTTTCAAAGGAAGCCAGGAAGGCCATGTCTCTTGTGTCCAGAAACAGTTACCCATGACAAAGAAGTTACACAGAAATATCAGAACATCTCCAGGAATAACATTTATTAAAACAACTAACCAGCCAGAACTGCAGAACAACCACAGGAGAAACATCTGTGCAGTCCATTCATGCTACACTGGGAAAGAACAG
Source organism: Illadopsis cleaveri (assembly GCA_013399915.1). NCBI lineage: Eukaryota > Metazoa > Chordata > Aves > Passeriformes > Timaliidae > Illadopsis > Illadopsis cleaveri. The sequence goes on from VXBB01018450.1 coordinate 205,567, forward strand.
GGAGGCAAGAACTGAGTATGGTAATTTCACATAATTACAAATTGGAATGAATAAACAATTCCTTCCTAAATATTCATACAGCCCTGCTCGGCAGTGATCCAGGTAAAACTGCACACACAGAAATGACATGCACATCTCCAGCACAACACAAGTAAAAACCAAAACAAAGCAGAACATTTAAAATCTCTGGAAGTACTGGCCAAGCTCCTGAAATGAATGCAAGTAACTTCCCTGGAAATGCCTGAGAGATGTTGCAGCTCCTACAATACCCTGTTCTGGGGACAGCTACTTTTGCCTTCAGTCATGCCAGACACAAGCCTTCCTTCACTCCCATTGCTGTGGTGTGCAAAGGTTTTCCAAAGGGGCCCATGGCACAACCCACAGCCAGGCTGCTGACTGGGACAGCAGCTCTGATGGTCTGGTTAATGGGCACTACTGAAGAGGTTTTAAAAATACAGCTTTGCAAGGTTTCATCTTTAACCCCAGTTCTGCAGAGGCAGTCCCAGCCATGACTGAAAGCAGAGTACACTGCACACCCCAGCCCTGAATCCACTGAGAGCGCCTGAAGCAACACCAGCAAAGGTACACACTATCATTAAAAATAAAGTATTATAAAAGCTGTGAGAGTAGAGAAAACAACAATTTTCATGTTTCTTGTAAAATTGCTGGGAGACAGAATAACGAATATTTGTAAGTGAAAGCAAATAGGACCCTACTGCAGCATCTGCAGGCACAAAACTCACAATTTCATGTCTCCCAGGTCAGGAATTAGGCATGCAGTAACACTCCTTCTAAAACAATTCTTATGCAATTCATATGTATGAACATAGAATTGGAGGAAATCGGTAAAATATTTCTCATAAATGCTTTCCAGTGGTAAAAACATCAAAAAGCACAGAGCTGTTCTGCTAAGAGAAAATTACTAGTTCTAGATTGACTATAAATCGGGCGTGATTACATTCAGCCTGAACATTTTCCAAAGGTTTACAGAAAGGCACAAATTGAATTAGTTAACAGCTTTTAACCACCATAACAGAGTCAATAAAGTGTTTTAAGCTGGAGTTTAATTAATTCATGGAAGGAAATGAATAGAAGGGTTCCTAGACACACTGAGCTGGTGATGCATGTCTCTGCACTGAACACATTTTGGACAGAATGTAAGCAAAAACTGAACAGCTACTTTGTTGTAAACATTGCATTTGTATGATATTCTTCTAATTTTTCAAGGCTTCCCCTGGCTGGTTATGGGAGCAGGAAGGAATTTACTCCTCATCTTGAAGCACAGGCTGGCTTGCAAGACTGAACACAAAGCTGGGAGGGATAGTCTTCCACCAGGGAGTTGATAAACAGCCCGAGCTGGAGACAGGATGGCAGAGGTGTGCTCATGTTCTGTGTAGCTGTAAATTTTAATGCACTTGGTTGGGGCAACCTGGCTGAAAGAACTACTGACTTTCTAGGGGTTTTCTTCTTAAAAGGGCACATTACACACTTCCAGAATAATCTGCAGTTTTTCTCAAGGATATTTATTGTAGAGAAAGGTGTAAACACAGCTGATGTCTACAGCTAACCTCCTGCCCTTCACTGTGGATTCTGGTCCATGTCTCACATCAGGTTTAGGACACTGGTGTGAAAATGGGGGGTAGACTGTGGACTGGGTATTCCAAGGAGCCTCCTGTGTGGCAAGAGGTCTCACAGCTGTAAAGACTCACACACAGTGACTCAGTAGTTCCTTTAAGGTGTCTGTTCCAACAACCAGTAATAACTCCATCTTATGGAAAACTAAATGAATCCTGATGGCCAGGATTTGTAGATTACTGATATATATCTACAGCAAATATATTTAGACATGCATATGTACAGATATACATTCACCCAACATCATTTTTTCTCCCAGTGTTTTGAAAACTGATATGTAAATATTCTGTGGAATGGTGCAATTGTATCCCAGACATTTTTATTATTTTTGGAAAAAAAATCTTATTTTCAAAATGCATAAACTGAAAATAGCAAATTGGAAAAGAATCCCTCAAGACCTTTTTTCTACCTTTCATTTGCCCAGGTCTCACCTGTCTGCGGAGGTCTCTGGTCTTCTTGCACATCCCATCTATGGCAACATTCAAGGCATTGCTTCTCTCTGCCTTGTCAGTCTGCAAGCAATGGGACAGAAAACAATCAGTGGTTATCTGGGATCCCTCAGCAAGCACAATCTTTGTGTCCCCAGTGCATCAGAGCATTTGGTAAACCCTACATGCTGAAGGGTTTTTCAAATTTTTCATACATTTCAAGAGCCAGTACCACAATATTCACAGAATGCCTCTTTGTGATGTTAAGCATAATTTGCTGAATCAAAACATCTGCATTAGAAGCAGTATACAGGAACAAAATAAACACATCTTAACTTCTCAATTGCTGTAATACTCCCAGTGTAATCAACACTATGAACAGAATTACAATGGTAGTAATGATGGTGGTGATGATGATGATTAATAACAGTAGCAATAAAAACAACACTAATAATATTTACGGCAATCCATTAATACCCTATTCATGTGAAAATAATGTTCTCTCTCTCCAAACAATGTAGAAATTCAGGTGCCCACAATGCAGTTTGGCTATGCTTTTGTCTGCAGTGTTCATTATTTTCCTTCTGTAAAATGGAATGGGTGAGTTTCAAAATGTCCAAGATGTTGCAATGCAAACACAGTCCATGAAAAGGCAATCTCTTCATTCTACAGCATACAAGATTGAGTTCTTGAGATATTTGAAAGGCCTGAAGAGAATCAGTTTTACTTTCTAAACAAATTTTATGTTTTCATTTCCACCTATAAGCAAAGTGCTTCTATCATTGTTACCCATTTGAAAAGTGTACTTTACACTTCCCTGGACCACTCAGCCTTTTTCCCCTACAATATTACCATAATATTTCTGTGCCTAGTAGCTGGTTTGATTTTTTTTTTCCTGTTAGTACAGAAACTACATGAAAATCCAAAAGGCCTGATGAACTTTGCCTAAAGCAAGCAATCATTGCTCAGTACCTTGGAGCACTGCTCACTGTCCTGGTCTGAAGGAAAGAACCACAAATGCTTTACACAAAGTCAGCACACATGACATTTACAGCGCAAAGAGCCAGACTCCCATAAATGCTAAGCAATGCTCTGTACACTGACCACACTATTTGGAGTTCATTTACCAAACACCAGGAAGTCTCTATTCTGAACATGACTGTCTCATTTGATAAATAACATTAAAATAATATGACAGTAGTAATATCTTGGGAAGCACCCAGGAGAATAAGCATGTTATCTACGTATCATACTTCAGTTAGAGTTCTTTCCTTACTAAAGAAACCTGTGCACAGGACAATATGCTTAACATTAAAACAAAGACTAGAGGTGGCAAGAAAAGAACTCTTACATTAAAACTGAATGTGCAATGTCATAAATGCCTTGAAATTATTACATTCTCTATCAACTGAATGGAAAAACTACTTAAAGAATTGAGCTTGTAAAATCTCCTATGACCTTCTATCTCTGAAACTGCCTACAGTCTTTAGAGGGAACAGATGATCAAAACCAGGTCTTGAAGAAAGGTCTGAACTTCACCTTACAACCTCCAAGGAACCCCTGGAGGTGGATACTCGTTTTTGTTCCACAGCAATGCCATCACTCCTTGTACCAAGGCTTGCACAGGAACCAAAGTAAATAATGACTCCTCTGTTATGCTTTGCAAGCTCTTGTCAACCTTGACAACAAAATGCTCCCTTCTGAACTGCCAGGTAAACAGGGCCAGGAGAGCTCTGTGGACACAAGCTCAGTTTATGCCTAGGCATTTTCAGACTATGAAAATGCACTGGCATATCCTTTGAAAGCTTTATATTTAGAGCCTCTTTTTCTACAAAGACAAAATCATTGTAAAATACAGGGATATTTTTCAAATTCTCTGGTAATCTGTAACTTCAAAGGTGGCCACTAATGATACAACTGGCTCTAAGCTAACCTAAATCTTTGAAGCAGCTAATATGAAATAACCTCAGGCAGCAAGTGGCATAAAATATTGAACAGTGAACAAGTTAAAAATACTTTCTTTTCAAATTCTTAACATAATAGTCAATGTCTAGAAAGCAAATCTAACCATGAATGAAGTTATTCTTCACCTCATGTTTTCCCTAAGAAATAAATACACTACAAGTGCACTGCAAATGCAGCTTCAGGCTGTAGAATATGGACAAGTCCAGACTGCAGGTAACCTCATAACTGCAGAGTCTCATTCCCCCCTAAAGAAATTTAAACACCAAAAACCCCACACTACTGTTTGGATAAATCCTACTTACAAAGAGTCATGAACTTCTAAACCATGTGAGTGTTTTCCAGTCAGGGGGACACCTCACTAGACAGTCTCCTGTGGGAACACTCTCAAACATCACTGGCCTCAAGTTGCCTTCTCCTGCTTCTGTGGGGTAAGGTCCCTTGGCCCCAGGTACCTTGGGATCTGAGGTGCTCCTGTGAGGATGTGTTCCCCTGCAGACCTCACCTCTAACAGTCCCCAGCTACAGGAGATGATGATCTTGAACAACCAAAAAAGAGCAGATGTAATGTCTTTAAGTGTCTGTTGAAGTGCTGGCACAGGGAAGCCAAAGGTGACCTGAACACCTCCATACTCAGCAGAGAGCAGCTGCCTCATCCCCGTGAGGGAACCCACACGTCTGGGGTTGAAATACTCTGCACCTGCTTGGCAATTAAATCCTTCTGGTGACTGCTGTACTTCAAAACAAGCAAGCCTACCCTGAAATAGTTCCTTGTTGTACAGAGGGACTGAATTAGGAAAAGGACTAGGAAAATTATGCACATTATTCTGGGTCTGGACTTTAAAAATCATGCAGTTGAGCCTTTCAGCTATCCTGCACTCACCTACTGTTTTTTCCTGTAAAATATATGTAATAACAGCTACATGACTCCCTTGTGAAGATCCCAAAGGCAATATCAAGTTCCTATTTCAATGCATTTTTAACATCTGAAACATTTTACAAGCACTAAGTCATAGTGTCATTAATATTTCACTGAGTGAAAATAAGTATTTTTAATTAACACTGGATAGCCTGAAGATAAATGCTGGGTACTGGAAATAATACAGGCCCATCTATTTCACACACTGGCAAACAACATTAGTTGAATGTCTCGAAAACCACATGTGCAGAAAATCTTTGCTGCTGGATTTCCATTTGAACCAGGACACATGTAGGGGCAGATTCTCAGTTGAAACACATGCCCATATCCCCACTGGTTTTGCTGGAGTTGATTTCTACCAGCAGGGGACTGTGACCTTCCCAGGCACTCCAGACTCTTCTGCACCCCAAGGCAAACAGGTGCCAACTATGATGTCTGCACAGCCTTGCAGGACTCAGGAACAAGTCTCCAGCCAAGCCTCTGTGGGTACACGCCAGCAGTTACCAGGGGCAACAAAGGCTGAGGGAATTCCTTAAGTTCCAGACTTTGCCAAGTTCATCTTAAACAAAGGACTACATAGATGCCCTGAGAAGGGTTTTCATTCCAGTGTGTTGATACTCCTGAAGGCCCACAAATGTTTACCTGACAGTTGCACTGATCAGTACATTATAGGGAAGATATGGGCAGAACTACTTAAGTGATCATCTAATCTCTTCTAGTGCTTAGGCTAATATTCCAATATTTAAAGGTCTGTGGCCAGAAATGAAGCACACGTTTTGTTTCATGGGATGTGTCTGTTCCCAAAGAGTCATTGCTGAATCTTGGGAGGAATAAATAGAAAAAAAATCCGATCTACTGGCATGATTTTCTCTGTTTATCCCACAATGACAGAATGGTTTGGGTTGGAAGGGATTTTAAAACCCATCTCATTCCAAGCCCCTGCCATGAGTAGGGACACCTCCCATTATCCCAGGGTGCTCCAAGCCCCATTCAGCCTGGCCTTGGACACTTCCAGGGCTCTGGGGGCAGCCACAGCAGCTCTGGGCACCCTGTGCCTCCCCACCCCCATAGGGATGGATTTCTTCCCCATATCTGATCTAAACCTGCCCTCTTGTCAGTTGTCTCCAGCAGCTGTACCATGACTGTGATAAACAGCTTTTGATATGGTTCTATGTATCCAAGAACAGTTTTGGTTACAAAAAGACTAGCACATTTATCTAAATCAGCTCTCTATGGAAATATTAAAAAAAGAAGCCAAGCTAAAAGGTAAACACTGATCAATACTATAATAACTTAATAAATGTCAGCACTCTAATTAAATGACTGACTGTTTCAGCCTATGTGTTGACTGAAAATACTCCCACACTCAGCAATTAGAGGGTCCTGTACATCACACTTTAATTTAAAAAGACCCAAAAAATAAATGCTCACACAACTTAGGTAGGTCATTAAAACAAAATCACAGCCTCTGTAGAGACATCAAGCATTTTATGTCTGTTATTACAATTTAGCATGTAACTTTTTTTTTTTTTGTGCAATATGGAATTTATAAATGGTTCTTCTTTTGATTCATAAAGTCACTGTGAATTCTAATCAAAACCATAAGTCTATAAGAAAATTGTATAAAAACAATTTTACAAATATTTGCATGATGAAACAACCTTGTCATTATTGGGACATTTCCACACCTCCATTTTTTGTGCAACGACAATTTTTTTTTTTCATACACAGCTTATAGAAACCCTGATCTTTCAAATTCTGTTGTGGAACTAAACCAAGTAAAGACATCTACAAGCATCTCAAAAAAGCCCCAAAGAAGCCCATAAGCCTTTATACGGGAAGATCCAGTTCAATCCTGTTGCAGTCTTCATTTATCCCAGCTGGTTCACAGCTGCCAGAATTAGTTAACACCGTGCTTCAGCCATCAGTAACTAAATAAAACTAATACCATTTCCTACATTCTTTTCCAGGAGGGGACAAAGGATTTGTCACCTTGAAGGTCACACAGAGAGAAAAAAATCCCAGTTGACTGCTTGTGAGAAATTCCAAGTGTAGGGCATAACCTCTTTGTATTGCCTTGTACCAGTCTGGATACCAATAGGTCCTGGGATTTGTCCCTTAAATGCAGAATTAATTTAAATATTATTTTACCCTTCAATTTTTCAGCTTGTTCCTCAAAGTGCAATGTCCAAATAAAAACCAAGATTACTTGCTGGGGGTATCATATCTGGTTAAATACACCAGAACAAAACAATGACTTTCTCCAAACCTGCAGAACTCAGTGGACAAGTCTGTGTGGGGCTGGAACTCAGAAATGAGTTTACATTGAGTTTACAGCTCTTCTTTTCAAGTACGTCTCACGCTTTCAAACAAAATCTTTTAAAGACCTCTTGGTTCCCATTCCTGGAAGTGGACAGGAATAACTCCTGGAGCACAAGGAACCTCATTGAAACATGGAACTATTTACATGCATGAACAATTATATGCACAGCATTCACTGCCTGAGAAATCTCTTACATGAACGTTTCAGAAGTTATTCAAGGAATCCTCTGACAAGGCAGTTAAGGCAGAACTTGACATTTCTGACATTTTTCATTTGAAAAGGTAAAAGCTCCCAGGCCTTTTCATACAGCATTTCAAAGCCTATTTTTACTGTACATCAAAATCCTGGAAAGGGAAATGAATTTAGAAGTACATTTATTACCTTTCTTTTTTTACTATGGCAACACAAATGAATAACCCACAAGTACTTTAAGTTGAAAATCACTACCTCCACTCAGTGACACAGAGATTCCTTACTCTAACACACCCACCCCAGTGTGATTTTTTAAAGACACCTGGCTCAAGAAAACCTATTTCTGTGATAAACAGGGAAGCATAATTTTTTAAAAGGGGTATGGAAAATCATATGCAAGTGAGCAAATAAGGACTCTTTCATGTGTAACAGTTTCTCATTACAGACAGGGTTTTTTCCTCAACAGCTTCAATATGAGATTGTCATTTTCCTTCTCTTCAAGCCCTCATGGAATACTCCCTATGGATCTAATGCTGTGAGATGTGAAGTACCTCATAAGAAATTAATTACCTCAACCTCCACTGCTACAACTGGAGTACTAAGGGCTCTCCTGCCTGTGTCAATTACCCTTTTCCAATCAATACGCAGGAACAGCCAAGAATTTAAAGCCTCTCAGCACAACCCTTTTTTGGCATTCAGTTACTTATAGTTTGTAATACTGCTAAACAAGATTCAGATTTCATTCTAGATAAGCACACATCACACATCCTAAAAATTCCAGAATTTAGAATCCATAACCCTTTAATTATTAGAAAAAACACAGAAACACTGAAAATTGCAGATCCCAATTAATCCTAAAATCTCACAAAGAGTTATGTTGTTGGAATATGCATAGTACTACACATTTAAATCCACTCTCCAAAACACTGGTGTCAGTCAGTTGAAGGTGTGGAGGGTGGCCAGGTTGCCTCAAAGGACAGAGCTGGCATCTTTATCCCTGGGATAATAAATTCTCTTGAAAGTGACTGGGATCCAGTCATAAGAGAAGACAAGGAACTTACACTATTCTAAATTTCTGTTTCTTTCTGATACTTAGGACAAGTATCTCCCTAAATCAGTTTTTCTCCTACTTTTTCACACTGGGGATATTAGAAAAGTTCAGCATGACTCCAAGGTGATCCTGGAAAAACACCCGCACTTTGCTAGTAGTTATATGGGGGAAGTGCATGTGTCATAACCAGCGTATTGCAGAGCAAATACAACCATCACTTACTGCTTCTAATGCAAAAAACAAACACCACAGGCACTTCATATCTGAAATATGACACAGCCTTAGAACTCGATAGAGAAATCTTAAAGACCAGTGGACTTTATTTTGGTTGGTATTTCAACTCCGAGGAAGCAGCAGGGGGTAAAAACGACATTAAGTTTCTTTTAATCGGATGTTCCTGTCACTCACAGATGATGCAGGAAGGAAAGGCATGAGTAGAACTAGAGCAATACTATTGAACTGACAGCAAGAAGTATACTTGAGGCTAATCTGCCTTTTACTAAGAAGCAATTTTCTAAGTTTCTAGTACGGAAGTTTTTAATTGAATATCCATCTACCTTTCACCTAAATGTTCTGGCAGTTTTACAGCAGGAAAATAGAAAATTAGCTGGAGAAAATCTCATTCTACAGCAGCAGCATAAAACTTTCCTATGATGAACTATCATATAAATTGCTTGGAGATTATATGCTGCTAGGAGAAAGAGGAAGGGGATGGAGGGAGAAGAAAATTCAAAATAAAATACAGTAGAGTTGCTGAGACAGTCCTTCCCATCCAGATTGTTTACACGTCCTAGCTGTACTCTAAATCTGAAAGTTATGGTCTTAAACAGCAGCCATAAATAGGGGGAAATGTCCAGCACCCAGCCACTCACAATCTGCCATACCTAGGGACAGACTGAGCTAGTGCAGGCTCCAAAGTGGCACAGCAAAGGCACATCCTGCATTTTTCAAGGAATCAAACATAAGCTTACTGTGGCTTTTGAAGTGGTATAATGCACAATATGCTACATAAATAGATTCCTGCAGACTTAAGAGGAGTGTAACAGCACTCAAATCAAACAGCAATACATATACATATAATGTATATTTTAAAATATATAGGGTAACTAAAGAATTGTATTTCTAAATAAAACCTTCCAAGTCCTCTTAGCCACTGCATGCCATCCAGTACTCTCACACTTTCTCCTTGTAATTCCACTGTACCAAAGCTGGAGAGAGAAGGAAGGTAGAACAGGAAAATTAAGAAGGTGGCTGCGGTGACACACTCATTAGTCTGGGTAAATCTCTATGATACTGTTCATGATCACTCAGAACAGACATGCTGTGATACTTCTTTTAGCAGGAAGCCAAGCACACTTTTGTATCACATCGGATGGGCAATGAAGCTTGATTTCCCTGATTTTCACTCCCACATAACTTTAACATTTCTGTGGAGTTTCCCACAAGGAAGCAGCTTGAGATAAGTATGGGTGGACCCCTGACAGAACCTGGCCCACAGACAGAAACCACAGATAACAGCTACTTATCCAAGACTTCAGCTCTGAACCAGGCAGAGCTTGGTAATTTCAAATAACACACACACTAAGGATGTGGCTCTGTTCAAAACTGTACTTCTAAATAAAAGTTAAATGCTGAAACCCCAAACAGACCAAAAAAATGTAATTCCATTTAATTATGTATTAATTGTATGAGTTAATCCCTTTCTAGGCTGGAGTAATTAATTTCATTTAACACCACGCCGTGATGCAATATGTGACTCTAGCATGTGCAGTGAATGAAAGTCTGGCTTTTAGGGAGAGGAGTAAGTTAAATTCTCAAATTTACAAATACTTCAGCTGACCACTATCCAGCATCCTGTGTGTACAGTAAGTCCAGGCTGTGTGAATTCCTTTGACACTTGTCCAGTCTGTAGAGAGGACTGTAAGGTAAGAGGGAGGAGCACAGGAGGCTCGGGGGATCATCACAGCTAATGCCATCACCTCATGGGGTGAATTCAGTCACTCTGAACAAAACATACCCCTGCTTACAGCAACACAATGAAACGGCTCCAAGGTGGTATTCCTAGAAGCTCATGACTAAATGCTTCAAATATTCAACTGTTATTTAAAAATTCACTATCGTTAGTCAGAGAAAATCTACTGTAGTTCAGAAAGTTTCTGTTGTTAGCACTTGTGGGGGAATGAACAAGAAGGAGATTGGTAGAAGAGCACTTGAATGATGCTTTTACACTGACAACTGCCAGAAAGGGACCCTTGCAGAGCTATTTACTCAGCAGATGGATTTGGAGAGTGAGAAATCAGTGCATTACTTGGGCCGTTGGATTAGAGCAGCACAAGCTCGAAGGTCCCGGGTTCCTGTGCTACAAGAGAGAAAAAAGCCCCAATTTGTTAAAAGTAGCAGCTACCAAATGGAACAAGGGAGGCTGTACGTGATGGCATGCAGGGAAGACAACTGAAAATTACAGTCTCCTGCAGGGCTGGGATCTGCAGAATCCTGCATGAGATCAGGAGAGTCTGCTATTCAGGGCATATTCCTCTGCAGTCCTATGCAGAAATTCCCTGGGCTTTTTCCCTATTTATTTTTACACAGAAAAAACCCAAATATACCTGCGGAAACATTCAAACTCAGCAGGCAATATTTCTGACATTCCAACATAGCAATCATACTTCATGTTGGAAGTTCATTTTCTGCAGGACTTTTACCTCAAACGTTGTAGAGAAATTTTGTCTACATTAAAAATGCAAACTTTCATGTTTAATTTTTTTAACTATTCACATCTCCAATTAGCCAAGGAATTAATTTATTATAAATGAACCTAAATTTTCATGTAATTGTCATCAGCTCCATGGAAGAATAGAGCAAAAAAAGGAAAGGAGAAACATAGACTCCTAGACATAACTACAACAGAATCAGTAGAAAAGTCATTAGGAATTAGGTTGGGTCAAGCAAAAATATTATAGAGCGCAAGACTATTTCCTTTAAGATTTATACTAAATCATTCAACTTTGAATGAAATAAATTAAATACTTGGCTAAAATCTAATGAGTAACCTGTTCTTGCTGTAAATGTGTGCTACTGAATTTCATGTGAAGTTTAAGAAATGTTAAAAATACGATCAGAAGATAAAACGCAAAAGGTTAAGTAGGATCTTCATAAATACGGTTCCCTAGTTGTAATGTACATGAAAATTCAAACATTTATAGTTTGCATTCTATATTAATATTTTTATATTAAAGAAATATTTCGGCTGTGTTGGCCTATAATCAAGGTCTTAAAAGATCTGCTGTTTGCGCATGCTAGAAGTGGGCACACTCTATACCCCAGTGTGTAACTTCTGAAACGTTCCCTTAGGAAAACTCCCGAGTATCTGCTCTGGGATTCCTGCTCCTCAGCACCACTGCAGAAACTCTCACCGCTCCACAGGTGCTTGAACAGGAGTAACAAAGAGCAGCCCGGAGACAAAGCCCACCCGCACCGCCACTCCAACAACAGCTAAGGAAGTCTCCTTTATTCTTTGTGTTTGTGTTTGTTCTAGCAGGGGCAGCCAGTTACCACTTCCATTTACTAGCTGGCAGATAGTTTTGAAGTCTCTCATGTAATCACTGATGAAGAGCCACCCTGCCAAAAGCCAGTCACCTCCTGGTTGTTCCCCGGGCCGCGGCATTCAATGGCAGCGCCGGTGGGGCTGCAGGCGGCAGCAGCAGCCGCGCAGAGCCGCAGCCCCCATGCCAGGGAGGGAGGGCTCTGTACCGGGCTGGTGCAGGACAGCCCCGGCCGGCAGCTCGGCAGCTCGGCTTGCCGTGCTCAGTGCTCTCGGAGCCGTGGGACGGATGGGCAGCAGTGAGCGGCCCGGGAAGCTCGGGACAGAGCCGGTCACTGCCTGCAGCAGCGCTCGCTGCTCCGGAGAACACGCGGCGTTCGGTCCGGGGGCACTGCACTGAGCGTCCTGCCGGGCACAGAGGCCGGAGAGAGCCCGGAGACAGCCCTCCTCACCCCACCTGCTGCTCCAAGAGCTGCTGCTGAGGCTGTACGGGCATTTCACCACACACTGATACAGTCTCCAAACGCAACACAGTCCTCACACGTACACACGCAAAAATAAATACAGATGAATACGTCAGACTGTATTTACCTTATATCATAAACCCACTTCGGACTGAAAGAGCTGCCAAAACTGCAGGTTGATCTGATGAGAGGCTCAAAACAGCAAGTGTACAAACCTCTCAATTTACTATATTTGAGAGCCATGTTTAAGCATTCCAAAATTTTTTTTAAAAAGCCAATTTTATATTAATTTGATACATAAACACTGTTAGTAAGTTCCATGAAAAGAGACTTTAGCATATAGTAAAATTTGAAACGTAATTCTGAGAATGAAGATAATATCATACTTACCAGGTATATTTATTTTACTTCAGACTTCCGTGAATAAAATACTTGCTACCATACTAGGAACAGTATAGCAGAATGGACGCCCTCTTCTGTAACCCTCCACTCCTGTTCCACCAGAAGATATTCTGACCTCCCTATTCTAAAATCACAAGGAGAATTTTATGTCTGTTTCTGGGGGAGAAAGAAGTGCAATCACTTCAATTACCAATTGTTTACAAATTTCGAATTTTACAAAATTCAATTGTTTACAAAAGGATAAAACACATTAAAAGGCCCGTGCTGGAAGTGAAACTTCAATTTGGCATCATCTTTTGTATGTAAATAAACACTTTCAAATGCACTTGCTGTATATAAGAGAGCTCAGAGTGCCATGCTTCCAGACTGCCACAACAAGCACTGCCTGAAACAAAGGCTGGAAACCTCCTTTAACTTACAAAAATTTTCACACAGAAAGTATAAACTCCTCTTTTTTGGGGATATTCAAGGGTGCCATATGTTCATTTTTAATTAGAGTATGCCTTCCAAAGTAGACAAAACAACTCTTCCATCACATGACAATACTATATATTAAAAAACAAGTAAAAATAATCATTTAATAAAACCACATTAATGGGATCCAAAAAAACACAAGAGCAACTGTACATGAAAAGGCTTTACATCAGATTGTGCTTATAGCCAAAGAGAAAATGGATCCTGTAGTAAACCATATTACTTAAAGCACGAAGCTGATATGACACTGTGTCTGCAAAGAATGTTAATAAGAGGAAAATCAAAATCATAAAAGAATGAGAATGGGAAAGCTAAGCAGAAAAGGCAAAGCAAATATTCCAGGCATGGTTTCTTCTGTAATTACAAAAAAGAAATTAAATTATGAATTATGGAAGAGTCATTTCCTACTCAAAAAGCATGAGAGAGAAGGATACTTGGAACTGAAATGAGTTTGCAGAACACAGGCTTAGTTTTGCTTGCTTAAAACTGTCCAACTCTATCTCATTATTATTTTAAGGTTACTGTTACACTTCTACACTCATCCATAACAACAGCAAATTAAATATAACACAGGTTTTTGCCACACACAGGAAACCTCTTGTGGGCACTAACAGGCAAGAGCCGCTGCAGGCACACAGTGCCAGAACCTAACCCCAAGGTACTGAGCTGAAGAAACCAAACCAAACGCTCAGGCCCAGCAGCCACAAAGCTGAGGGCTCATCCATCCTGGGATGTACCAATGTATCTGTGTAATTCTGGCCATTCTGATGCACCAGCCAAACTGGCTGTGAGTAATATTATCAAACCACCTGCAGTTTTGTTGTTAGAGCTCTCAGGAATTCATCAAGGTTACTGAGAAAACAACAGGATCAAAAATAAGAACAGAGAGCCTGAGAAACTGTCTGCACAAAATGTAACCCCTGGCTAGGGGAAGCACAAGGTGAGGATGGACACTTGGCCAGTTGGATGTCCTGAAGGATGTGCTGCCTCATGGAGAAGCAGCTCAGCCAACCCAGAGATGCCCACGTGGACAGCAGACCTAGAATCTATATCTGCCATGTAATGTAGACAGTAAATGGCTTCTGTTGGAATCATATTGATTTGGTTACTCAGTGGCCCATTTCCCCCCTGCACTGGGACATCATTCAGCCATGCTGAGCATGGCAACACAGCTGAGCAGAGCCTCAATGCTTCCCCATGGTCCTTCTACTAAGGCTCAGAAACACCTGGCTCCTCACACACCACCCAGCTGAACTCTGACAGGTAAACAAAGCCAGAGAACTGCACCACTGAAGGCAGAGGATGGCGATAACTGGATATGCCATGATCCCTGCCCAGTACTTCTCCTTGCCTAAAGACATTAAGCCTCTGTTAGGAGCACAGGTGCCAACTAAAAGATTCTCTGGCTTTGGGGAAATGCCATCCAAACTCTCAGCACAAGTGCCTGTGCCCTGAGTGATCAGGGCAGGAGAACAGCAGACAGAGCAGCTGGGCACTGGAGCTATGTCTGATTTACACCACTCTGGTAATGCAATCCCTACACCTCCAGCAGGTGCTTCCAAATAGAGAAAGAGTTTCACTTTACCTTTTGACACGTTAAGAAGTTAGCTGGAAAGTTCTGTGGGTTTCTCTTTGTAATTGGTTCGGAGCCAGCCCAGAAGTGTAGATTGGACCCTGGAAATGTTACTCAAAGACTCTTGTTACACTCATTGGGCCAAGAGCCAAAAAGCCCTTAGGTACTAAAGAGAGAGAACAAAGGAACTCCATGCTTTTCGCTTTTCGAGGTGCTGTAGCAAGCAAACAGTTTGTGCTGTGCTCGGCTTTGTTGCTTTGCTTTTTGTACTATTTTCCATCTTTATTAAAACCCTTTTGATTTGTCGAGGCGCCCGCGATCAGCCGTCTCACTCCTTGTTACAGCCACGTTCTGCCAGGCTAGCCCTCAGAGTGTGGGTGAACCCAGACACCACCCCCAGAAAAAGGAGAAAGGAATTTGGTGTGGTAAATGACGCAGTCAATCAGGATCACTTCATGTATCCCATACTGGCCAAGTCCAAACCCAAAAGCTGACAGATGTCCAACAGAATGTGCTTTCATTTAACCATCATGGTAATCCCATGGCATTTGCAAGCATGTAAAAATAAAAAGCATTCTCTCTCTGAAATTAGTCAGATTTTAAGCAATACTGGGAGATAGAGGCTGTAGGGACCAGGACAAACCAACTTTTAAAACACGTCCATTAAACCCACCATAAGCAGCACCACAGCAGTGCTCTGAGAAGTCCCTGACAATGTATGGGCAATGTGCAGTGGGTGCTCTGAGTATTCTCATCCATGTTTCAAGAAATTTTCAGAGGGAAGAAGGTTACTGTAGTGCCTGCAAAAACTTAAAGTGCCCGTTTTGGTTAGAATACATGAGTGCATACATACTCTGTAGAAGCTTAAAAAAAGGTGCTTCAAGCTCAGTTCACTTTGTGGCTGTTTTTGCAGCAAGCAGCCAACACTACCTGAGTGCCAGCAGAAATATGTGCATGGGGAGATCAAATAGGCTGAAGGAAATACACTATAATATCCACTTTGTCCTCATGCAATAAGAAAATAAAGAGCCCATGCTATGT
>VXBB01018450.1:222755-263644 GCA_013399915.1 Illadopsis cleaveri
AACAAAGGAACTCCATGCTTTTCGCTTTTCGAGGTGCTGTAGCAAGCAAACAGTTTGTGCTGTGCTCGGCTTTGTTGCTTTGCTTTTTGTACTATTTTCCATCTTTATTAAAACCCTTTTGATTTGTCGAGGCGCCCGCGATCAGCCGTCTCACTCCTTGTTACAGCCACGTTCTGCCAGGCTAGCCCTCAGAGTGTGGGTGAACCCAGACACCACCCCCAGAAAAAGGAGAAAGGAATTTGGTGTGGTAAATGACGCAGTCAATCAGGATCACTTCATGTATCCCATACTGGCCAAGTCCAAACCCAAAAGCTGACAGATGTCCAACAGAATGTGCTTTCATTTAACCATCATGGTAATCCCATGGCATTTGCAAGCATGTAAAAATAAAAAGCATTCTCTCTCTGAAATTAGTCAGATTTTAAGCAATACTGGGAGATAGAGGCTGTAGGGACCAGGACAAACCAACTTTTAAAACACGTCCATTAAACCCACCATAAGCAGCACCACAGCAGTGCTCTGAGAAGTCCCTGACAATGTATGGGCAATGTGCAGTGGGTGCTCTGAGTATTCTCATCCATGTTTCAAGAAATTTTCAGAGGGAAGAAGGTTACTGTAGTGCCTGCAAAAACTTAAAGTGCCCGTTTTGGTTAGAATACATGAGTGCATACATACTCTGTAGAAGCTTAAAAAAAGATGCTTCAAGCTCAGTTCACTTTGTGGCTGTTTTTGCAGCAAGCAGCCAACACTACCTGAGTGCCAGCAGAAATATGTGCATGGGGAGATCAAATAGGCTGAAGGAAATACACTATAATATCCAGTTTGTCCTCATGCAATAAGAAAATAAAGAGCCCATGTTATGTAAAATATCTTTAACTACTTATCACACTATATATTAAGTATGGCATTTACTGGAAATGTTGCACTTTTAATTTTGCACTCCGAAGAGTCTTAAAGGTAGTTTGGCAGCAATCAAAAGGTTAGGAAATGTGCAATATACAAGTAAGTGCTATGCTTTTAACAAATTTCATCCACTAAAAAATGATCCAACCCAATGCCATCCAATATCATTTGGAAAGATAACTACACTCAAATTTTACCTGTAACCTGAGCCTAAATAAAACCAAGACAACAAAAGTGAAAGGTTCAATGCATTAGTTGAAAGAGCTGGTGAACCTCAATACACTGTACACAACTTTGCTGATAAAGCTAAAAAAAAGAAAATAAGAACAAGCTTCTAAGCAGCACAAACAACACTTTGCTTTCATTTTCATATATAATTGAAATATCAAAGAGAAGCATACTCAGGGGCTCTAAATTATATATGATGGAGATCAGTAATGAAACAAAAATGCAGCAACTCAATTCCAGCATCAATGAACATTCAGCATGGGACAGAGAACAACAGGAGCCACCAGTTCTTGATAACTTTGAATTTTTTGGAGGTTGTTTCATACAACACTGCCATTTCTGAACTTAGAAAGGACTAATGAGAATTAAAAACCACATCATCACTGAGAAGCAAGTGCCTTGTCCAGTTCAAGCCTACTATGAAGAGACAACACTGCCATGAAATGAAGGTGCGGATCAACTGAGGCTGTGGCAGAAAATGAACAGCTTCCCACCTTGGGAGTAAGTTTAGTAATGGAAAAGGGAGAGTTGAGCAGGAATGAGCTGTGGCAGAATGGCATCTCAGACAGGAGCTCAGAAGACAACATCTGTAATTGTAAATGGGTTTACTTGTTGACTTATTAGAGAGCAATGCGGACTTGCAAAGCAGGGCTTTATCAAGCAGTTTTTCCCCCATCTTTTGAAAGAAAAAGTGAAGTTCAAGAAACAAAATCCTTGTTAAAAATATGTTTCTGCTGTTACAGGAGCAGTGAGCCTCCTCTATGGTTAGCAATAGTTAATCCTCTCTCATTAGCAATTAGTATCCTGTGACTCCCACCCACTACACCACAGCTTCCACAAAATATGGGTCATACTGCTTGCTGCATAATGATATACACACTGTTGAAACAGGTAAAATGTAAGAAAAGATTGATCCAATTTTTAATCCATACTTTAATGAGACTAATTTCTGATTCAATGCACTGATTAATAAGCCAGAAAATACCCTAAATTACAGGTGTGAACAACATGCACCTATTTAGAGCACAAACAACACTGGCACCACTCCTGGAATTTGTATTTAAACTAATAGGAAATGTTGCTAAGCAGAAAAATGCTTCTAATTTAACTCCTCTCCTTAGCACCATGTACTGTAAAGTGACAGGAGCCAGCACAGAAGACTCAGACTGAAACCCTAAAAGCTAGTGGCTCCTACAAAGGATGCTAAGTACCATCTGTGACCTCAGTAAGAATTCACCTCCACAAGTTTTGAGACTATTCACCACATTTCTAACACACTCTAAAAAGCCTTTCAGTTTCTGGACACATGCCAGAAAATTCTAACCTTTCTCACTTTGTTTTGCTAACAAGAGTCTCATTCACCTAAGGCTCAATGAAGACAACTTGATTTAATTGCAAATCAACATCAGTAAATTGTAAAATACACTTCCTATCTGAAGACTACAAAACACTGTGCTAAAGAATACCTAAGTCCCCTTTAGTTTAACAATACAGAATCGATAAACATTTGCAGATTTTGCTCAAGGCTATGCTTATATTCTGTCCCTTTTACTCTTTATACCTTAAATGAAACCTGGATAAGTCAAATGCTTTTGAAAACTACACCTTGCCATCAATTACTGAGTCTCTCATTAATATATATCTCACATGCCATGGCCCTAGAAGCACAGTGATGCCTGTTATCTGTGCCATGCCAGCTAATGATTCTTTGCCACATTCTCCCAGATGAAGGCAGCTCTCGATAATGGAACGCCGAAGAACAGCTACCCCTAGTGATTAGAGAGACAGGAGATGAACTCCAGAGTCCTTTGTTTACAGCCATTTCTCATTTTCCCCAACGAGCTTGTCGCCAGAGACAGAACACACACTGAGCAAAGACAGTTCTCAGTATCCAAACACATATTTGCATTGCAAATCACTTTACCGGGAAGAGCTTTGTGAATAGGTTTGTGTCACATTGTTACACCCCGGTCAGAAGACCAGCTTCAAACACTAACAAACTGTCATCTAAAGAGTTAAAGCCCAATTTAAATCACTCTGCTCTGTCTCCTGCCACACAGAATTGCAAACAGGTCCTTCTCAGGGTCCCTCTGCAATACCAGGAGTCCTCCAAACCACAGAGTGCAACAGGGGGGGACATCAGTGTCCTCAGACTGCAGCTGGCAGAGTCCCAGATAGCATCAAGCAGATCTAGAGCCTGGCACAGGAGAAATACGGAATCACTGAAATGTTTAACTTGGAAAACACCTTTAAGATCCAAATCCAAATATTCAATCAACACTACCAAGCCTACCACTAACCCATATCCCTAAATGACATATATACATATATACACACATACACACGTCTTTTAAACACCTTCATGGACTGGGACAGCCCAGGTGCCCCTGGCCTTGTTGCCCCACACCTGAGCTCCTGTTCAGCCTGTGCCACCAGCACCCCCAGGGCCCTCCCTGCTGCCTTCCAGCCCCTCTGCACAGCCTGGAGCTGCAGGGGACTGTTGTAACCCAAGGGCAGGCCTGGTTGAACCTCACACCCTTGGCCTCAGCCCTTGGATCCAGCCTGTGCAGATCCCTCTGCAGAGCCTTCCTGACCTCCAGAAGATGGACACTGCCACCCAGCTTGCTGTCATCTGCCAAGGCGTGAGGGTGCCCGTGATGCCCTTGTCCAGATCACCTCTGCAGACAGCAAACAGCGAGCCTNGGCATGATCACCAGATCATGTCCAGACCACCACTGCAGACAGCAAACAGCGAGCCTGGGGAGCAGCACTGGGGCTGGCCCCAGCTGGATGCAGCTCCCCCCACAGCACTGCAGGGCCCAGCCATCAGGCAGCTCTAGCCCAGCAAACAGGGCACCCGCCCAGGCCGTGAGCAGCCACTTCCACCACCAAAACCACTCTGGGAATCCGTGCCAGGGGTGTTTGCAAACTCCAGGCACACAACACCCACAGCCTTCCCTCATGCACGAGGGTGCTCACCTGGGCATCAGGCTGTTCAAGCAGGACCTGCCTTTCATAAACCCAGGCTGGGCCTGATCCTCTGGCTGTCCTCTTTTCATAGAGATGGAAAAAATTAACACGACCATTCTGTAGTGCAAGAATGTTCTTCACCAGAAAATCAGGAATGCCTACAGCAAGCAGCAATCTTCCTGATTTGTCTCCCATGAGTGAACACACAGCATGCAGTCAATCCAGCTAAATATTGTCCACGAGAAGGCACTCCTGAGGGATCATTTAGTACCATCAACCCAGACTATTTGGAGATGTTTTTACCTGGAGCTTTCTGACCACTATATGGGCTCTTTACTTAAGTCCCACGGTTACTTTCAAATATGCATAATACACTCTTTATATCCATCAAAAGCGGGATACAGGACTAGGAAAACAATCTTTACAAAGAAGCTAAGAAAAAAATTAGCATAAAGAATATTCATGTGGCAGGAAACATAAACCACACAAGCTGCAACAGCAAAACAAGGAAAGAGTGAGGAAGAAATCAAACGTATACTCTCCATTTACCTGAAATAAAGGGGAAAGATGTTTGAGAGCCCCAGTAAAAAATGTCTCCCACTGACCTTTGTGTCATATCACCCAAAAAATTATGAAATGTCTGTCCCTTTTAAAGTAAATATTTTTTGCAAATTATTTTCTATTAGATTTAAACACTATTTCTCTTTTGAAAGGGAAATTGGACAAAGCAGGCTGGCCAGTTAGAAAACAGAGAAGCATATTTTCATTTCTGTCGCTCAAAGCAAAATAAGAAACAATTTTAAAGCATGACTCCCTGTACATTATTCACCAATAGAGATTAACTGGGCATATCTTCACATGAAATACACAACATATGGAGGCAGACTTTTACAAGTTCACCTTGGGTGGAAAACAGGTGATATCAAGGAATATTACTTTTAGGGCCAGGGAAATGTGTCTGCCAGGAAATAAAAGCAAGGTCAATCCACAGATAAAATCACAAAAAAAAAATGCCATTCAGATGTAAGACTGGAAGTAATTTGGAGCTGACACAGGTAAACACAGAACAGACAAGTGCAATTTCCAGCCTGCTTTGATCTGCAGGACCATGTCCTTTCTGAAGCTTCTGTGCTATTGTGGCAAGCAAATTTTGCTGCAGTGTTATCAAGCCCGATGATAAAGCAGAGTCGCAGTCGGCGCTGTTTGGTCAGACAGGATCAGTGTCACATTAATCATGCCCTGACACCCGGTCTCCCATGTTCACCTGGGTGCATCATAAACTCTGAAAACCTTTTTCACCTCCTTTCACACAGTGCACTAGGATGAGGTCCCTGTTGGAAATAAGTAAGTGCACTGAAGACAATACTCATTACAGTAATGGAGGACTGGTATCAACCTTCTCATCAGCCTTTATCACAGTGGTTAATGCTCTGAGATTCTCACATGTTCATCTCTAGTCTATTGTAAAGTAAGAATTATAATACTTACTTGAGAACGGCAAAGATAGAAAACAGTACATCTACAATTTGCAATATCTTCAGAAAAGCAGTTCTTTACTGACATACCAAATATGTTGTAATAACATGAGTAAGACTCTAAGTACTAGGATTACTCTGAAATATTTACACTTCAACATCACATTCAGGTATTTATTCATAACCGAACACTGAAGTGGTTTCACAGGCTACACTACAAGTGGCTTTATGTTAACTGGTAAAAAAGAACATTTATATATTCCAAGTGTATTTAGCAAGCTCTTTTACATCCTTGAAAACTTGACTGGGTAATGTTGGACTGAGCAGACAGGCTGCCAAAACTCAGTGGGCCAGATTGTTGAACACAGGAACAAAATGCGACAATCATAAAACCAGCAATAATAACAACAGCAACAGCAGCAGCAGCTTCCTGTGACAGCAGAGATGGTTGTGATACAACTATCAATGCATTCATAGATTCGGTCTCAACAATATTGATAGTACACGAGTCTCTGAGGGCAAAAGAGCAAACAGGATTTGAAGCCACATCACATGAAAAAGTCCGGCTGTCTAACCATATAAAGCACTATGCAGTGGATTGGGCTTGCCTGTTTTGTGCCTCACATCCTTGTTTACCAGTGAACAAGATTGTCACTAAAACTCTCCAGACAAACATCTGTACTGCCTCGATGCTGTTTATCACCTGGCACTAGGAGTTCACACGACAGCTGTAGGAACAGACAGCAGCAGCAGTGCTCTAGTACAGAGGCACAGCTTAGCTGTAGTCTGACAACCACCTTCAGTAGAAGAAAGATTACAGGGGTTTGAAGATTTATTGCTTTTCATTCTGTCAATTTTTTTTTTAAGATTTCCTTGCCTATGCTTCATGAAGATGACCTCTGATGTCCGCTGTAAAAGTGGGAGCAAGAATCCTATTAACTACTTTCCTAATGAACACAGACGAATTTGCACTCAGTGATCACGCCTGAAAATATTTCAGTCATTTCTGGCTCGCCTTATATGCAACTTTTGCAAACCCTTATGCATGTCTTAGTTTCAAGTCCCTGTGATTAAACTCTTTTTTCATATTCACACCCACACTATGGTTCAGTGATTTAAACTTTCTGAGGCTATTTCAAAGTCTTCTCTGACAGGTGCTGTGAAGGTGCTCTGGGCCTCAAACCTTCTCCACATCTTGAAGAGTCACTTGTGACTGACTTTTTTAGTTTCTTTCTCTTGTTTATTTTAATTCCTCTGTTCCAAATCAAGCACTAGCACCCCAGATGTTTTTACTTTTGCTGTTTCTGAAAATCTGGTAAACTCACATGTTACATCTCCACCTGTCCACTTTGGCACTTCATTTTGCAGTCATTATGGAAAACGTGTGTACTGTGCATTTTGAAGCTGGAACTGGCTGTTCCCTTCCATTTTCTTTTCCTTTTTTAGTTTTCCCAAAATAAGTGTTCCTGGGACTCATTCATATTGTAGCAATACTACATTAATCACCTGCCAAATGTTCACGGTTCATTAAAGAACTCTACATTAAAGGAAGCCAATGGAAGTTGCTCATGAAGGAGTAATTCAACTTCTGCTCATAGCCTTTTATCATGTGCCTTGTTTGTTCAAATTGTCAATCAGTGTCTAATTTAGAAGTTTTCTAGCGTGAGTATTGCTGCTGATTTCTGATCATTGAACATATAATTAACAAAAAAATATATACACATAGAAAGAAGTTACAATTAGCAACTTCTAATTCCATTTTATGGACATCAATGGCTTCTTCAAGTATATTTGTTATAGACAATTTTGTAACATTAATTTAAAGGATAAATATTTTAAAAGGCAAAAAGCAAACATCCTGGGTGCTTTGAGATGGAGAGACAATTCTATGAACTTTCTGATTTTGACTAGGCCATTCTTTACAAGGAGAAAACAAATTAAAGATATAAGTCTACGTCATTATCCAAAGACCAACCTCTCTTTGAGATGGATACAAATCACACAACATATGTTTGTTCAGTGATGACAAAACATACAGGTACCACTTGGTGCATAACTGCCCAGCTGTAACAACCCTGCAAACTGAAATTCAGAGCAGCTTAGTCTCACATAACAGCAGATCACTGGAGCTATGAAGTCTGTTAATCAAAAGGGTAGGCTCACATGTACGGCACGCCACCTCAGAAATATGGCAGGGAGACACACAGAAAATTTTAATGTTGCTGTTAAAACCCACTCATTAAAACCTCTGTAAACCCAAAAAGAATAAAATCCTGTTATCTGCCTTGCTCCTGCTCCTCCAAAGCAAACAGTCAACTTGAGGGAAATGACACTAAATAGGTGTTCAGTAGCATGAGATCCACAGTAGCTTTTCTCCAACTGTGTCTTCTGATCCTTAAGTAAGGAATTGAGACAATTTTAAGCACTTGCCTTTTTACAGACCAAATGAGCAGTGCCCTGAACTTCTCAGTGAACCCAGCACAGAGAGCCCACAGCTCAGGATTTACAAAATGCAGAGACACTCCTGAGAGACACTCAAAGCTCAGCCGCTACTTTATTGTTTTATTTACTCTCCCTGCAAAAGAATCAGATCTACAGGCAAAAGTTGTTCTGTGATTTGAGGGACACACACTGACCCATCAGTATGTGCACCTGGTTATTATGTCAATAGGATCAGTCTAATGTCACAGTGCAATGGGAACCACTGCAGAACTGTAAAATACAACAGCAGGAGTCAGCCCTTCCACTAAGCTGTTCTCAAACTGTTGTTCAAGGAAAGCAAGTACTCCTCCCTGATTTCCCCATGAGAAAACTGAGGCACAGAATGGTGATGTTATGTGGCCATTGCCACCTTCAAGCCAATAGCAAACCCAGAGATAGAAAATAAAACTAAAAAAAGCAATTTAATTCAACAGGGTCACACATGGAAACACAACTGAACACACACACGGGGTGAATAACAGTACAGTCAATGCAACAAGCGAGAGCAAATGTGGGTTTCCTGAGACAAGACTCCCAATGCAAGTCAGGATTTCACAACACAAACTCAGTATCCACTGACACCAGCAGTCACTGTAACTCGCTGTGGTGAGGAAATTCAGTGTCACAGAAACATCTGCCATCTAAAATCCTCCAGTGACAAGGCAGGCATGGGAGATGGGACAGCCAGCCTCCACTTGGCCAACAGCTGAATCATTTCACCTTTCAATCTCCCTGCTTTTGTGTTCACACAGCCATATCTTCATCTTCTAAACAGTTTTCCCCCTTCAAACAACAGATGGGTCCATCTTCTATTTTTGCCAGTCTGACTTGCTGAGTAAGGGAAAAGTCAGCCATCAGCCCAAGACAAGGTTAAGAGGAATGAGGCTAAGAACTTCCCTGGGTTTTTCCCGGCAAAAATCAATCTAGAACAACAATCAGTACAAATCTATTGTATTTCCTGGTGGCAATAATAAGTTTCAAAGAAAAAAAAAGGCAATAGCAGGATAACTGTGACAAGAATTAACTTGTTGAAGAACAAAATCATCTGCAGGTTATGCAAACTAGAACAATTAGAATCCATTTATTCTGCTTAACCTGGATCTTACTCTGCAGCACACACCCTAAGAAGGACACAGAAATTAGATGTATTTTCCTGAATAAATCCCTACAAATTCCAGAAATGTATTCTCCAAATGTTACAGAGCTGGGGCTATAGAAAGAACCTGAGCTGGCCAGACTACGGATGCACATTACAAAAAACACAAATTAAATATTACAGCAAAAGCTTAAATCAATCACTTCCAAGATAAAGGAGTCCCTGCAAGTGGTTTCAGTGTACATCATATAACCTTACAGGCAGTGTCATCCCTCTGTCTTGGTCATCATTAAACAAGCAGCAGTGAAAAGCACTTTGTTTTATTGTTTTGTTCCGTGGATTTAGGGATGGATGAATCTTATTTATGTTCTCTAAAAGTGACAGGTGAGAGTGTTTTGGCTGACCAGTCCTTTGTTTAGCTATGAAACTACAGTCGAAAGGCAGGTCAGAGCACAGCAAGCTATCATTCATGATTTCTTCTTTTCTCACATTAGGAAATAACTCTCAGAATGAAATTAATTCATTTTGCACGTCTACACAATGCTTACTTTTGGGGTTAAGGTAATAAACAAAGATGCCAGTAAATAAAAGTAAGCACTGCCCTTCTGACTTCAGTTGATAGACCCTTCTTCAGCAGAACAAACACAACTGCATGTTTTCAAGTTTAAGTTTGCCTCCTGTCTTTTAAGGACATAGAACATAATTCCAGAAGCCCTTTTCCTTACCCCTCAGATTCTCAGGTATTGTTGCTGTGGTGCATCCACAGAGCAGTGCAGGATCTCCATTGTGAAAACGCATGTGTACGCTGAGGTCTGTCTCTCCAAAAGGACAAAGGATGCCCGTGCTCCCCACAGCACAGCCAAGGACAAACTGTCTCTGTCCTTGTGAGCTCTCCCCACGTGGAGAGGCACAGAGGAGCTTTATCAGCCATGGTGGGCAATTCCCCACAGGCCTGTCCCTCAAGGATACTCTCAGACCAGCCTCCATCCTGCAGGGAACAGGCAGGACTGACACTCACAGCAGTCACAGATAACAAACGTGGGGCTGGAGGGGAGTGGGCAGAGATCTGCCCTTAGTCTCCTGGGGAAAAGAGAACAATAGAGCTTTAAAACTCTCCACTCTCAGAGAGTTTAGCAATCAACAGTACACCATCAATACAACAGCTGTCTGACAGGGAATAGTGAGGCACTTTGTACCTTAGAGTGATTGATGAGAAGTTAACGCAGGACACATTAAGTATAAAATTGTATCAAGTCAAAAGATGAAGGATGGAAGAGCCAGAAACATCCAGCCCAGGCTGAGACAGCAGCCACTTGTGCACGTCTTTTACCTATCACAACTGCCAATTTGGATAGATTATGAATCAATGTTTTATGAACTCCAAACTCTGATCATTGCTGCACATGGACCACTGTTGAACCTTCACACAGCAGGCATTTTTTGGTCACTAATGACTTGAGACTCAAGCTGCATCTACAAGAAAGCGGTAAAAAATCCCTAATAACTGTACTGCCAGTCCCTTCCCTAACTGAACACATTTAATCAGGTGGAATGTTCAGTACAACACCACCTCCTCTCCTGCTACAGATCACCTGGCACAAAAGAAAGTGCAAATCCATTACGACGGGATCAGAACTGGGGTTTGCAACTTGAGCTTAGTGTCTTAGGGAGTGTCTGCAGTCCCAGGGGCAATGGGGATGCAGAGGTGGAGACAAAAGCCTGCCATATCTTCCTTTTCCAGTGAAGAGGCTGAGCATGCAGGCTGTATAACCTGCTGTCACCTCAGGACTGCAGAGCTGCTTTACAGGCCTGATAACAGGGATGCCATTCTGCCTGTACAGCTCTCCACTATTCCAGAGTGGCCTTGCCGCACAGGACTCTAATCACAGAGATAATAAGCCCCCTTTTACTGCATTTAGCCATGATAAATACTCTGGACTAAAAGGCTGTTAGTATTACCCAGTTTGCAAAGTGTACTTTGCAGTTATGAAGTGTTTACGACCAGACAGACCTTTGTTAATAACTCAGCAGGATGATGCTGTAATGTAGCACCTCATATAATGGGAAAGGCACAGTGCTACTCATATTTTGCTTCTGCATTCTTTACATGAGACATGCACATGAATACTGCTTATCACCATTACAGGAACACAGTTATTTGCTACATAGAGAGAAATATCTGTGGACAAGATTTTGACTGGCTTCAGCACAGAAAAAAAAAAAAATACTCTCAGACACCTAGAATCAATTACTTCAGAAGCAGCAGCTATGAAAACATAAAAGTAAGTACCATCAAACTGATACAGATTGACAGGAAGCACAGGACCAATTCAGTACTGGTATAAGCCTAGTGGGAATTTACTGATGTGCATGTCAAGTACATAACTATATTGCTCAAAGTAAGTAATTATTAAGAATGAGAAATATTTGCATAGTTAACTTGCAATATCACAGGGAATAGGGATTTTTTTTTCAAAATCCTTTTTAGGGTCTTTTTTATTGTTCCTACAAAATGGACTCAACAATAAAATTGCATTACACTTCACTATGATACAGTACCTTTATTATAGCCAAATTCCTTTTAATTTTCTCAGCCTTTAAGACACCAATCTTATAGTGCTGCATTGTGGTTATTTATTTCTTTTATTTGTTCTGTTTCTAACCTGGTATTCATTTTCCTCCACAGCGTCATTTCCATTTGGATGAAGGAGAAAACTCCAAGCTTTCCCAATTCCACACTTGACCACCACAAACTTAAATTTGTTTTCTTTATACTTTAAAATGATGTGTGTAGTGTTTGGGATTTACACCCAAGTGGGCCTAGCTCACTGATACAGTCATAGATCTTGGAAATATCAATTCCCTCTGAACAAAAAGCTGCACTGAATGTAAAACAGAAGGGGAATATATATGCTGGCTGGACATCCAGCCTCACATTCAGAACTGCCAATTCAGCTTTCTAAAACAACCTGTACTGTTTAGGATAGTCTCAAACAACTCACACCTACTCCCCAGCTAGTTTACGAAATCTCAGAATTTCCTGTTTGCATTATGTTGACAAGACATGTCTGGCAGCTGGAGGAGAGGAGGGAGGAATGTGTAGGAATTTACGCTTCTGATCTTAAAGGTTAATTATCCTCTGAATTCTGTTCCAGCCTCTTGTGTTTTGATGAAGCTCTCTGATCTTTAACAGTACAAAACTCACAGATTGAAAGTACTGATCTATTTTCTAGTTCCCGTTAGTCAATATCTGAAAGGCCCTAGTGTATCAGATGTTTGCCACTTCAAATTTCAAGTCTCTGTTTTTAATATCTGGGTCCATTGATTTGTCAACGCTTGGCTACACAACAACAAGAGAAGTCACATATTGAATGCAGCAAAATCACCCTTCTCATTCACCTCAAACCATCTGACTTTTGGTATCTCCAGTATTGATACCCACACCTGAGTGAGCTGCTCTGAGCTCCTTCTGTACCAGTGGAGAGGGAACCAGCACAGACAGTGGAGTCAGGTCCAGCTCAGGATATTCTGTGATTCCAAACTTGGCCTTTAGAGCTGCTCAGGCTGTGGCTCCACTGACTGCACTGGCTCACCCCCGTCAGAACCTCAGCAGCTGGGCTGGGTGGGGATCACTGCACTGCAGACACAGACACTGAAGTGTCACAGGAGTCCCACTCCCAGTGTGCAAAAAAGGTACAAGCCCCTTCATTTTTGATAAGGGTTTGATGATGTCACCATGAAAGTTTTTTCACTGCATAACTGCAAATTAAACACCTGGGTATTTTCTGTTTTGGTGGTTTAGGGTTTTTTTTGGCGGGGGGTGGGGGAAAAAAGAAAAAAGCCCACAAAAAACATAAAAGGCATGTCCCCTGAGTCAGGCAAAATTTTTACAATTTCTTTAGCCACTAAATTAAAACATCTGAAACTGGCTATTGGGAGAGCTGGATGAAAACAAACAGAACATACAAAAAATATTTCACAAATTTATAAGAAAACAATAAAAGACAATGGTGCATGCACTGAAGGCAGCAGGAATACTATCACCTGTCCAAATGGAAGCAGAACTGAAGATTTTTTTTCACAAGAAAGCTTTCAACTATTGGAAACTAAAACATCTATTTTCAAAAAAATACATGTTTTTGGAATTATACACTCAAATTAACTACATTTTACTGAGATGTACTTCATTTCAAAAACTCCAAAGGATTTATAAAGCAAAAATGCAATTGAATTCTCCCTATACAAAAGTCATACCAACATATTCTTTTCCAGCAGTCCAAGCCAAATAGGAAGATTTGCTCGTAGTACAATGCTGTGGAGTGTTCTATTTGAAGTCAGCACACAAAAAGCCCAGCATTTCCTTTTCTTTCCAGTGCATTCAATAAGCAGAAGCACAGCTCACAGACTCTCCCTGACAAGAAGAGAAGCTGGGCAGTGCTGAGGGCGAGCTGGTGATCCACAGCTCCTCCCCCTTCCCAGCCCAGCTCCTCAGCCGTGCTCACCATCAGCTCGCTCACAGACTCAAAAGGGCTCTTTTCATTCCCAAAGGGAAAGTCCTTCCATCCCAGTCAGAAATGCTACAACAAAAGGTCTGTTTGCACTGCTGCAGTCACCACTGTCGTGTGTGCAGTCGCTTTCCAGAGCAAGAATGATGACAGGTACAGTCTGTAACCTCAGCCAAAAATGAACAGCACAACAGAAAGCAAATATTAGCTCAGGGAAAACAGAAAATAACATTTACCTGATAAAAAGCCAAAGATGGGTAAACAGGACAGAGGCTGATGCTTCATCTAATGCTTAAATTCCGCTCACAAAGCTAATTCTAATTTTATTTTCTATCTATACATGCATTAGCTTTAAATCTCCAGTACTGCCTGTCATTAGTTTAGAGACACAAGCATTTGTTTATCCAAAGAACAGCCCACATTATACACTGAACCAAGTCTAAACTAGAAATTTTGGCAATGTACAGGTATCAATTAGATGCATGCATTTTAAGAACATTTTGCTATTTTAGTGCAAAAAAAACTGAGGGAAGTTTGGGTTTAACTTCATTCAAAGACCTAATTTAATGTTCATTCTCTTTTATACTTATAGCTAAATTCTCTACAATATATATTACAGTATTTTAGTAGACACTACCCTGATTACTGTAGCTTAATGTAGAGCAGCTGGCCTAGATGATTAGAGCTAGCTGATCCACTGAATGACAGAAACTGAGTCCCTGCGTCTGCAGATACATCCAAATTTTCATCTCCTGGTTTGCACTGCTCCTAATTTTTGTTTTGCCCCAGCAAAACATGCCAAAGAGCTTGGATTTTCACTACAATTAAAAATGTGGAATTAAAATACATTTTAATATTATGACAAATTATTTACCCTGCTGTTCAGAATCAGCCTGGTTCTATACTCTAGTTTTTAAAGATTAAACTCCTGCTCTATAACTTTCTGCCGGTCCTAGATTTGGCTCCTCAGCTGTTTCAGACACAATGTCTGAGAGACAGAAGGGCCTGACTGCCCAAGTCCCCTCCTCACATCAGAGAGGAAGCTCCACTTGCATCCCCAGCAATAGATGTGAGGATACAGGGGAGCAGAAGGCACTTCCCCAGAGCTGCAGACAGACAGACAGAGCTCAGTGTGTGGCAGAAATGCAATCACCAAGCTATCACCAGCACACACAGCTGTTCATGGCCAACAAGATACAACAGGACACTTCCCTTAGGGCCTGAGCTGGTTCACACTAAGCAGCATAAAAAAACATGTTTTTCAACACAATTAAGTAATTTTGCTTATTATTCAGAGCAAGAGGCTGGTGTACACCACAAGTGACTCACATACAGCCCCTCCACCGAACAGTCTGGAGGAGGGGGTACATATTTATGCAGGGACTATAAAATGGGGGAAAGCGTGCTGTGATAGCACGTGCAGCCTTTGTTTACAATGCATTTTACATTGATGGATTTCAAATACAGCAGCTATCACTTCCCCCTCGCAGGAATAGAAGAAAATGGCACATTCCAGAGCAATGCTATCTCCAAACAACAGCTGGATGGGTACTGTGGCCATGGATGGAACTGGCACAGAGCCCCGGCAGCGCTGCTGCTTCTGTCATTCCCCAAAGGGAATCAATGCCTGATTACATTTAGCACGGCCTCTCTTTTGCTACCTTCACCACATCTGCTATGAAATCACAATTCCCTCTTTTCATTTCTTCCCTAAGCTTTCTTTGTCCCGCAATTCCTCTGATTACTAATCCCCTGTTCACAGACTTTGTATCTTTTAAGAGCCAGAGCCCACCCTGGAGGTCTTTCAGGTAAGGTTTTGCCCCTCTAAATGTGAATTTGCACCCCTTCATCACAGGAACTGTAAAAGATCTCAGAACACTCAGTTTGCAGCCATTCCACTGCCTTAAGATTGTCACATGTGAATGAGCACAACAAAAGTTTACTGTCCTGCCTTCATCCCTCATTCCACAAGGTCTGCAACTGCAGCAGTGCCTGTATATCCTCTGTGGGGAAGCTGAATGAGTCCTTCCAGTCTGGGGACCCTGGTGCTGTTGGTGACTTCAGGGAGAACCCAGTAGTAGTCTCCTGTCACCCAAAATGCCTCTTCAGGGTATGTGACAAACTCTGCTCATGCAAAGCCATTCTAGACACATCACTGTCATTGCTGTGGTCTCAATGGGCCTCTGGCATGCCATTAAGGGTGGGAATTAAGTAGGCTATCAGTTTTTAGTCGTTCTGTATCCACAAAAGCCACTAAAGTTAGGTAACACTACAAACAGCACTCTGAAAACACTCACCCTCCCTTGCCCCACTTCCTCTCCCTTTGAAGCCAAAAGCTGTTGCAGTGGAAGGAACGTGGGCAAGCCTCACAACAGTCCTGTGACGTTGCTGAGGTGAGCAGAGGGTGTCTGCTGCTCACCCACTCACTCGATTTAAGGTCATAGGAAGAGATTCAGAGTATGTGAAAGGAGGAGAGCAGCACACTCCTCCAGGGGCAGTGTGCCCTCAAATCCATGCCCTTACCTTTGGGATTACAACTGGGCTGACTGGTGTTCTAACAACACTCTGACACTGCTGCAGTTAATGGACAAGGATCCCGTGTTTACTGCAGACAAACAAATTCATCACCACAGCACTGCTGAACACCTGGGAGAACACATGTATTCTGTGAAGTGTCTGGACTGTCCTCAAGACTCATCTAGTAATCCTCCATGAACACCCATTAGTAGATCAAGAATTACAAGGATGTTCCTCACATCATTTTCAGAGGTTTTTCTCTTACCATTGCATTTTACAGAGTAAGATATGAATAAAGCCCCAGGAGACAACACAATGTGAGATTCAAAACCTATCAAGAGCAAAACCAACTCATATTTAGTACACATGATCTTGACTCTTCTTAGAATGATGTGTCAGACTGTGCAGCCCCCTGAGAGCTGAGCAGAGCCTGCCCACAGGGACTTGCTGGGGATGTGTATCAAGGGGGGCCCACAGTCAGCCCTGTAATCATTTAAGCCTCATTTTCCTAAGCACCCAAACTAAATAGCAATTATTTTGTAAATGCCTCAAGCCAGGAAAGCACATCAAATAAGTTTCCAATTTTAAGTGTGAAGAAGTCCAATCAAATAAGCAGTAGCATAGTAGAGGGGGTTTGAATGCAGTAAAACTTTGCACACCAACAAGAAGAGATTCCTCACACTGGCCTCACCTTCTCCCAGCAGCAAGTGAAGCCAGCACTGGAAGTCAGCAGGACAGAACTAAAGAGCTCATGTCAGTTCCTGTGCTGATTTTGTACTCATCTCCTTGTCTTTAGAAGGTTTCCCTTGATTTTGTTTTTAAATACAGATATTTTATAACCAAACCAATGTATACTGTGTTGTTGTAGCATTCATTCTAATCTATATACATATAATTTTCATCTGAAGCTCAAACAAAATTTCAAGGTGTGGAAAAACTGGTTTTGAAAGAGCTTTTTTATTGATGATATAACCACTAAAATATGGTTTTACATTGCCCAATAATAGTAGCAAGAGTTGTGTTAATGGTATTGCCTACAAGAATACACTATAAAATGCAAATAGTAGCATATAAAAATAACAATTACTTATAACACATATGAATAGATAAACAAATTCAATGTGCCATTAAAATGATGTTGTATTTTTAATATATTTTTCTCTCCTTTTCCTTACAGTTTTAAACAATAATAGAAAATCCACTGTCATGCAAAGAAGTTTACCACTTGTGTACAGGAGTGCATTCTATACCTATATACATCCTGCATTAATAATGCACTGCAGAAATACACTGGTGTAAGGAAGCCCTTAACAAGAGGGAGGATTATCTTCAAGAATAAACATGAAAGATTCAAATGAATAAATGCCATATCTTTAGTACGTTGTTGTTCCTAAGTTTTTTTCTTTCTATCCAGCTACTCCAAAGGATACTAAAAAATACAAATTATTATTATTATTATTCCCTATTTCCCAAACTTTCAAGTTACTGAATTTTCCTGTGACTGCCTCTCTGCTACCATACAGGTCCAAAAAGAACCATTCACTTGGTTTACAGTGGCAAAGTGAACAAAAAATAATCTTTGCTATAATAGAGCAGAACAATCCATGTGACACAAAAGCAAACCATAAAATGACCCCATGTATGATGTCTGTGCTCCCATGCAATGCTTCTTCAGATCTTCACAACATCAGTCCCAGTTAATTTAGCGCTATGTTACACCCAACCACACCAAAAAAGATACACACACAACTGTTTGGGATTTCATACAAATACAAGAACAACTGTAAGGAATCAGGTCACAGGCCCCCACTGCTCAGGATCCTGTCTCTGAGAGTAATCAGCCAAAAATGTTAGGGCAAGTATGTAGGACAGAAAAAATACACACAGGTAATTTCCAAATTGTGTGCTCCCACCTACTGGCAACGTGCAGCACAACTTGCTGACCCTGGGCCTTGGTGAGCCAGGGCTGGCATCCACCTCTTAGTACAAATGCACAGCTGCAGTGCATAAAGCTGTGTCTCAGTGCTGCCTACACATCATTCATTGCTCTTCAGTCACTGAACCTCCAAGGAAAAACAATACTCCGTGACCCAGGTGAGCAACTGCACGCCATCAACAATAAACTGCAAATAATTCAAGCAAACAGTTTCTGCCCAAGGGCTAACATTTGTTCACAAACTATGTCAACATTAATAATATATAAGTGAAGAAGAATGCTTGCTCATGAACGATTCACAAATAAATGCTGCTTTAGCCAGATAATTTGTTTGTGACAAAATGTTTGGCCAAACCACGTGCTTGGACAGCTGCTAATTTTTAGTGTTTTCCCCTTCTCTCCACCCCTCCAGGTCTCATCAGGAATGAAGGGATGGGGATGGAAGGTTGCCTGAGCTCAGTCCCTTTGACACCTTTACTTCCCCCAGCGTGAGGCAAAGAGAAAGCAGCCGGGACCACAGCTCCACTGCTTTCCATGAACTGGAACTGCTTCAAAGACGCTTCTCTCTTCCCTCTTTCCCTTCCCTCCAATTCAAGATGCTACCTAACATGACAAGCAAAAACACATCAGTGACATGGGTCTCTCCTGAAATTCCTAATCACATCTCAATGCTACCATCTGAAAGAAAAGCAGACTGCCACAAACTGTCTGCTGAGAACCACACTACCTATAGCTCACACTGATGCTGATTACGGACCAAACAGTGGAAGCCCCTTCTGAACATCTGTCCCAAATTCCATGTACTTCTTGTTAATCCCCTTCAATCTGTAGCATTTTCAAACTACATTTCAAAACAGCTAGAGGGTTTAAACTAAGAATTTGTACTGAGTGGAGGCAAAACTGAATTAATCATTAAAGGCAGTACCCACTCCTGTACTGGAAATATCAGGGTGGATCCAGGCACCCATGTGAATTCTCCAAGTGACTTCAATGCATAACACTGGAGGCCATCTAGAGACAGCACTCTACATTCCCTCTGGAATCAATCAATAGGGAGAAGACAGCCAGTTCTCAGAGGGCAATTCAAAAATGATACAAAAAAGAACAGCTACCAAGAGGTTGTCAGTAGAAAGTAACAGTGCATCCAACTCCCCTCCTCATGCAGGGATCAGACACCTGTCTCAGGACATCACACCACTCAGCCTGACATGGTCTCAGCCTGTGCCTCTTGCTTCCAGCTCTCACTCCCAGACAGAACAGATCAGGTGGGGCAGTGTTTCATCCCAAAACAAAGCTAAAAACTCCTTATTATTGGGTTTGTTTGTTGGAAGGGGTCACATATGCTGTTAGATGACTAAAATACAAAAGGAGAAAGGATTGAGCCAATGCTCTTCCAGTTAACCAAATAAACTCCGTGATGATAACAAGCCTTAGCTACTAGATCTGTCATCACAGTCCATAAATTAGGTTTCTAAATCACTTGCACTGCTTTGAAAATTTCATATTGAAATACTGAAGATTCCTACAAAAGTCTCCTCGTCTTTTAAACCAAACAATAACATAGCATACTAACTAAAATATGTATCAAACTAAAATAATCCACAGTAAATTAAGCCAGAGAAACAGCGTACTTCCAACAGCTATGCCAATTACTAAAGAAATTATACAGATATTTTAATTCTTCTGGATCTTTTCCACCAAAATAAACTTAGTAGGTTACCCACTTCCCTGTTCATAAAATGCATATGCCACTGTAGAGGTATTCACTGTACACACCACTACTATTTTCAGTCTTTGCCATGTGAATTCAGGAGTGCCAGCAGAAAGCACGTGTTTCTAGATGTTTAAGTGTGTCTTAGTTTAACAACAAATACTCTCACACATCAAAATTCCTCACTGTTCTGAACAGCAATGAAGACAAAATCTACCAGTGGTAAAGATTTTGCCATCACACCAACCACATCATGTCAGGCACTCTGAAAAATACATTTTCCTTGGCCTTCCAAGGGCAACTACAAAATGTGTGTAAACAAGCACCTTAAAATGGTATTTGTTTTCCTTAATAACTGAAATACCTGACTGTGAATCTAAATGTTTCTATAACCAAGCAGGGGCTGTGCCTATGAAGAGAGGCACGTGCAGTTTGCCATGCCTGTTTAATGCATTTCCCAACAAAGTCCTCAATGCAGCTAATCTTGGCCTTAACAGATCCTGCACTAAAATCAGATGGAGATGTGGAATTGTGAGGGGGTAGAGAACAGCCTTGGGAGGGCCCTGAGCCCTGTGCTGCAGAGAACAGAGGAGGGACACATCCCCAGCTGTCCTGTGGGCTAGGAAGTCACCCTGAAGGGCCAGCCTTTCCAAATGCCACAGAAAGGTCCTCTCCAAGTAATCCTTTTATGTCCCCACTGTCTCCCATCCTGTCTTACAGATCCACTCCTCAGATCCTGATCCCTCATGCTTGTGCCTTCACCCCTCTGTGGTTCCCAGCTCACAGATGCACAAGCCCAGGCACTGACCTTTAATTCCAAAACACTCCATTTTCACACGGTATCACAGGTCTCCAAGAGCATCTTGAAGTATCAATACTTTTGCTTTTGTTTCTACCTCTCACAACAGCTATCCCAAAGATCTGACTTCACTTGAAAACATGCACATGTCTATACAGGAAATTTTAGTCATCACACAAATATAGCGTCTCAAACCTGGATCTGGTTGGGGAAAAAAAACAAAGAATTGCTAAATATTTTTGAATGCAGAAATCTAAGCCTCCATACAAAGAACATTTCATACTCTTACAGCCTGTTTCAGATCCAACTATTTGTAACATTCCTGCAACTTAGATGTCAGGTTTTGACCCTGGCATGGCAATTTGGAAGCCTTGCAATATTTGGGTTGGTGGGGTTTTTTGGGTCTTTTTTGGTTTGTTTGTTTTGTTGTTTTTGGGGGGTTTTTTTGGTTGGTTGTTTATTTCCCATCAAAGTTAATGCTAAACACCAAAGCTAGTATTTTCAAATATTTCAAATACTTTACAAAATGCAATTGCAAGC
This sequence comes from Illadopsis cleaveri, assembly GCA_013399915.1. Lineage (NCBI taxonomy): Eukaryota > Metazoa > Chordata > Aves > Passeriformes > Timaliidae > Illadopsis > Illadopsis cleaveri. Next base: position 243,917 of record VXBB01018450.1, read on the forward strand.
TTATTTCTATTAAATGATTGGGGTTTTCCCCTCTCATTTAGCTTCCAGCCCCTATGGTAAGAATCATACACTCAAAAAAACCTCTGGCTACTTTAGAACCAAGTTTCAGGACTACACAATGATAGAGCTGGATGCAGTTATAACATTTATGGAAGTGACTAAGGAATGCACACCTGGAATCTGGCATCCTAAACCTCATTAAGCTCTTCTACACTGTAGAGAACTGCAGCTATTTCTACTAAAATCTGACTTTGGCCCTGAGTGGGCAATCAGCACTGCAGAGCTGTGCTGACCAACCAAAGGATCACAGCCAATGCCCTCTGGCCCCCAGAGGATTTAAGGAATGCAGCTCACTGAAGTGACACACATTTCTCACAGCATCTCCGCTTAGGTGGAAGATACAAAATACAAAGTTTCACTTCCCTGGCTGGTAGAGGTAATCAGATGGGTTAGTTAATCAATGTTAACTTGTCAAACCATTAAACAAAAATGCATTTCTGTTACAGCAGAAAAACCCACAAATTATTTCATTTCCTTTAGAGCCTAACCTAAAGACACCAGCATATAACCTGTATTGGTTGAACAGAAAAGTCTCTTCACAGCTCTGAACTACACTGGCATTTACCAGCTGCAGGAAGTGCTGGGATTTTAGAACAGCAGAAGCATGAAGCTCAGCTTACCTCCTTCTCCTAATTCACTTTTTAAATACCCAAAAAAACGCAGCATACCTTCAGGGAGAGAGTTTGTCCAGCCCCCAGGCACACTGGATTAAAAACTGGGCCTCAGCAGCAGACATGAGTGTGTCTGAATGATTGCTGCCAGTTATATTCAATCAACCAACCTGAAAAAATATGCTAGCACTGGTGGCATTTAAAGCTGTATTTTTTATCATCACTAAGTTAATATGATTTATATTAATACCATCTTCCTTGAAAGAAAAATAAACCTCCCAGTACAGAATCTCTTCTAAAGCATCCTCCCTCACTTCAGCACCAAACCATTTAGCTGTTATTAACTCAGTCACACTAAGGCAGATGAGGAATTTACCAATAAAATGTAGGAACACAGTTATCTTGCTCCTCACCTCTCATTTTTGGAATCTAAACAAAACAATAAAATTGCTGGTTTCTTTCATTATTACCAGCATGTCTTATTTTGCAATAATATTGAGCTGCTTGAAATCTCAGGGAATGTATGTATTCAAACATTATACATTTCAAAATTCAATGTCATCTGAAAGTGCTAATGCAATGTGTGTAATCAATTAAGACTGTTTTGTATATGCATTAGTGTTTATTAATTCTGTGTTTATTAGGTGTTAGTTAAATCCAGTTCTCCAACTGATTTTACAGTAAATACCTTTCTATAGTCCCCAGCAATGAATTGCCTTTTGCTGCAATAACAAAACCCCGTGACTAAAATGTTTCTAACAGATCTTCTCTAATTATTTCAATTCAAATACCTTCCACCGTGGGAGGCAATTTGGCTGTGGTCTGAGAGTTCTATCACCACAAGTGTCCAAAGATATCACTTTAATACACACTCAGAAAGGAACAAATGCTGTTTATACAAGGTGTCATTCCCACAGAGACCAGACTGGCAGGCAAGTCTGTGTTCTTATAATTCCATTCTTCCTCAGGGAACAATTTCTGCCATAAAAGTTTTATTCCCACTGAACAATTTTAACTTCCCTTGAAGAGAAGAACCTTTTCTCGCTGCAGGATAAACACAACTTTAAAGATTCAGGACGGAAGTTTAACTCATTCATGCAGGGTCCAATGTTACACTGCAGGCAGCCAGTTTCTCTTGCAGGAGCCTATGCACCACACCTTTCTGTCTCCCAGGCTGTCTGCTGCCATAACCCCAACTAGGGGAGAAGAAAACCACTGGGATGTAGGGCAGGACCCTATGTGCACTCCTAAGATGAGCATTCCGTACCAATACAAGAAATAGGCTCACATCCTTACTTACTATCAGGAAGTACAACAGTGAAAATGGACAGAACATCCTCATTCCATAGTTACAGCTCTGAAAAGGGAAGCAGTAATAAAACACTTCTAAATATTTAGTGATTCCAAAGAAAATCTCTCAAACATCTATCATAGAATGTTGGACAACATTTTGAATCAAAGATGTAAACATATCAAGAAGTGACATCCAAAGTGCAGTCAGGTTTTCCTCTTGCTCTAATTGTCTGTCTGCTGTCAAATACTCTTCCCCTACCTGTGCCAATGCCAACCTTCACGCAGAGCTGGCAGGTGCCCCTGATTTCTCAGTGTATAAAACACTGTGAAAGTGAAGCACTACAATTCTAACAGCACTGAAGCTGCTGTATGTGCTTTCTGCCTGTTGTGATAGCTTCAAAGCACTAATTAAATAATGGCAGCAAGATTCTGAACTTCCCAATGAAATCAATATGGATCAATGATGTCAAACCATCAAGCTGGACAGAAGGTTGGTCTACGAGCAGTTCTGAAAAGAACTACCATATCTGTCACTCTTCATGTTTTATTTTTGATAACATCTGTCATGTCTTTTTTTCAGTGATACCATGAACTTGTAGGGCTGCAATTAACCCTTTCTGTATACTGTCCACTGACTGTTCCAGCTAAGAAATTTATACACTAAAGACCTCAACAGAACTTGTGTTATAATTTGAAGGTATGCTTCCAAGTATTGAAGATTGATAAAACCAGAACCATTTCATCCCTGAACAGTCCCCATTCAGTGGTCCAAAATACAGAGAGCCTTAAACAGCATTTCATGCTCTTGCCTTAAACAGCATTTCATGATCCTGATCCATGATGAGCAGCCAAGCCTAATACTTAATACCTACCTGAACAGAGTATTAAGCCAGAGACTCCAAGATCAAGCATTACTCTTGACCTTTTGAATTTTGTTCCAATCAATACCTCAAAAATTGATTTTCTCTTATTCAGTATACCCAAATGGTTTCATTAAACTGAAAGATTACATGACCTCCCAACAGGGAAAGGCCACCAGAAGCTATTCTCTAGTCTGTGTAATATAAAAGCCCTAATCAACAACCAGTGAGTATCTGAGAATACCAAACATGTCCACCTCAATTATTATACAACAATCATACCAGCAGCAGTGCTCAGAGGGAAATTATGACTGGAATATTCAACTATCAAATTTTTAGCCTTGGTTAAATGTCTGGCAGCAGCACACAGCTGGATTTGGGCCGCACAGAAGTGCAACATCAGCCACTGCCTTGTAGCAACGATGTGAGAACATTTCCTGAGTCAAATGCACCCAAGGACTCCCATACACCAGCTCCCTGGGAAGTGACAACTTCCCCCAAGTGCACTTTTAACCTACAATAAATGAGGTAAGCACATCACTGTGACTATTTGTCCCCATCAGCTTGTAAAGGCTTTACTCCTAAGTGGTGGCAAGGTCCAAAGGATAAACCCCAGGTGACAACGACACAAAGACTGGCTTCAGAAGGCTGAAAATGGCTCCTTTATTCTTGGGATGGGTCTCCCCTTTTATACAATTCTACACAGACCAGTTCAATTGGTGACAAGACAAACCTCTTCAATCACATTGGTCCGACCAGAGGGACATCAAGAACAAGTCCCTCCTAGGTAAAGAATGTAAACAATTTTGCTGTTACCAAAACATGTCTCTTGTTTACAGAAAATTCCCTGGGAAAGGAATTTCAGAAACCCAAACATGTCAGGCATGAAACCAGGGCTACACCCAGGTCCTTTCCCACGGAGCAGCTTTGCAGCCACTCTGCCCCAGCCTGTCGTCATGCTGGGGGTCACTGTGTCCCAAGGACAGCACCTGGCACTGTCACTCTGGACTAGCTGGATCCTGGCACTGGTCTAACAAATGGAGAGTCCTTCGAGTAAAATATCAGAGATTCCGTGGACATAGGTAAAATAAAAAGAGAAGGAATGGCCTTGAACCTTTCCACAGTGTGCAAACAGCCTGTTTGTGTCATCACCTGAAAACAGGGGGTCACTGTAAGTTGGTCAGACAATATTTTCTGAGATCTGTCCCTTGTCTCAAACCCACTTGTTTTGTACAAACTCTTTGCTTCAATTCAATACAACAACCTTCCCCACAGCTCTCATCCCTTCCTGGAGGTGTGTATTCTGGAGTTACTACAATTCTAATCTGTGCAAGAATTTTCCCCTCATACTGCAAACCCTGACAGACAGAGTTCCCTCCTCATCTTCTGCCCTAAACTGCCACAGTTTCTCATTTACAAGAACCAGTTTTTTTCAGTAAAGCCAATTACAATTAAAGCAATCATGACTTCTTGGTGCTAAAGAAGTAGATTTCTGTTTTTACTATCAGAGGTCCTGCTTTTGCTTTCTTCCAAAAATACTCTTCTTGTTCCAGCAGTCTCTTTTCTCTTTCCTTTCTGCTATGCTTTTGCCTTTGTACTGTCTGGATTTGCACTCTTCTACCCTAATTCCACAATGCCTGCAATCCAGAACTGCTTTATGCCAGCACCTTCCTTTGATCCTTCTCAGTCCAGCTGTTCTTTCCCTCTCTGTGCCTGTCCTTCACCCCGACTAAGCTCATTAGAGCTCTTAGGGTGAGGTGGTCTGGGTGCAGGCATGGAGGAGGAAAAGAATGAAACAGCTTTAAAAAAACTCTACCCAAGACAGAAAAAAAATCACCAGAAGCTGAGGAGAGCAGCATTGCATGGTAGATGTCCTGAGTATTCATGCAAACTCAATAGCAAATACATTCCCTTGCCTGTTGTCCAAAAACTAAACAAAAAAAACATTTCTGAAACTTGCATTTCTTTCAATAAAATTAATTGTAGAAAATATGATTTAGGATTAGCCTGGTAAAAAAAAAAAAAAAAAAGTCAATTTTTTCAAGCAGGCCTCAAAATACCAAGCATAAAAAAATAATAAACAGAAATTTTAAAAGTGCAGCTTAACAAATGCTTGATCTTCATGAATCATCAAGTGAAAGGAGAGAAAAAAACCAAAAAACCAAATTTATTGCATGGCAACACTGAAGTGGTGGGAGTTTTATCTGGCAGAGAAGACATAAGAGAAGGAAGGTTAACCATTCAGTGCCTTAAATCAAAGCTGTTATCTTTTCTTCCCCTCAGTTCATTCCAGGCATGTTTGTCTAATTATAAACTCTGGGAGATCCCAGATATGAAAATGGGGTTTTGTAAGGCAAGGGCATTATCCAGCACTGAGTCTTGCTGAACCCACCCCTGCCAGGCCTGCAGCTCCCTGGGTGCTCCTTCCAGCCCCTCTCGTGGATGTGTGTCCCACTGGCCAAGCTGCAGCCCCCTGTGCCCTCCCCAGCCAGCCAGAACCGCTGGGAAATGATGGAAAGGGCCTTGGGCAGCACCTCTGCAGCTCCCTCAGCACCCCGGGGTGGGTCCCATCTGTCCCCTTGCACTTGTGGCAGAAGCATCCATTACTGCTTCAGCTCCAACTAAATGGGAATGACAAGGACCTGGATAAAAGAATTATTGCACTTCCCTTGTGATCTTTTTCCAGAGCAATAACATTTTGCAACAATCTTCCAAAAATCAAAACATGTCCCTTGTCTGCTACAGTAAAACTCCTGTATTAAAGATCATGTGGATGTTTAATTACTCCTTTGTGCTTTAGAAAATGATTCAGCTTGGATTTATCTATTGATAACAGACACAGCAGGAAGAAAGAAAACACCTCAATGCCAGGACACCACTGACATGAGGCTGTGAGGAACCTGAAGGCTGGTACTGGTCCATGGATACACACACAGGAACTACATATGCACAACTGAAACTGACCTTTGAGTGGGACCTACAAGGAGCTGAGAGAGGTGAAACACACCATCCTATATTCCCATCTACTCTGCAGAAATGAACCTCTCAAACAAGAGTTTTTACTGCTCTGGGGGAGACTTTTCACAAGGTGGTGATAATCTGCCTCTCTCAGTCTCTTTCCCCATGGAGTACTAATCCAGAATAACGGGGCACAAAAGCTCCCCTTTGGAATGTCACCTAAATCACCTGCTTCAGTTCCAAGTTAAATGAGACACAATGTTAGAGCCTGTCTCCCTAACCCCACGGGAAGACATTCAACAGCATGAAGGATAGCTGCCTACAAGAGAAGAACATCTTTCATGCCAGGATGTGTAGACTAAACAGTACACACCCCTTGTGGTACCAGAGCCAAGAACATTTCAGCTGTATGGTGTTTCCATGGCTCTTGACTTCAGCAGGCAGACTGCATTTAACAGAAGAGTCATACTGCTTTTTCATCAAATAAAATAATTCCCTTTCGTGGGGAAGTAAAGAGAATGAGAAGCCAGTGCAGCTGCCTGATGGATGTCAAAACGTATTCCATTAAATAAAGGTAATGGCAAAACTCAGGAGAGGCAGCAGCACTTTGTAGTGAGTTCCCATTTATTCACTTTGTTTCAAAGCCAACAACAATTCCTATGGTCTTAGACTCCAAGAAAACAGAATATTTGCATTTCAGATTTTATCAGTCTTCTAAAGACACTACCTACAGCACACACAAGTATGTCTAATGCATACTCACAAGCTCTTAGGGAATTATTATGCTCAAATTCAAAATGCATGAATGGAATCAGTATAAAATATGATAGATGAATCACCCTGAATATCAGGAGTAAACCTACCCAAACAGTGACTACATGAAAAAGTTACCTCTGACCTCTGTTCTAATCATGTAATGTACAAATTAGAGACAAGCAGAGACAGTAATTAATTCCATGAGGAACAAAAATCAGCACAACATAAGGCCAGTAACTGTTCTGTTAAACCATGGACCTTGATCAGTAAGTTCCTCTGCCAGACATATGCAGAGGTGCAGGAGGGCACTGCTGCTCTGCCATACACATCCCCATCCAACCCACTGCTATTCCTGTGCACCAGCACTCCTGGAAAGTGCTGAAATAGCATCTCTCCATATAATGATGTGTAAAGCTCTCCGTAATTTTAAAATTCGTTTGTGTTTGAGAACATGAGAAACTCTCTAATGAATTCATGAATGCTTTCCTACGTGGTTCCTGCCTTTCCTCAACGATAACAATGGAAAGAATGGGAACTGAAACAGGGCAGATTCCTTTGCTGCTGCTGCTGGCTGCTCCTGCATTAAACTGTGGCAAGTGAAATAAGGCAGCACGGACACACACACGACACTTGGAGCCAGCCTCTGACAAGGCAGCAGCGCACGGCGCCAGGCAAATCGTGCAGAAAGCAAAAGACAAACAGCAGCAGAACGTGGCAGAGGCTGCAAACTCCTAAAGCACTAAAAACATTTACTCTTTTTCAAATACATTCTAGGCACAGTGGGACATAAGGCATTTCACACATTTTTGCTGCAAGTGGCCTAAAGTAAAAAATACCAGGTAAGTGGCAACCTAAGCAAAGAATACAAATGTCCTAGAGAAGCACTTGAAAACAATATTAAAAAAAAAAATCATAAAGTACTTCCAGTAGCTGAGAAAAAGAACAGCAACAGAAGAAAGGTCACTGGCATACCCATCAAATTAGATGCTGAACATTTAAGAGGCTAATTTTGACATACTTAAGAAGATCAACAACTCTCCAGCCTTTGATCTTTGCATGTAACACATATTGCATTAGTTTATGACATGATCTGAGATTTAATATTCAGAAAGAGAGGAAAATATACCAGTGGAGAATCCCCTCCCATTGTGCAATTCTGCAACTTAACCACACTCACATGATAATTCATTCCACCAGCAGTTAAGTCATTTGACTGAAAAAAACTCTTACAGAGAGTAGGAATTCTCTCATTCTCTGCATCCCTGATGTAATTTATAACAACCTTTTTCAAGTAGAAGATCCACGTTTGAAGTTTATCAGAACTATGGCAATCCCCACCACATTAGGAATGGGCAATGACAGAAGGAGGCTGCTACAGTTCTCACTAAAGGTACAAAAACCACCACAAGCAGATTTGGATTTTGTGAATAACCCCAGTAGTAACAGTTATTGGAAACCTTTTCTAAAGCTGGATTCGGGTAGAACTTTGTTTTATCAAAATTAAGAAGTCTGCAGCTCAACTGTTACAGAGGCTGGAACTCACTGTTTCTCTCATGTTTCTGTGTTTATGAAAGGATGAAATATTAAATCCTGGTCTTTACATGAACATATGAATTACTGTCGTCTGTAAAATGTTGATCATCGAGCATCTGATACAGAATTCCAAATACCATTGGTATTTATGTAAGGTGCAGATGCATTCAAGGACATTTATAGTTTTCTTTTTGGAAATGCTCTGAGGCAGTGGTGCTCTGATACAATTCCAAGACTTTTATCAGTTTACAAATATCTCAATTCCAACAGCATATTTCTACTTGACTTTAAATCACACTGAGAAGAACATTGCAATTGCTATGTCAGATAAGAGAACTGGATCTCTTCCAGCTTTCTGTCTTGGAGTGGCAAGTCCTGGGTATTTTAAAGGAAACTGCAAAGATCTTCACAAGAGACAGCTCTTATTCAGTACCTTGGGGTTTTTTTTTCCTACAAGCCATTAGTTACTTTCTGGCTTCTACATTGAAACACAAGATTTTTATGTCTTTTGGCTTTTACTGTATTCCCTGTGTGAACTCTTCATGCACCTGAGCTGCACCAGGGCACATCACCTTAGCAGTCCCTCAGGAATTGTACTGTGGGGTTCAATTACCATAGTGTGAACTAAATGATACAGCTGAAATGAGACACACTGGTGGTGCAAAGAGGAAAAACAAAGGTATATTTGGCTTTCCCTGAAAAGTTCTTCTTTCCTACTTTTCTTATGAATTTCAAACTAATTCACACTGGAGCACCACTCTATTTACAGCTGTTCTGTATACTAGATTTGTACACAGTTGTCTTAAGACTTGGGTCCTTTTTAGTCCTCCATTGATAGAATAAAGCACATTTGTCTCCTAGAAGTTTACAGACTTACAAAGAAACACAGGAAACTGCTCAACCCAGAGCAGCAGAAATGGCCACAGGAAGCATTTTAGTTGTGTTAATTATATTGGGACATGTCTATTCCTGCTCTGGATTTCAACCTGGTCAATCTGTCTGAATCACAAATAAATGATGACACAAACACGTGCTGGAAGACCACTCCATTTCCCCAAGACACACACAGAAGATCTTCCTGTCATGCACGTGTGACAAAGGAGGTTCCCTGTAAGAGCACAGGGATGGAGGTGTCCCTGCCCTCTGCCTGCCTGGAGGCCAAATGCCTTCAAACCCGAGCCCATGTTTGTGAGTGTTCCTGTTTTCTCCCAGCTCCTGTTTCCATTCAGGGACACAAAATGAAGCTGCTGACTCCCTCAGGCTCAGCTCTCCTGTGTCTCCACCACACAGGCTGGCCACAGTCCCTACCTGGTTATCAACTGCAGCATTTCTTGCTTTCTAACCACTACTGTGTGCAACTAAGCTGCAAGGGGAAAAGGTGCTTTTAAACCTCTTACCTCCTTAGGAGATACAGAATGCTGGATAGAAGGATTTACAAAATACAAAAATACAACAGCCCTACCCTAATATTCTGGCAAGAAAGAGAAGAAAGAGTGAAAAATCCAATTCTTCTCTTCATGCCAGCTTCCTCTCCTCTACCCTCCAGCACTGTGTCCATCAGCAATTAACAGTTTGCAGGTATTTACTGTTTTACACACGTATTGAGTCACTTGGAGTTGGTCTGTCGTTTGTTTGCTGTCCTGTCCTTTGGGTGAAAGACGTTTCGTTTTAATAAACAGTAGAGTACATTGTCACAGAATCCAAAATAAATATGCAGGAAGGCAGAAGTTTTTTTATTTCTAATTAATTAATTATATGGGAGTCTATTGCACGTTTTTAAAATCACCCAAACCTGCTGAGGTTTGGTTGTATGATTTTTTTTTTTAATTTGATCACATTTAATTTACAACCATTATCTTGGGTAGAGACGAGAAGATGAGCTAATATGTCATTTTAAATTTAAAGATGTGGCTTCTTCAGAGCCCTGTCTGCCAGACACCCCAATGGGAAAAGGCAAAGAAGGACGGCAAATACAGAATGGAACAGTCAAAACATACCTGGCATGTATTTAACCTTCTTTTAAACCATAAAGTTCTAGTCCACCATTACTGGCATGGATGGGTGACCCCTGCCTAGGCAGCAGCTGATTACAGGCTGGTTAACTAAGACTGTCAGCATAATTAACATTCTGAGCCTTCTCAGGAACACCAGGCTACCAAAGCTGGAACGTCTACAAGCTGCCACAGCTTGCTTAATTGAAAAAGACTTGACTGAATTACACAAAGATAAAAAATCTGAAACTTTTGATGGAAAAGAGAACAAACTTCTTTTTGCAGGAAAATGGCAGAAAACAGCATTAGGCTGAAGCCACGGAAGGAAGTGACTAAGCATCCAACTGCAGCCACTTGGAATAAATCATTTGTATGCTAGTCACAGTGGGAATGAGCACAATTACATGCTTCTTAACTTCATGTTTTCCTCTTTCAGTTGCAAATCTGCTCAAGTGTCATGTTTCGTCTTCTCTTCAAAATGTTACTAATGCTGTCTAATAACACATCACTCTGTGTCAGACTGGAACTCACAGCCTCTGAATGCCACACTGAAGTCCAAGCAGGAATCCTAACAGAGGAAAGCAGGAATGCTTTTCTCTTTGTGGAGGTTTTCATGCATAAGCAAGTGAAAGGAGAGACTGGAAATTATTTTAGAATGTTTCAACATGTCAAATGAAATCATTCTACTCTGCCCTCCTGCCCCCTGGGTGCCTGTTTATGCTGAAGAGCAGTAAGACTAGAAGTACACCAATAAACATCTACTAATTCAGGTCTGATCCTAAGAAATGCTACATACACCTTTTGTTCCAAGAAGCTCAAAATGTGTCAGTTGCAATTTTTATTTGGAAAATTAAAGGTAATATTCAGCAAATATTGAAGTCATTTTCAAAATGGTACTTTTGTAACATTAGAAACGTTCTGTAAGTGAACAGACATCGGCAAACTTATTAACCACAGACAGAAGGTAATTCTGTGTGTTAATTTTAAATAGAAATCTGTGTTTCTATATCCAACAACTACACCGTCCTCACATGGAATTCTCCTGCTTGGCCACTCGAGCTCAAAATAAGGCATCAAAATAAATGACACCTATAATACACAATAAAAATTACAGGAGACACAGAATAACCCGTGCTGAAATTCCAAAAAGGAACAGACAGCTTAACTGATGGAAAAGGTACATGTTTGAATATAACTAATAACATAGTGTCAGACAAAGAGTCATGCAAATCATCTGTTACGCTGTATGCTTATAGAATTTCATGCTACTATTCCTCTCTCATAAGTAAAGATACTGAGACCCAAAAAAATTAGGATAAAAGCTCAGGTTTGGAAAACAAGTTTTAATGGTTTCTGATACGATGTGTATGTCATGGGTTTCCTACAATGAAAGTTCTTGCCAGCTGCCCTCCTCCAGCAGACAAGAAGCCACTGCAGCCAAGAGATATTCCAGGGCTGACAGAGTAATTAATTCCACAGCCTCCGTACATAGCCAGGTATCAAGGCAGCTCCATCTGGAGCCCCACAGAGTTAAATGCATGGCAGGGCACAGGTCTCAAACTCCTAAGAAATGTGTGAACATGCCTCATCACTGTGTGCTCTGTGCTGTGCAAATGACAAATACTAACCCCTCAGAGATGCACCAAAAGGGGAGGAGTAAAAAAGGAGCAGCTACAGGCAAAGGCATGAGGGCCGAGGGAACAGCTGAGGAGGCAAGGCCAGCCCTCAGTGTTTTAACTACACATACACATGGAACACTGAAAAGGTCTGAAGTTGAATGAACAACAAAACCGTGCAAATGGCCACATGGCGGGCACTACCACCACCTCATCCTTAGTCAAACATTACTGTTCCTGTTCTTACCAACACGACAGCACATGGTCAGAGCTCACTCCTTTCCCTCTGGCCAGAACTAGACACTGTCAGCACTACTGGTTTTTCCTGGGACCAGGCTGCAGCTCTGCTCAGATGCAGTTATGCAATGCCTCTACACTGATGTCCCATCCCTCGCAGACTTCTCCAGGAACAAAACTGTTCTATGAGATGTCCACGTAAATCTGGCTGCCCGGGAAGCTCACTCCCATTGCCATCCCTCACAGTCCGCCCCCGATGCACATGCAGAACTGTTCCAGCAAGGCACAAGTCAGATACCCCAGAACACCCTTGTGGCTTTGGGTTTTTCAGTGAATCTTCTCCCATTTGTTACGTGAAAAAAAGACGCTGTGAGGAGAGGAGGTTGACGCCTGGGAGATGAGCAGTCGGCAATTCCGATACAAAAGAACTGGCCAGCGATTCTGGCATTCCACTGAAATCTTCGAGTGAGGGGAAAAGGGGAGTTGGGCACATGCTTAGCTGAGGGGGAACACGCTGGCTGTGAGGGGAGGTTTCTGGTACTGGACTCGTCCTGCCGAGGGGCTCTGTGCTGCTGTGTGGAGCTCTCCTTGCTGCCCGTGAGGCGCTGCCGGCAGCTGCCGTCCGGCTGGGGCTTTCCAGCACCCGCCAGCGCCGGGAGACCCTCACCATCGCCGCGGGTGGTTCGGGGCAAAACGGCCCCCCACCTCCCCCCTGTCTCCGGAGAGAGCACCTCCCAGCTGCTGACTGGAAGGCCGGTGGCTGCCATGGCCAGGACCCTCATAGCGCACACAGAGCGCTGGGCAAAGAGCAGTGCCCGCCGCCATCCCCGCGGGAGGCCCGGGGCTCGCCCGGCCGGCCCCGCTGCCATGAGGGAGGCACCCCCACAGCGCCCCCTGCCGGCGGGGCACGGGGCAAAGCACCTCACAGGCGGGAAAAGGCTAGTAGTGGATTTCTTCGGTTTTATTCTCTTTTTAATCGTTTTTATTGTTGTTGTGTCTTGTTACATATATAAATATATTCTGGTAAAGAACTGTTATTCATTTTTCCCATACTTTTGCCTGGAAGCACCATAATTTTCAAAGGGAGGGGGGTCATCTTTCCTTTCCAGGAAGGTTTCCACCTTCCTTGGCAGATATTTGTCTTTTAAACCAAGACAGAGACAAATCATTCTTCCCAGAGAAGCACACTTCATGGTGATACCTAAGGATCTCTCAATACTCAGGCCACACAAACCCTGGCAGTGCTGTCTGCAGGATCAGACAAAAGGCATTCTTCCAGCAATGGCATCCTGGCCCATGGAAGAGTGGGAAGCATTTGCAACAAGCCTGGCTTTATCCTAACCTAATCTCTCTGGCACCTTCACAGAGAATGCAGGCACAGTCACACACAGAGGCCACCAACACAGCCTTGCACATCACCCCTACACATCTCCAGGGCACTTACAGCGGGGATCACTCATGCTCCGCAGGTTGAAGCACTGTGTGGAAGATGTAATTAATTTTTACTTCTGTGATGATCCTTCATTCTTCAGCACCTTCAGCTGCTTCTACTCATATTAACTTTTCAGGAAGATGCTGGAGGATAAGCCTGGATGGATCAGCACTAAATCCACTGAAACACAAGTGGTTGTATCAATTTCAGAGAGTAAATGATACTTTGCATCTCATGTCGTCTCTCTAAAGGACAAGACTGAAGCACAGGTTGCTTGCCCTTGTCAGGAAAATTAATCCATAAACACTAGGGGTTTAGGTCCAAAAAGGAGACAGAGGAGTCCTGTAATTTCATTTAAATAACGGGAGAGGCTGTGGGGCATTTCCCTGGGGTCTCTCAAACGTTTGGAGGATGCAGCCTCCTTTTTATTCTAATTTCCTGGCCACCTGTCCCTCTCTCTTCCCCATTGGCTGAGGTACTTGAGAGGTACAGACTTCCCAAAATGTTTAATACCTAAGACCCCCTTCTAAATGTATAAATACCCCCTTTTTCTTTTCCTTGCATCAGTCAGTGGAATTCCTATAGAATTTCTGGTTCTTCCCATTGTTTCTTTCATCTCTTGGTATCCCATTTTATTTATCAGCAGACCTACAGTTTGTTTGTAAAGACAAATCTCTCATTCCACTTTTCAACCAGCGCAATCCTTCCCACTGTTTCTTTTATCTCTGTGTTAGTTTTATCTACTAGCAAACCCACAGTTTGTAAAGACAAGTCTCTCATTCCTTTCACCCTCAAACAGCACCAAAATCATAGGACAAAAAGCCAGTTGGGGAGCAGTTATGTGTCCAATGCCTCATTAGGGCCTAAGGACTTAGGATTGGGTCTGGAAAAATGCAGGCAGTGGATACCATGAACAAAGATTTGTGTGCAGCCTCACCTCCCCTAGGGCAGTGCAGAGGCCCCTGTGACCTGTCCACAAGACTAAGACTTCACCAGAAGTAGCCAGCTGGAAAAGCTTCCTTGTCCAAGTGTGTAACTGTGCGTGAGGGAAGCAATAGCTGGAGTGGCCCTGTGCCAAGGCCCTGAGGAGCCCTGCTGGGCACACACACTGACAGATGTGTCCCTGGTGTCCTCTGCAAGCCATCCCCCATTGCAGGGCACACTGACTCCCAGAGTGGAGCCTGGCTCCTACGCTCCTTCAGCTTCTTGGTGTGGGTAACACGGGATCCTTTCCCCCCCACAGGGGCTGGGGGAGGCCTTGCAAAATAACAGCCCCCAACAGAAGAGCAAGAGAGTATTTTAATATATCCATCTCCCTCACCTACCACTGACCACCACAGTCCTTTAGGGCAGTACAGATCAACTCCTGGGATGAGATTCTCTCTAGTCACAATCCTCTTCCCCTATTTCTTCACAACATTTTCTGCTGCCTCGATTTCCCTTGCCTGCATGTTCATTGAACGTGGCTTTCTCACACTTGCCTCTCCTTATGTCTGCCTTCAGCAAAGGCTGCATCCTGAGTTTCCCTCTGCCGTCCCACTCTCTGATATTTACACTGGGAGTTATACGCCCCCAGCTCTAATCTGATCCTCATGGAACAGCAGGTTCATTTAATCACTGGCTCAAAAACTGCAGACACATTTTATTAGACTTATCTCTCTTAATGATACAGTGATAGCACACTACAGTACCATTTAGAGCAAGCTACTACTGCTAACCCAGCCGACTCCTGGCTTCTTTATAGGGGAATAAAGTCAAGGGAATGACACACGGTGTCACTTCATAAACCCAAAAAGAACTCAGTGTGGCACTTGCTAACTACACGTCCCCAAAGGGATGTGTGATTCACACATAAAGGCACTCCCAGACCCAAGAGGTCTGTCTGTGAGCTGAAAAATGCTGTATTCTGGTCTAGTCTGAATTCCAAAGTTTGTGCACTATGAACATTATGCCCTGTGTCTAGAAAAGCTCAGACTGCATTCCTGAATATAGTTCTCACAGGAGGAACAGAAATATTTTAATTTTTTCTTTTTTTCTTCTCTGTAACATCATCATTAAATAGATTTTAAAGAGTAAGCATGGAATATCCTGAGAAAGGCTAAGGTGAACACGTGGCAGAAGAGGGGAAGGCTTTTGATTGATTTGCATGGATCCCACTAGGACCTGGTTTCTTACACTCTGGGAAGTTTACATGCCTTCCCTGTCCCCTCACCCCTGTCCTACTGACACCTGATAATTCTGTCACTCCCCCTTTTCACATGTGCTTAGTAAACAGATGGACCTGGCTATTACAGCTACAGTCTCATAATCCTAAAAAATGCACAATTTGCTGATTCCCCTTTCCTCTGTGAAAGGTTTCAATTCCAAACCAGCTCTGTAGAGGAATAGACTCTCACAGTGAATGCCACCTTTTGTTTCACCATTTACTGTTTTGGCTGCAGTTCATACTAAGCTTTCCATAGGGAAGTCACATCTAGGTAGAGAGAACTCAGCCAGAATGAATGGAAAAAGAAAACACACTATAATCTAACTACATAAGAAAACCCAAAACCAAATATGAAATTAAACTGAAGCACATTAGTGCAAAACCAGACAGCGGTGAAACCAATCTAGAAAAATATCCAGATAGAAAACCTACTGAAAGTTTTGCAGCAAGAGAAAAACCTGGACTATCAGTAGTGTTGCAGCAGCCCTCTTGTTAGGGGTAGAAATGAGTCAAGACACAAACTTCTTGTTTATCACAGCATGAAAAGGGTCCTGGTTTATTCATCTTCACAGCTCAGCCATCCTGACTCCAGCTGTTCACGGACTCTGGCTGCAGCAAGCTCCTACTGTAGGTTTCCCTTGCAGCCTCTGACTGCTGCTTATTTCCTGCTGAACTCTGACTGCAGGGATCAGTGTGCAGACTGTGACTGCAGACCCAGGCTGACCTCACAGCAGTGATTCTCTCTCATGTTCTACTCAGTCCTTCTGGATCATTCCTTCACTAGCTCCTTCCTCAGGAGAAGTTCCTCCATTCCTCTTCCTCCACGTCCTCCTTCAGTATCTCCTTCCTCAAAGTCCTCCTCTGACTCACCAACCCACCCCTTTTATCACATTTATCTTTATTAAGATAAACCATTTAAGGGCAAGGCTATTCCTCTTCTTTGGTAATTAGTACAACTGTGACTTAGGGGAAAGGTGGCCTCTAATCCTTCCTTCTACACCTACAACTACCTTAGCATAGTGCATAATTTCCAAACAACTTTGAATTTCACTGTTGTGTAGATGAAGAAAAATATGTGTTCATCACAGGCTCTGCCCAACACATCTCTTTTCATCTGAATGGATGTTAAGGCACATCTAGTAAGACATTTACCACTGTATTTCCTAATCTAGGCCATTTTCCCTTCAAAAAGGCCCAGGAAAAAAAATAGAGTGATCATGGAGTTATAAAACTCAAAACTTACAAGCATCTCAGGTTCTGGGGTATCTCAGTTTATGTTTAAGGCTGAAACCTTGTTGGGGACAAAACCTCAAAACACAGACTTGAACTTTGTGTTCCAGACTACACAAATAAATAAAATATTTTTCTTCAGAGGTTTCTCTTTGCAGAATTGGCTAAAATAATTTTCTCTGATGGAATAACGTTGTTCCTGAGCACTAATGTTCAACCAGCATGAAGTCACCGGGACTTTGGTCACTTGGACCTTCTCGCTCCTGCTCCTGACTGGGAACTGCTGGGAGAGGACAGGACAGGACAGGACAGGACAGGACAGGACAGGACAGGAAAGGAAAGGAGGCAGGGCTGCCTGGCAGTGGTACAGAGGTGAGTTTACAATGCCCTGTGCCTACAGCACCTGTCCTGCAGAATGAACGTCAGGAACTCACACACAGCACATGCTAAATTCACACCAAGGCATCAGTAAACTCCTGGGGTTTGGGCACTCTGGAGTTGTGGGATTAGTTCCAATGGAAGCTATCCATAGCTCACCCATGAGACAAGCCAACCACTTGGGCCTCAAGGTCTTGTTTCCCATTTCCATGAGCTGAATGGTTTCCCAGTGGGAGTGCACTGATAGACAAGGTGTAGCTGATACAAGGCAAAGATGTGTTCTTATGTAAAACACAGCTTTAACTTCATTCTCTATTTGTCATAGTTTATATGGCCAAGTCAGTCTGAAATTTTATAAGAAATGTTTCATACTGGGAGCTTTATTTCCACAAATGGAGAAGGACTTATTCTGCTGTATAAAGATACAGAAATGTAATTTTAAAAAACTGTTTATCAGACTCTGGCACTTTTCCTGCTTGTGTAATTCAAAAAGGATCTCAGTAAAGAAAATTCAATTTGGCAATCCATTAACATAGATTTGATGCTCTCTCTGTTCATGTCTTGATGTCTCACCCCTTTCAGAAAAATGAAAATAACTCTTGGTAAAGAGTGGCTGTTCCCTCTTATTAGTCCAGTATATTGGCAATTATTAAAACCCTAGGAAAGCTGCTGAAGTTCTGCTGACTCATGGTAGCCAAGAAACTACTTGTTAACTCCATAACCAAGGTGGAGGAGGGAGAGAAACAAAAAAAAGGAAAAAGCCAGAAAACAGGCAAAGTTTGGGAAGAAGGCTGAGTGCCAGCTGTACACTAAGTTGTACCAATTCTTCAGGAGACAGGATCTGGATGTTATTGGAAGTTTTACATGCTGTGTTTGAACCAGGTGAAGAGTCAGACCTAATTTCAGGCCATTTAAGTTTAGGAACCTAGAAGAGTCATTTCAATAAAGAGTTTACCTCTCACAGACATCTACTGTCAACAGAGGAAGAGCTGCAGTTCCAAAAGACAAACCGACTTATCAAAGGTCTGAACTGTCTTCTTCCTGCTGCATGAAGAGCAGAGACACCCCAAGGCAGGGATGGAAAGTCCACAGCAGGACAGCAGGGTGGCACATGACACTGCTGTCAGCAGAACAGCTCAGTCCCCAGCACACTCTGCAGTTTGTCACTGGCTCCCCGGCCCTACAGACCAGCCTGCAGAGCCCCAAACCAGCTGTAGCAGAGAGTGGGAGATGGTGACACTGGCAGAGATTAATGGAGCAATTAACCCTTTCCCACCCCACCAATCTGTCCCAAAGAGAAGAACTCTCACAGAATGTGCCATGACACAGGAATAGATTTCTGACATGAAGATGTTCATAGCTGTTGGCCAGGAATGACTGCACTCCTCATCTGGGGACTCTGGTTTGGTGCATTAATACCAGTGGGATTACTGTAAACCTGAGGTCATTCACAGCCTAAGTACTAGCAAAGGTGGCATTTTAATGCCTGGGAAATTCTAGGTTTCACCTCATTTTAAGTTACTCTATTCTCACAGCAGTGAATAATTAGGGAAAAGCCATAGCACATTATTGCAAGGGTAAAGATCCGCCTCCAGAAAGGCAAAGTGGTTCTCAGCACTGTCTGGTTGCATTTGAGGACTGCACTGCACACTTCTCTTCCAAGGAGCAGTACACTTCTCTGAGCCTCCTGCCCATCCTCACACAACAGAGGCAGGATTTTCCCCTTGCCCACCATGGTCTGTGCTCACACTGCTCGGTGCAGGAGGCCTGCCAGCGTGGTGTGTTTGCTGTAACACCATCTCACCCTTGCTCTGCCCAGATGAGAGAATGTGTTCTTTCCCTACAGCACGCAGGGAAGGGAAAACTAAGGAAAGACAAGGTGGCTCTCTTGGTGATGTCTGAGGACTGTAGAGCATCACACACACGTAAAAAGCTCAGCATTACTGTACCTTCACATAAAATCCTGTCCATGCCCTAAGTGACAGTAAAAACAATTCACCTCATTAAGGTACTACACCAAGCTGCTTAGCCGCTATGTTGTAAAGGCTCTGGAAGCCTGTGGTCGAAGTGTCAGTGTTGTGGAACAAAGTGACAGCAAGTTGGGAAATAAATGAGCACAGTACTCTCTTCTAACCTCCTGGCACTGAGCCTTTTAACAGAGAAGAAAGCAAAAAGGCAAAATGTCAGCCCCAAAAACATTTTTCATGTTGTAAAAAAATCGTGTCCACACTAAAGCACCTGGTAAGAGACACACCGAGGGGGCTGATACTTCACTGGAAAATAGTGAGTGATTGCAAAAAGGTTATGTGAACACGTCTAATGCAGTAAGAAAAAAAAATCCTTCTGACCAAAANGGGGCCGCCGCGCCCGGAGCCCAGCGCCGCGGGCAGCACCGCCAGCATGCTGGCCTCTAAAGCAACGCTTTAAAAGCCGGGTTTCCTAACTAGAAAGATGCAAAAGCGTAATATCCATGAAGATCCCATCACCTAGGAGGAATTTGACGTTTCGCTGCGAGTGCTGTGTTGGGATTGATTTATTCTTGTAGTGTTCTGAACGGATGATAAAAT
>VXBB01018450.1:264542-330401 GCA_013399915.1 Illadopsis cleaveri
TTAAAAAAAAAAAACCTGAACAAAATCACTGTGAAAAGTAGTAGAGTCGAGCTAGGGCTTTGTAAATAATTGTTAAGTAAAAAGATTTTAGCATGATTAAAAGGAATGACTGATGTGTGGGGGGATAACTTTTCTAAGTTGTTTTTATTTCCAGGTTTCAATGTAATTAGGCTACTGAGCGGATCAGCTGTAGCTCTGGTAATAGCCCCTACTGTATTACTGACAATGCTTTCTTCTGCTGAACGAGGATGCCCTAAGGGCTGTAGGTGTGAAGGCAAAATGGTATATTGTGAATCTCAGAAATTGCAGGAGATTCCCTCAAGTATATCTGCTGGTTGTTTAGGTTTGTCCCTTCGATATAACAGCCTCCAAAAACTAAAATACAATCAATTTAAAGGTCTTAATCAACTCACCTGGCTCTATTTAGACCATAACCACATCAGCAATATTGACGAAAATGCTTTCAGTGGAATACGCAGACTAAAAGAGTTGATCTTGAGTTCCAACAGAATCTCCTATTTTCTTAATAATACCTTCAGACCTGTGACAAATCTCCGGAATTTGGATCTGTCTTACAATCAGCTGCAGTCTCTGGGATCTGAACAGTTCAGGGGCTTAAGGAAGCTGCTGAGTTTACATTTGCGCTCCAATTCCCTAAGAACCATCCCTGTTCGAATATTCCAAGATTGCAGGAACCTTGAACTGTTGGACCTGGGTTATAATCGCATCCGAAGTTTAGCAAGGAATGTCTTTGCAGGTATGATCAGACTGAAAGAGCTTCATCTGGAGCACAATCAATTTTCTAAGCTCAATCTGGCACTTTTTCCAAGGCTAGTCAGCCTTCAAAACCTTTATTTACAGTGGAATAAAATCAGTGTGATAGGACAAACTATGTCCTGGACCTGGAGCTCATTACAGAGACTTGATTTATCTGGCAATGAAATAGAAGCTTTCAGTGGACCTAGTGTTTTTCAGTGTGTGCCCAATTTACAGCGCCTCAACCTGGATTCAAACAAGCTCACATTTATTGGTCAAGAAATTTTGGATTCTTGGATATCTCTCAATGACATCAGCCTTGCCGGGAATATATGGGAATGCAGCAGAAACATTTGCTCTCTGGTAAACTGGCTTAAAAGTTTCAAAGGGCTGAGGGAAAATACAATTATTTGTGCCAGCCCCAAAGAGCTGCAAGGGGTGAATGTAATCGATGCGGTGAAAAACTACAGCATCTGTGGCAAGAGCACCACGGAAAGGTTTGAGCTGGCACGAGCTCTCCCAAAGCCAACGTTTAAACCAAAACTCACCAGGCCCAAACACGACAGCAAACCCCCTCTGCCCCCAACTATGGGAGCCACGGAGCCCAGCTCCGAGCCCGAGCACGACACGGAACACATCTCCTTCCATAAGATCATAGCAGGCAGCGTGGCTCTGTTCCTGTCGGTGCTGGTGATCCTGCTGGTGATCTATGTCTCGTGGAAGCGTTACCCTGCCAGCATGAAGCAGCTGCAGCAGCGCTCTCTCATGCGGAGGCACAGGAAGAAGAAAAGACAGTCGCTGAAGCAAATGACTCCAAGCACACAGGAATTTTATGTAGATTACAAACCCACCAACACCGAGACCAGCGAGATGCTGCTGAACGGAACAGGACCCTGCACGTATAACAAATCGGGCTCCAGGGAATGCGAGGTATGAACCATTGTGATAAAAGAGCTTTTAAAAGCTGGGAAATAGTGGTGCTTTATTGAACTCTAGGGACTATAAAGGGAACGTTTTTCTCACTTTTCTGGCGCAGCTCTTCCATGTCCCTTTTTTGTACATTCATAATACTGGTCATTTTACTCTCATACATAATCAACTCATTGAAATTTAAATACCGCAATCAATGTGAAGCCTGAGCTCTGGTTTAATACAATACCTATTGTACAAACCCTCTACTGATTTCATTAAAGTCTCTCTTGTTTTTAAATAGAAAACTTCTTTCATAAGTAATCCACTGCACCTGCACCAACTGTGCCTCTGTTTAGGGAAAAAAATGACAACAATGAAAAAAGAAAAATCAGACTCAGGGTGTCCCCCTCTGCCTCCCCAACCCCAGTGCTTGCTCTAAAACTCATTTTTTGAGCCCAGAATGAAGTACAGACCCAGGTACTGTAACATCATATGAATTCTGAGTTGTCTGAGGAGAGAGATGGTGCAGGCACAGCTCTGAAAAAATGCCTGATTGCTGCCCAACACAAGAGAGACTAAAATGCATGCTTAGGACATGAGGTATCACACCAGAGGCAAAGCAGAGGGAAACCTAGGCTTAATAAAAAAATTAAAAACAAAAAGGTACAGTGGAATTTACTGTACTGCATTGTAACACTGTTTCTAGGGCCGATAGCAATTGAAACCTGTTTATGTGACTTCATACAAAAGGTGCCAGTGTTTATCCCCACATCCAGTTGCCTTTCAGAAAGCAGTCAAAAGGCATTCATTAGACGAGGAGCAGAAATTCCTTATTGATGCAATTAGAGGAACTCAAATGTGCAGCAGCAAAAGCAAGACCACTTCCTGCACACATTTGTTTCAGCTCTCATTAGGAATTCTCTTTTCAAGACTGTCAAAGGCAGTAGCTGAGGAAACCATTAAAATCTGTCATTTTCTTCTATTCCTGTTCATTTGCTGGGCTAGGCTTGCTAAGGTTGTGTGTTATGTTTTGCACAGTGTCCCTCTAATAACTAAATAAAGCTTTCTCACTTAAAATGCCAAACACTGTGCATTTTAGACATACTACAGCTGCAAAGAGCTTTCAGAGAAAACTGGTTGCTCACTGATGTGAGAGGAGCACACCCAAAAATCCTTTTACATAAATCAGTGACAAATCATTTTTCTCTCTAACCAAAACCTTAATAACATTACAGAATTCATAGATACTCAGTTTTAATGTCTAGTCATTCACCAGTGGTTCTGGACAAAATACAGATTTGTAACCCAGCTATTCCCTGCCTTCCTTCTCCCAAATTCATGTATTTTGTTGCCTGCAGAAGAATATTATAGCCCCCATATTTGCCAATAAATCATACCTCTTATTTTGATTATCAGGAAGGGAGGGTATGAATGAAATAATACAGCAGTGCCTTTATAGAAGTCAGTAATTTAATTATCTCTATCTTGCAACTTGATTTGGTTTTGTAAACTGCACATCTTCAATCACTTGGGAGGGAATATTTCTATAAGGCAGTTTCACTGCAGCAGATTAGAAAAAGCAAAACCTTAACAGAAGGTTCTGAATTGTTGCTGGAAAAAGCCCAGTCCCAGCCGATCACCTTGAAACATGCTCGATACAATGAAAACAAAGCTAGAAACACCTCTTAAAAGAACTAATACACTTGAAGGAGGTTGGGCTGGGGTTTTTTTTCGTGGAATTAAACCATTCTTCTGTTCAAGGAGTGGAGTGAGGAAATAGCTGAGGGTGGAAGCTTGAAACTGTACTGAGCCCTGCAAGAGAGAGCCCATTTCCATGAGGACCCCAGACCATTGTCAGTGCAAGTGCTGGAGACACTCACCTGAGCTCTACCTTGGAAGTTGCTATTAAAAAGTCAATATAGATTCAATTATCTTAGCTACTACAGGATTCAGATTTCTACCAGCACATCTTGGTTCTCTCTGTGTTGAAGCATTAGAGTTGGCTGTAAACTTCATGTTAAGAACCATCCCTGTACTTCAGAGGTTTTCATCTCTGCAGTGGTGACTAACATTAGGCACAGCCAAAATACAAGAGATTAACCCCAAAACATATAGATGTTCATATATACATACAGACAGACATACACACACACATGTGTGTTTGTGTTCAAATATAAATACATATAAAAATAAAAATAATTTTTATATTCGAGTTTAGAAGTGCTAACTGCAGTCAGAAAATAATTTCATACTATTACTTTAGAATTTTTGTTATTCAAAAGTACTCAATGCATCTTCTAAAACTTCTTAGTGGACTGTGATTGTGAGAGTTGTCTATAATTGAGTTGGACTTCATATGCTTTCTTTTGTGGTTCTTTAATGCCTTGTTGTAAACATAACTACTCAGAAGGAACCAAGCCAAAACCTCCTTCAGAAAGTGATATCTGTAAAATTATCACTAGTTCCCTTTGAAAAATACTCAGTTATAGGCAAGAAAAAGAAAATAAGGCCAGACTGCCATTAATCATGGATGGATAACAAAAATATAGTAAAAATTCAGCATGTGTATTCATGCACAGACATGCTCAGATCAACGAATTCATTCCTTGCTGGAAAACTCCAGCTGCAGGTATTTCCAAACACACAGGGGTCAATGTGTAATTGCTGCCATTGTCACTGATAATGCAGCCACTGTCTGACTACCAAAAACATGCCCAGTGGAACCCCCTGAACCTTCTTGCACAGCCCAAGGCCTCTGAGCCAAGGTTTTAAGTTCCACTCTAGTGCCTGTGGCTTAGAAGACATTTTAAACCAGCTCCACAGCACCTTAAAACACATTAGCAACTCCATGTTTTCATGTGGGCAAAACCCACATGAACTCAGCTAAACTGAGTCTCACCACTGTCAAATGAATCACTCCAGAAGTGACTTGTTTTGGGTGGCAAGGCCACCAGAGTAACAAATTCTAAAATTCCCAAAATCTTGTGGGAATGGCTTGGTCTTAGCTGAGCAACTTTTAGCCCCATGAAAGGCTGCCCCATTCCTGAATACAAACGGAGTGCTGAAGCCTCAAAGGTTCCAGCAAAGAAATTCCTCCTTTGCTTCTCTCCAGTGTCTAAAACCTTGATCCCACTTTGTCTTGGTTTTTGGATCATTTGGTGCCAGTCTGTCACAAAACTGTTAAAACCTCGCTGGGGTCATGCCAAGCAATCCTCAGAGGGTGTCTGAGTAAGAGCCACAGCAGTTATGATGCCTCTCACAAAGCTGTGAGCCTTCACACAAGCATTTCAGGCACCAAGCTGAGGAAAGAGATGTGACTGAGTGCCTCCAAAGACCTGGCTTCTCCTTAATGGAGCTGACACCACCTACATATTCCAATTTCAGGAGAGCAGGAATGGGTTTTGAAGATGTTTTTGGGGGGCGTTTTTTATTTGTTTGAGGTTTTGTTTTGGTTTTTGTTTGTTTGTTTTTGTTTTGTTTTGTTTTCTGTACATTTTTTGTGATTTTTAGTAATTACCCATTCCTTTTCCTGAGATGTATGGTGTTCTGGGGCTACCACTGAAAACCAGGGCTTTTCAAGCTGCAGACAAAGTGCAGGATTTTTCCATGCCTATTGTCATTGTCATTGGGTTTGCATCTACATGTATTTAGACAACGTTGAGACAAATGTTAGATGGAATCACCAGAATCATTTTATTGTAGCACCCCAAAAATTCTAAGGGCAGTCAGGACTTTGTCTGTGAGACACAGAGAGATGATGGCAGACAGACATGAGGGGTGTGAGGTAATTTTCTGGATCAGCTGAGTACCAGGAGTGTAACCCAGCCCCTTTGCACCAAGACATCCTCCTCACCAGTGGATTGCTTGGGGTCCCAGTGACCCAGCTCTTGGAATATTCAAGGGCTATTTTAGTGTAGTACATCACACAGAATGCACGTCTGTGGGAAAAGGAAATAACTAATGTACTAAGCAAATTTGAGGAGACTGGTAATGTTCATTCACTGTGTTGAGATCACCTCCAGCAACTGCAGAGTAAGAGAATAATAATGAGAACAAGTGGCTTGAGTAGAATGACTGCAAGCTTCTCTGCTGGCTGCTTTTCATGACTCACATTCTGCACTTCCAGAGTCACCACAGCTGAAGCTTTGGCAACACTCTCTTTTCTTATTACTATGAAACAGTGAACCTCGATATAAAATTCAATTGCAAAATGAACATAAATGTACAATATTCCTCCAAATACAATTAGAAATTTTCAGTTTGCTGTCAGCCCTCAATGCTAGATAAATAGTCCATGGATGAATTTTTGTGGAACAATAGTGACATCCAGTGGGTAGGGAGCTTAATCACAGGTATCTCCTGCATAAATCACAGAGATGTGTTTGCCTTTTCCCTTTGCATCCTTCTGTATCCCACGGGAGAAGCATCAGACCCGTGCAGCATAGTGAGTACTCAGCTGGATTGGTGTACAGGAGCCATAACCTACATGTAGTGAATACATAGAGAAAGTAAAGGTAGATGAAAGCTGGCAGGAAATGGTCTGTCCAGTGTGTGAGCCACTACTGCCAGCAAAAGGCAAGGACTGTACAAGTAAGCAAGGGTAGGAGCTCTTACAAGTTTGTGCTCACTGGTTTACAGCTTATTATTTATAAAACACTACTTTACTAGACTAGAAAATAAACTCAGGCCACAAACAACTCATTCAACCTCCTAACAACAGAAAAAAAAAATTTTAAAATTTATTTTTATAATAATGAGAGAAAGATATTATTAGACATTAAAGGAAGGGCAACTCAACACCTGGGAACAAGTGAAAGTAAGAACTTCCTCTCAAAAATGCATAATGTCCAAAGAGACAAGAAGTGAATGATGCAAGATCAAATTCACAAGCAATAGCAAAGTCATACAGCAAAGTCATACAGTGGCAAACATGACATGAATATGCAGCATATTTGCTTGGGCAAAGCCTCTGTAAGGTTTTGTTGTAGCTCCACTAGTCTCCCCTAGTCCAGTCATAGTAATCTAGTCAGTAACTCTGTGCCAATGTTACTGGTATGATCCTAAACCTCAGGGAAGGAGAGAAGACAATGAAGTCAGGATTACAGCTCTGGTGATCAGATTCAGGCACTGCCCCTAAGAAGGTGCACAGGAACTCATTTCACTCCACACTTGAGGAAATCCAGTTGTAATTCTGACTTTTAATGTCTTCAGGTGCATTGGGAGGTCACCTATCAGTCCACGCTCAGGTGCTTTGCTTTTCACTCCTAGGCAGGCTTTTGAGAGTGGGTGTCACCACAGAGGGACAGAATGTGATTGTGGTGTGATTCCCAGGGCTCCAGCCAAACTCTTCCCTGGCATCACCACCCACAGAACACAGCAGGGCACACAAGCAGGAAAAAGTGACTGAGCTCTACAGCTATGAACCCATCACCAAGGGGGTCATAACCTAATAGAAAGGTTTTTAGCCAAGACCCTCTGGGACAATTAGCTGTGAGCTGATGGCCAACGTTTTACCTAGCAGAGAACCTGCAAATCTCATTTGGAATGAGCACAAACAGCAGAAAAGCAAGAGGGAAAAAAGATTTGCAAGTAGGCAGTATCTCTTTATTCAACCAATCCATCACAGAAGTCACATCTCCCTGCTGTTATACTATAATGAGCACAGCACTGGCATGCTAATGTAGGAATAAGCATTGCTTACTGAGAAGGGACAAAAGGCTAGTTAATTCCTATTTATTATTTCTTCCTAAAGAGCTTAATGACCTACTAATGTTATTACAGGAAATATTATATATCCATGTGAAAAATCACAAGTTCAAGATTCTTGATCACTAAAATCAACCAAACTCTTTAACAAAACAAAACATTTCATTCTTTACTTACTATTTGCTACTGTTTCCCATGAACTCTTGTTTGCCAAAAAGCAACTGAATGACTGGAGGTATAATCTTGAAAAAAAGTCCTCCAAAAACCCTCACATGTCATCTTCACCACTAAAGCCATTCCCTTCCTCTGTTCATGACCAACACACTGCCCATGTCTCTCAGTTTACACTCCTGCCTGAGGGCTGAATGTCTGTGTTTCCAGCACCAGCACTGAGACCATGTATGACTTCATAATTACACTTCACCCTTGCTAATTTTCCCAGTGTTTGGTGACAGCCAAAGTCTACTAATACATTGCAAGGACACATGACAAACAAAATATCTTAATTACTCACCTACTTACCCACCAAAGCAGGACAGAAATGCATTACAAGGTTTAGTGTTTCACTACACCACTCAGAGAGGAAATCACCTGCTCAGTTCTGTGTGCAAATCCTTTTCCTCCCCAAACCAACAAACCCACTAACTGGCAAGGTCAGTCCCTCAGGACCTGAATTTCTTATTGCCAACAGAAAGCAAACCTGACTGCAGTGATAGTAGCAGCAGCCTGCAGAAGCTGCCACCATGAACTCAGCCTTTATTAGTTATTCTCACCTGAAATGCAGCACTACCCCCCATACTTGCCAAGGGTTATACTGGCACTCCATCCCATAGTGTGGTGTACTAACTCTGAGAAAACACTGCATGTTCATGTCCATAATTATACTGAGACATTGAAAAAAGAAACCAACTTAGAGAAAAGACTGTGTGTGGCTTACAGAACTAGTAAGAAGTCAGGAAGGGTCACACAGCTTTTCCAGAACTTAAAAAATTAGATTTAAAAGACACAAAATGATAGATAGATAGATAGATAGATAGATAGATAGATAGATAGATAGATAGATAGATAGATAGATATAGATGATATCTAGATAGAGATAGATAGATAGATAGATAGATAGATAGATAGAGATAGATAGATAGATAGATAGATAGATAGATAGATAGATAGATAGATAGATAGATAGATAGATAGATAGAGGTAGATAAATATAGATAGATATAGATAGATAAAAATGGAATGTCAAGTAAGCATTTCTGAATCTCTTGGAAGTATTTCAAATTTATTTTTTTTTAAGCTGCTACTGTCAGGTTCTGGGCATCTTTAGACATCAAACAAAAAAAAAAATCTCTTTTCTTTTATACCTTAATAAATGAAAGGAAGAAAATACCTTCCTATAATGTAAGACATTCTTTCCAAGGCTGTGGGACTGAGCTGGTATTGGAAAAAATCTAAACATATTCCATCTCACTTTTGTTGTTTCTTACATGATTATTTCCAACACCTGTAGAAATGGTAAGATACTGCTAACAGATAACATGTACATTATTCTAGCTGAGCACATCCTCCTGGCTTTTATTTTGTGCTTCATGGCAAATCCTAGATTGTGCTGTTGGTTCCTACATGTGCCCTTTCTAATCAGGAACAACTTAGTGAATGTTTGAATGCCAGTTTTTTACCTAGTCCTACAGTAGTTAGCACTGTAGAATTCGTGGTCCTGATTTTTTGGGTATTTATATTTCCCAGTTCCATAAAGGCTGCAAAACTCACAGATAGACTCCAAACTAATGTAATGAGATTACCATCCCCTTCCTGGTTGAAGTCAGGGGAGAAAAGGTGCACCAAACATTCCAAGGTACAAGCCAGGATCTCAAATGAAAGTGCCTTGGCAGCTGTTCCCTTTGCTGCCCTCGGGGTTACAAACAGCTCCAGATGAAGGAGCTGTGAGGACTGAACACTCCAGTGCAGATCACCAGCAACAGTAATACATCAGCAATACAAATCCCCTGAAAACACAACCATCTCACATGGATTCCTTGTCCCAAAAATACAGACTTCATAATGTATATTCTAGCATAAACACTGGCTCTTGTTTGCTTTTCTTTGTTAAAATGCTTTGTTTAACATTGCAGAAGCATCTCCTTGGCCTGTGCTGTGTTGTGCAAAAGCTGCAGGGGATAAAAGTAGAGAAAGGGAACACAGCTTACAAAAAGCAGACTGGAGTCAAACAGAAAAACTCTTCAGACTTCATCTTAATTAGTGTGCTGTAACTCTTTTTTCAGTCTCCTATAGATTATCCTGTTTATTTTAAAACAAAGCAAAGGTTGTAGCAAAGGTTTTCAAATCTGCAAACGGGAATTTAAACATCCAAATCTCACCCATTTGCTGCACCAGTCAAGCACTTAACCTGTGTTACAAAACATTATCTCCTCTCCATTTCTCCCCAGAACTGGACATTTGAACAAGACCCAAGGGTCTACAAAGTGCTCTGGCCAGCTCCATGAAGCTACTCTAAAAAATGACCTCCTCAGGGGTTTTGGCAAATTCTCTTACAAGGGAAAGGGAGCAGTTGTGCAGTGGGGTGCAGATGGGGCAGACCTAGCTCAGTGACAGTGTGAGGGCTGCATGTTGGAAAAGGGGAGCTGCCTTCTGACTACTGCAGAGAGGACTGACACTAATTCCTGGCACACAGCTACAGTGAACTCACCTCAGAAAATAATCAACTGTGGTTCACTTTAAAAAGCAGCTGCAGATTCTCAAGTCTGGATTTTTTTAGCCAGGAGAGTTTATTCCCCATATTCCTCACCAATAACAATCATAGTAATTTTATATAAAAGCACTTAGTCAAAGCATGAGAAAAGGATCATCTTTTCCTTTTCGAAAAAAAGAGTAACATCAAATAACCATTCCAGCACATCAGTTTTGTTAGCAGTGCACTATTCCCTGGAATCTGACACTTTCAGATGGCAGCATTAGCCTTGCAGAGCCATCTGTGATATGAGTCATATCCTCAGAGCAGTGCAGCTTCATCCTACCCTGCTCCAGAGCACCCAGCTTCTCCTGAAACACCCTGAGCCACCCAGACACATCCACAGGGCACATCCCAGCAATTTCCAATTTGGAAATTCACCCCATGTGCTCTCACAGCTGTGCCTCACAGTGTGACACCCTCGCTGTCCCCCTTCCAACACAGGAGCCCTCCAGATGGGGATGGAAATCTGTCTCTGGGAACTCCTCCTAAGTCTGTCTGGCACACACAGGCTCTCTGCTTTGGGGGATAAATGTTCACTTGTCCCTACTTTAATCTATCTTCAACAACAGCTCCCAGGTCACGTTGCTGATACAAAATGCAGGCCTGCAGCAAAACCCAGCAATCTTATTACACGAGTTCAGAAGCTCCAATTACCAGAGAGAAACTTGTCCTTCACTGAAGAACAGACTTACTTCTTGTACACGATACTGGACAATCTTCCACCCGTCCCTGCTGATGCTGGCAGCACCAACAAGTGTTTCATTTTTCTAGTGAGCAAGTAACAATCGCAGAAAATATGGGGGAAAACATTCCACAGGAGAATGCTGAGCACTGAGTCAGGCTGAGCAGAGAGCAGTGACAGTGCAGGGAAAAGGGGCTGTGAATGCAGGACTGTGAAGTCCAGCAGTTTCCATGCAGGTCTGCTTCCAGGACAGTTCAGGAAAGCACAGGAACTTAGGCAATGATGCACAATTCCTTGTCATCCAAAGGAGAGCTGGTCTGTAGCCATAGCACATAATGCTGAGTTCTGATGTGCAAGAGCAGTATAAAAGGAATTGAAATATTAACATAATGGACTCCACTGTTAAATCTGAAAGCATGTTGGATTTGGACTGTTAGCAGTATCATAAATTAAAAACATCTATATATCAGTAATATTAATAAAATGCATTTTTCCAAAGCTACAGAACTACTGATATGTATGCTTTGGCTTCATGTACAATCTGACATGGCAAATTCTAAATTTAACCAAGCCAATTTCTTTTAAAGCCTCATCACACTAATTACATCCATCAAGTGTGTAAGATACATTTTGTCAGCTAAGAACAGAAGACTTAAATTAAATGTAAATCCTTACTCAGCACTTTGAGCTGTTAATGGCTCTAAGTCATTAATGAGATGATGAAAAGAAAATGCTCCTGCAGACTCTGTAGTGAGAATTTATTACAAGCACTCATTACCTCCACCCAGTGCATATTCTGCAAGTGTCCCACATTTATGTCAACACCCCAGTATCAACGGGGAAAGATACCAAAATAATCTTGTTTGCTTGTAAATGCTCATTTACATAAGTGGGGCGTGACAGGCATCTCCAGGAGTGATGGATGCCCTTCTTCCCTAACCCAGAGGCTCCCAGGAGAGCTGCTGAAAAGGCCTGAGGTTGGGGACACTGGCAGAATGGTATTTTAGCTTAACTTTTTGGCATTTTAATTCACCAAACTGTATGAAAAGTATAATGGCTGACTGCACAGCATGCCTGGGCTTATGTATTTTTATAATGAATTTTGATAGATCTGCTATTAGAATTAGCTCAGAAGAGCATTGGAAAGAGATTTACAGAACTAAGGATGGGGGAGGACATGAGAGTTAAAGGAATATATCCCTGTTATCCAAAACTTGCAATTTTAATTTCCATTTAGTATCAGGATTTATGAATTTTCATCCTTTGCACAGACTACAGGATTTTCTGTCTCTGCCTCTAACCTTCAGGAGGGGCATTAAGGGAACTTTCCAACTGCAGAAAAACCCCTACATCAGGCTCAGTTCTCACTAAAAGGAAAAATATCATTATTTTGATTTCTTTCTTAGATTTCTCTCTCCCAGTCTGTCCCTTTCTCTCCTTCAGTCTGAGCTCCTCTCCTGTCCTGATTAGCTATTTCCCAGAAAGAAAAAGAAAATATAAGGGCTACATTTAAATGTACCAGATGCCCTTGAATTTCTACCAAGCTGTGCCCTGTAAAGCCTTGTTTACAACTTCAGCTCCAGCAGCAAGTGAGCTTCCAGGAACAAAGAAATGTTAGACACATTTTCACAATAGTTTTAAATTGCTTCCCCTGGTAGAGAAGACTCATTGATCAAGTAAATAAAATGGGGTTCAGGGAAGTGATTCATGCTCAAACACTATGAAAAAAAACCTAAAGCAATCTGGAATATTTGTACCCTCTGCAGGAACCCTATCCAATCAACTTTTAGTGAAAATTAACATAATGTTCAAAAATTATTATGCATGAGAAAACAAAAGCTATCTCAAATGATGGCTCTGCTGTAACAGGATGCTGATTAGCTACAGAGAATTGAATTTTTGGTATCAGTGCTTTATTGGGTCACTATATGGATATGACAGACAGGACACTTCCTTCCACTGCAAAAAGGAAGCAGATTTGCCAAAGATTAATTCCACACTAGCTTAATTATTAATTAATCTCTCCCAAATGGATTGTTTAAAATGCCCTTAAAGAGGCCTGTGCAAACAGAAGTGCTGTGTGTATGGACAGGACAGCTTTGCAGGCAGGCAGGGATGCTGCAGTGTACAGCCAGCATTCCTTGGCTGCTGGGCTCATTAGAATGCATGGGTATAACAGACCCTCAGAGCTGCAGCTGGATAACCCATGAGCCCTTTTCCTCAGTGCCACAGAGCCCTTCGTGTCTGTTTCATAGGGCTGTTTCAGGATTTAATCAAAGATTTACAATCTACACCCTGGAACAAGGAGTCTTCCCCTTTTTAAAAGGTTTCAAGCAAAACATTTTTTTAGAGAGATTCTTTCTGAGTGTCTGTAGCCTGTGCCCCTTACCTGCACCTTCTTTCAATTTAATGCCCATTTTGTACCATTCAATGCTTCCTCTTCCACTTCTCTGCATCCCCAACACAAAGATAACACAGAGACTGTCACATGTTCTTTCCAGCATAAATCTGTAAGTCCAATTTTACTGAATGAATTACCAGTGAAGTGCAGGAGCTGATGGAAACCTGTGCCAGGCAGCAGCTGGAGCAGGGCTGAAATGCTGTGGAAATCCACCTGCTCTGTAGCATTTGCTAACACACTGCAGTGGTGCTGCATGCTAATGCCAGTGAGAGGAACAGGGGGGTTGCAAATCTCTGAGGATCTACAGGCATTAAACTGTTTGGAAAACAGCCTGGAAGAAAGCAATGC
The DNA here is from genome assembly GCA_013399915.1 of Illadopsis cleaveri. Lineage (NCBI taxonomy): Eukaryota > Metazoa > Chordata > Aves > Passeriformes > Timaliidae > Illadopsis > Illadopsis cleaveri. Next base: position 278,100 of record VXBB01018450.1, read on the forward strand.
CTCAAAGTCAACCAGGCAAAATTACTTGAAAACACAGCTCCTCCCTATTTCTGTTATGCATTATAAAAATTGCTGTGATCATTACAAAGCTCATTTAGCCAATAATGGCAAAACATGTGGACAGACACCTGAAAGTTAATCACCTTCAGCTCAGTTTCAGCTCTGACTCTGTCTGAGTCAGTTCCTTCCCTTTGTGGAGCAGTTAGTCATTCCCCCAGATCATTTCTGGCAGGACTTTAAAACAATCCTCTGTTTCAAGGCCAGGTTGGACAGGGCTGTGAGCAGCCTGGTTCAGTGGCAGGTGTCCCTGCCCATGCCAGGGGAGTGGAAAGAGATGCCTTCAAGGCCTTTCCAACACAACCCATTCTGTGATTCTCTGATTTACACCCCTAACTCAAGACCTCTAGTCAAATCCCTTCACTAGGCTGGCCTGTGCATCTTCCCAGGTAGGACTGAAGTCTCCAGTGAGCTGGTAACTCCTGCACCCTTCTGCAAAAGGTCACACCTTAGGTCCCATCTGCTCTACATTTACCTGTCCAATGAGCCTCCTCCCAAAATGCCTGAAAAGAAGTTGTTGTCTAAAGCCACATTTTCCTTTCCAATGGGCAAATTCATTACAGCTCCTCTTGCAGCTTGCAAAAGGGTACTGGCAGAACCCTACTGAGAGGGTGTTAAGGGCACTCTGATAACCTCAGCAAACACCTTTCCATTCTTTGTGTGCCCCTGAAGCAGCACAGGGCAGTGAAGAATCCCGGCACATGCCCCTTCTGCTGGTTTCATTCTGTCCCAGAGTGTGTAATGGAGCAAGCAGTGCTTGTCCCAGGGTCTCCCAGAGCAGCTTTCCCAGGATAACTGTCAGAGCAGGTGTGTTATTTCTTACAAGTGTTGTTTTGCCTGACAGTACTAACACTGACTGCAAGAACAACAATATATAACTGCCCTATGCCTTCCTATCCTGTTAGTGTTCCACATATCAAAGCTGGCAGAGCCTGTGGGAAAAAAGCCAGTGACCATTAACCTTCACTTTATTTTATGCTTTTATAATTTCAGGAGTTTAGTTTCAGGCTTGCAGCCTTCAGGGCTGTAGAGTTGAGACTGGAGTAGAATACAGCAAAGCAGCAAATGTTTAGCATAAGTTAAAAGAGCTTTTCCTGAGTCCCCATGCCGTTCTCCCAGCCCTAATGCAAAATTTATCTCAAGGGATTTAACAATTTTTTCTCGAGTTGAAGTCGATGCACAAGAGATGCTTTCTGCTTTTGTAACAAAGAAACACCTCCTGGATTGACAGTGGCCAGTCCAGTAAGCTCCCAAGAAGTCACACTGAGTAGGCAACACCTGACTGTTTTTCAAACCCTGAATTTCTTGTCAGTGGACAAGATGAATCGAGGCTGGAGGGATGGCTGGGACAGCACATTCATATCTTTGTCTCTACCACCTGTACAAATCCAGCAGAAAACCTTATTGCTATTAAAAAGCAGGAAATCCCTCTTGTACCTTCATGCTCCCCTTTTCTTTGACTCAGCTTGGGCCATTGAAACTCAAGACAAAAGTTGAGTTTTCCAAAGGCTGTGTGTGGCACAAAATGCCAAGACAAAGCTTAGGGAGAGCCCACTGGCCCAAGGACTTTGGGGGTATGGTTACCATAAAATCCCGGGGGTCTTTCAGAAAGTTTACTCTTCATACATCCTTCATAGAGCAGAGCATTCCCAAAGGTGAGCTGAATTCCACAGACTCCCATATGCTGCAGTTTGTAAATCACTGGCATGAAAGTGGGACAGTGTGTCATGCTGACAAGAGGCCTTAGCATTTAACAATTTCCTCACTAAATAAGCTTGACTTGTGGTGACTGCAACCAATGCACTCCCCCAGCATCAGGTTTCCAGCACAGCCTTCTCTCCCCAGCACAGGGCAGCTGAGCCTGCCCTTCCCACAGCAGCCAGCCTGCTCCCAAGGGCACCAGGGCCTGCTGCAGGAGCTGGGACACAGCACTGCTCCTGCTGAGGAGCTGCACACAGCACACACAGCTGCACTTCACTCACACCCTCACAGACATGCATTACACTGAGCAGACCTGCAGCATCATTCCTCTTAAAACTGAGGCCCCTTACTCAGCTTACAGAATCATTTCATTTAAGATTTATAAAATTTAAAGGCTGTACAAGGTGCAAGGTAAGGCAGCACTGCAGAGAAGGATGGTTTCATCATAAACAGCCCTTTTTGCACTCTATTTTTCAAAGGCTTGACTGATTAAATACTAGCCACTGGTTCCTATTACACAGCAAAGCTGTAGGAGAGAGCCAGCAGGCACTGTGCAGTGGAAAGGAAGGTGGCACCATTGATCCTTTACATCTCCTACAAATCAGGGTCAGGGAGTTCAGGCCATCTTGACCTGTAGGTGAAAACCAGATAATATTACACTTCGTGTCTCATCCCAGATTCTCCTCAGGGAAAAGAGTCTTGAGCCAACACACAGTGTCAGAAGGGTCGGGATTTTCTGAGTGCTGCAGGCTCCCAGTAATGAGTTCTGTAAGGCATGCACTGCACTGCCACTCCTGTGCTGCCTGCTCCAGTGCTGCTGCTGAGGCACAGCCCTGCCCACCACTTCTGCCAAACAACACCAAACTCTTTTCACTTGTCCAAGTCAAGTCAAATATCTGTTGTGAACTTTGCTAACCTGCAATTTGTTTGTATTCTCAGAACTATGTGCATAGGGACATAAAGATTTCTTCCAAATTATATCTCTGTAGGAATTCTACATCTCTCTCATTGCTTTGCTTGGTAAATGCAGAGATCAAAGCCATCAGTCTGGGAAATATTTTCCTTATTTGGAGTTTTAATATCAAATTTGGAAAAAAAACATTTAATTTTCCAGTAATTCCAAACTGAGAATAAACAGCTCATCAAATCAGTTATCAATTAAAGATTATAACATTACTCCTCAACTGCCTCAACAACAGAATTAGCTAGTTCTAATTAGAAATAAATGTCACTCCTTAAAGTATCTTAACATCAATATTCAAGCCCCTCTCATTAGAGAGTCTTGAAACACTTTGCAAGACATTATAAATGCCATTTCTACAGACCAGACACGTGAGCTGGGGTCCTTTTCAGGCCATGGCAGCACTGGGAGCAGATGCTCAGCCTCCCACAGCCATTATTTTACTGATTGTTTTCTTACTCACCAAGAAAGGAGAAGTTGGGTGGGAGACGTGAGTCAGGTGAACTGAGAGCACAGCATTATGCAGCAGCAAGAGAGAAACCCCAGACACCTCCACCCAAATTTTAAGAGGTACAGAATTTCCTAAACTTAAATATAACCTTAATCCCATAACAACACACTTCCACAAATGTTGCTTGAAACCTATAGCCTGTCAAGCCATAAAATACAATTACTCATTGCTTATAATTACCAAGTAGGCTGTTGTGGTTTGGCAGGCTCTCCTCCTCCAGTGACAAATATAAAACAGATGATGGTGGCCTACAGAACTTTGGGGAAACATAATGCCTGACAGCAGAGCAACACTGCATGGAAAAGCATCCTGTCACCTCCAACAAAATCAACAAGCCAGAACTCTCACAAGATTCATACCAGCAATCATCACCACCATAATAAACAGAGGGTTTCATTTTACTAGTTTTAAAAGACTTATTCTACTTGGTGAATTATGGCTGTTCTTTCTAAAGTGGCTCCTAATCTGATTGCTCAGAGATTTATGTACAGTCACAAGGTTGGGAAATTATTATTGGGAATGTCCATTCTTTCTGAAAATTGAGATAGGACTAAAATCAGATTTTGTATTTTTCATTTAACAATCTATTTTTAATAAGCTTTTTAATTGATGTCAGTGGAAATAATAACTTTGTATTCATAGTGCAAGACAAAACTTGGTTTCATTGCTTAACCGTATTTGTTCTTCCCAAGATGACTTAGCAAAAGCATATTGATGCTGTGCTAATCATTCAAAAAAAACCCAGCCTTAAACACAGCCCACTTTTATGCCAGAGTTTATATCAGCACCAGCAGGTAGCACTGACCATGCCTGTCCATGACAAACTAATGAAATCCAGGTGAAATGAAAATAAGCAGTGATCCACCTGGTAATGACATCACCACTAATAACACAGGTGGGAATGAGAGACGTGTCCAAAGCTGGGCTACCCCGAGGAATGAGCTACCCCAGCCTCAACTCCACATCCTCCACAGCAGCACCACCTCGGGAGAGTTCTGCATTCCCACATGGGGTCACACTGCCAAAGGCTGCTTTTCCCCATGACAGAATGTGAGCAGGGGCTGTAAACTGTGTTTTACAGCTTGAAAACTCTGATCCAACTTCTGGTGACCCTATTAGCATCACAAAGGAGTTGGAATACTAATGAGAGGTGGCCCTGGAGAAACTCAGAGTCAAACCAGAACAGATGCCAACAGGAAAATTGTTTTCATTCCATTGTGCCTCTGTTTAAAAAGCTCAGATCATGGTGATACATGATACAATAAGCTACCTTGACTGCAAGGATGTATTTGCATAAGCACAGACAACTGCAACACCTCACAAAGGAAGGAATTCATACACAGGGCATTGAACTGTTTGTGCTTTCTCCTGAACCAAGGATATCACAATCACAGTAGGAAATGTCATATCAGACATGCCTAGCAGGCTTTCTAACTGGGAGCAACCTGTGTATAACAAGCAGAAACAAATACTTACAAAAAACCCAGAAGAAAAAGGCAGCTTACAATAGTTAGAAAATGATGTCTTAGCCCTCAACATACCCATGCAGGAATGTGGATCACGTATTATACTTCAAATAACATCCTTGTAAGTGTTCTCATTAGACACTTAGAAATGAAATCTTTTTATACAGAATTTCCACTAAAACCTTACCATCACTGAGGTCTGGCAGCAAGTTCTACAGCTGAATTATGGACTGTGAATAGAAATATTTTATTAAGCCATTTTAAAATCAATTCCCTGTCCCTTGAATCAAATGCTCCTAAACATTTTCTTCACCCAACTCCAAACCATTTCTGTTTCAACTAATCTTCCTTGATAATAGGTAATTAGAATTGACCACAGTCTCAAGAATAAAAGGAAAAATATTTACACAAAGGCATTAATAATATACTCTTAACAAGCCTTTTGAACTGTGCCCAGAAGAACACAACATACTCTTGTTTCACTGCTAAGACTTGGTTAAATACTAACAGCAGATGTCTATAGTTAAAATCATGGCTAGCACTGCCAACAGGCAATTCTCCACCTTTGTGGATTGATCCTGCTCGGTATGCTCGTGCTGGTTCACGTGGCTTTGCCAAGTTCTGGAAGGTCCTGCTTGCATTCCTAGATTTGACTGACCCACACAATTTACATTACCTGCACATTTTGCCATTTTCCCTTTCACAGACACTTCATAGCACATGAATCTGACCTGAATACCTGAGGGCTCCCTGCTGTTAACCTTCTGCCATGTGGAAAACTGACTCCTGATTCCTTCCCTGTTTTCTGTCTCCAGACACAGAAGAGTAGCTCCTGTTTCACTCAGCACTGTTTAGCTTCCCAAATGGCCTCTTATGATGAATGCTAGCAAAGGCTGCCTGAGTCCAACAAATTCTGTCAGTGTGCTCCTCTTTACCCTGGCAGACAGCAGGGATTGGCTGTTGTGGTAAAGCTGCCCTAGAAAGAAAACATTTTCTGGGCTGGTGCTACCTGAAAGCAGCTCAGACAGCAGTAGTTACCACCTCCATTTACCACACCCCCTTAAAATGACATTTAGGAGACTGATGAAGCTGTTGGCTTTGTGCAGCAGTGGGACCATCCCAGGAAACACACCTGGACTTCCCAGCAATGGTTCAGAATTTCTCCCTATGACGAGTCAGATAGTTCCTGTGATGTTATCCTTAATTTAGTTGTTTTCTGATTCAACTATGCTTAGTGCTAGTTTATAACAGGACATGCTTCTATTAGCCTAGGCATCCTTCAAAGCAGCAAGGCTCTGCAGGGTGCAGAGCTCCAGCTGTTCTCTTCAGCCACACGCCCGGATTAAATCACGTCGGGTTTATCACAAAGCTCTCATTCCACAGGCAGAATGCAGTCAGCAGCTCTTTCACTCTCCCTTCAGAAAGCAGTGACATGAATATGAAAAATTGAGGCTTATTATGCTAAAAGCTATCATTCAGTAATGGGTGTAGAACTACATTTGATTAGGGTCTTATTGATGCACAAGGCAAAAGTGTGCAAATTGCAAAAATTAAAATCTATTTGTTTGCGGTTGGCAAATGGAAGTGTGTGTAATGCTAGACACAAACAGCATGCAAGTTTACAAGCATAGCAAATGTTCAGATAAAGGCAGAGTTACTCCAAGTAATTTCTGTTATTCTAACAATCCATGCATGACTTCCTCCAGAGTAAACCAAAAAGAGAAGAAAAATAACATTATGTAAAATATTTGGTTATAAAACACATATGAGCTCTGCCACGTTTTTTGTTTATCTTATCTTAAAACACCATCTTATAAAAATTAATACTGTCTTATATGAGCTATTTTTCCCTAAAAAGACAAATGGCCTCTTTACCCCCCAAATAAATACACCACAGATTAACATACACGAAATAAACATATTCTTATCCACCCTACACATATAAACCCAGGAGCCACTGCTTATTAACCACAACAACCAAATACCACCAAATGGTATCCCCAGATATTTTCCTGGCACTACAGTCCAAACAGAACTTCTTTGGAATGCTGCTCCACATAAAAAGACACAGGCCTGTGTGCTCAGGAGCTGGGCTCCCAAATGTTGTGCTGAGCACCAGCACTGCTTTTCCACAGGGATCAGGGGACAAGGACTGGCAGCCACACTGACCCTCATGGGAACAAACTCTGCCCTAAATTAGGAAGAGTCTACTGTTATCCACCCATACCAATCCACAAATGAGACACAGCACCATCCTAGTGGCATGCACAGTCCTTCATTCCATCAAGCTGAATGAGGTGATGGATGTTCTTGAAGCAAAATTTAGATGACCACTTCATTAGGGTTTGGTTTTTTTTAAGATTCACGTTTCCATGGGCTATTTCCCTTTAGGTGGCTAGAGTGGGGGTTTAGAAGTTTAGCTCTGGTTTGAACACTGTTCATATCTATTTTCCCTCCACAGTTCCCTGTAGTGTTCATTCTCAATGGACTTCATTATCTGCAGATGTACATTTAGAGAAGGCATACCCTTCCAGCATACAAAGCCATTACAACATACCTGTTGAGAGAAGCTTCAGAAAATTGCCTGATGTGCAAAGGCAGAAATACAGCAATTTTCACAGTAATAAAATGCAGGCCTTTATTTACAAAGAAATAGAGCAATATCTATCTTGCAGGTGCTATCAGAGCAGGGGTTATTTTTACTTTCTGTAATAAACTTAAGCAAACAAAATTTAAATGAAAAACTGTTTGCAACTAGGTTACAGAAATTTTAATGTAATATGGAATATTGTGAGTTCATTGCCTGCTATTATCAGATCAAGATCAGGTGTATTTGTGCTAAGGCTGTCCTTACAGCCCTGTGGAAGGTTTAATATTCTTTCATTTCTGTAATAAATCAGCTGTTCTCTTCTTGCACATAAAATGTTACATACTTGTAAAACAGCATTTGGTGGAGAGAAAGGAGGGGATGTGATTGAGACAGGAGTCCAAAATCTGCTGTTGCTCAAAATCCCATTTTATTACACAGCTTTAGGCATCCACTGCAAAAGCAAGACTAAAGATTTGCTTGCATTATTCACTCCATGATACATTACTGACAGTAAGAGTTCCCATCATTTTGGGAAGTGATTTGGACAAGCTTCCAGAGCAAAGCAGCAGAGAAAAACATTTTACCCTAATTGTTCAGGGCTTATCCTTCACTGGCCAGTGAAGCATTTTCTTTCCTCACAAAAAAATACTGCAGTTCCCACTTGTCCTTGTATCACTTGCCTTGTATTTCTAAAGTGAAACCAGACTAGTACCAAAAAATTTATCAATCGCTGTCAACAAAAACATTCCACACAAGGGCTGTGGCCTTTTGTGAGTTTCAGGGCAAGTCTTCAGCCTCAGCATCTGCAGCTAAGCTCAAAATCCATCACAAAAAAAATATTAACTAATACTGACTCAAGAACAGAATTAAGCTATCAAGTGAAACTCGTTAGTCACCCACTCCCATAACACAAATCCATACTAAAGCACAGACACTCATCAGTCTGCCTGCAAAATTCATCTGAGTAATTAACACCTGCAAAACAAGCTGAGAACCCCAGAGAAGGAGACGCACGTGGGGAGACTTTGTGTCTCCTATTTGTCATCTTTCTCCAGGCCCAAGGGTAGAAAATGCACTGGCCAAAGCCAAAGGGGAAGAAGCTGTGTTTTCCAGAAGAGGCTGAAGACAAAAAAAACCCTAACCAAACATGTATGTGTGTCTGTACAAATGGTTAAAAAAGGTTAAAAGAGAGATGGGTAGATTACAACACCTACCTGTAAGTATGTTTTGAATAATATCAAACACTTGGAGGCAAGAGATAATTATTGATACTTTAGTGTCTAGATAAAAGATTTAAAAAAAAATGCAATAGCTCATGTCAGTGCAGGAATCATGTCAAGAAATCATATCACAAATATCTTAGAATTGTATCAGAGCTTGGTGAAAAGTACCAACAGGTAAAACAGAACCTCTACAAAACTCTTAAGTCCATGTTCAAATACAGGAAAAATACGTTATTAAGGACAATCTAATCTTTTTCATTTGAGAAGAGCCACCCTGTTGTGCCCAGAGAAACTGGAATGATTGCTAGCACAGGAAAACAGCAGTAATGGTAGGGTTTAGTTATTTCAGACATGCTGTGTGACAAATCTGATCTGGAGATTGTACTTCAGGGAGTGAATAGATAGGGGACCTGCTAAAAAACCACCTTGTGACACAGACACAGCAGTGTCGAGGTCCTCACCAAGAATATCACCACCAAAAAAGCAGTCTGTAAGAGAGATCCTGATACAATAAGATTCAATATTTCTAAAGCAGACAAAAGTTTTTTAAGGAATCCACTTGATTTTAAAAAGGTGGTGTAAGTAAATGTGAAAGCTTGTTAAAATAAACAAAATTCCAAATGTTAAGTATTGGCAAGTATGTGAAGGTTATGTAAACACAGCATACTAGAGGGTGAGCAGATACCACTCACCTCAAGGAACCTTGCTGAAAGGCTCACAGCAGAACAGCCATTGTGTGGAAAAGGCAGGGTAGGAGAGGGTATCAGCAACAACAGCATCAAAAAAGATCATGGCATATGCATGTAACAGAAAGGAATATAAACCATGGCAGGTTAGCTGTAAAAACACACTGTGGCAGCCCACAAAAGACTTTAAGGACAAAACTGCAGCATTACAATAATCTTCAACACACCTTCATCATTACATCAGGGGCAGGATGGCTGCCAAACTCTGTGAGATCAAGCTGGACCATCCACAGAAAAAACCACAGTGACTGTACAAAACCCAGCTGGATCTTTTTGCACATTTAGTACAGAAAATCGCTGGGAGGTTTCCATAGATGAAAGGGTGATGCGGCTGAAAATGTGACCAAAAATGAGCTGACATTTTACTGCAGAATAAATTAAAATAATAAACTGTAAGAACTCACTAGGACCAGCCATAATTCACCCAGCAATTCAAAAACAATTCATAGATAAAATGATAATCTAATCACTGTAATATACACTCTAATACTTTGAAACCTCACCAGCATCAAAAGAACAAAAGACAGCACAAATGGCAGCTTCATAAAGGAAGCCTTTACCACAAGGACCAGCACAGATAACATCCATCTAATGTGGACTGCTAGGAGCAGTAATAAAGGACCAAAGCAATAGGCAAATGGGCAAGAACTGTGTCAATTATACTGGACAAAGGGGTAGGGAGAGTTTTTAGAAGAAAATTCATACCTTGCTAAGCTATTGAAACTTTATGTAGGACTCAAATAACAGCTGGGTGAACTTTACAACTAGTACTTAATTAAAAGATCTAGAAACCTATTAAAATTATATCCGTGGAGAGACTGAATTGTAGAATGTAAAATCAATATTGGCACACACAGAGAATAAAATCCAGCTTTCTGGACTCTCAATCCCACCTGTCTCACCTGGGATTTTCAAAGGTTAACAGAACTGGGCACCAATGGGTAATTCTTTAAATACTGGAATTGAACATTTTCTGATGTGGTTCTGTGACAAAATTAGCTCCAGCCACTCCACTGACAACTTCCTCCAAGTCACTTTGGTATTTCAAGGTAAAATTGATTCCTGGAGTGGTGTTACTTTTCTGCTTGAACACTGTAATTATAAAAATCCAAGTTGCTATTCAAGTATAAAAGAGACGTGTTGTTTTTCTTTTGCCATGGCTGTTTCCCTACCTTCAAAACCCCTCCAGCCCTGATTTCTGCCAGTCCCACAGGTATTGCATAGCTGACACCAACTACAGATACCTCACACAAACACACTTTTGAAACCTCTAACATGAAAGAAAATCTCCAGACAGGGAAGGTCTATGACTTCTCCCTTTTCCCAGCCAGAGGGAAGCCCGGATGTGAGCTGTACCCCCAGGCAATGCTGAAGCAGGAACTCACCACAGGAGGATGGAGATAGGTGAGGGACACCGTGTTCAAAAGTCCCTTTGGAGCTCTGCTTCTCTTTCTCACTGCCTGTCCCTGCACAGCCAGGCTGCCTGTGCCCCATTCAGGAGCAGCTCTTCTTCTCCTTCTCCTTCTCCTTCTCCTTCTCCTTCTCCTTCTCCTTCTCCTTCTCCTTCTCCTTCTCCTTCTCCTTCTCCTTCTCCCCTTTAATGTTTCTCCACCAACCCACACAAGGTCCAGCACCTCAAGGCAAACCTCTGGGTCTGTACAGCCCTAGGGGCTTTCAAAGTAGGAGTGAAGGGAAGAATAAAGTTAAGAGTGTGGGGGGAGAGCAGGGAGTAAGTGGAGTAGGATAATGATGAGGGGAATCCAAGCACTTCTGGAGACAGAGGGAGTTGGAAGAAGCAGATGACTGCAGCTGTGAAATACTGCACTGAGCACAGGCATGGTGGCTGTTCTCTGCTTCTGCCTTGCAGCAGTTTCTCCTTTGGAAGGGCACTGTGTTCATCAAGATCAGCCACACAAGCCTCAGAGACTCACTAAAGCCCTGCAGTTTTATAAATCTAAACAAAAGTGCGTGGTGTGTCCTGCATACACTTCAAAGGAAAAACAAATTACAAATGGATCTTTAAATCTGTGCTAAAACCCAAGAGTGCAGAAAACAAGTCATACACTCACTCTTTCCAAAACCAACCCTTCACAGCCAGCATCTCCACTTCAATCACTATTTCCTTAAACAGGCCCTTAGGGGAAATGAAACAAACCGATTTAGGGGGGGTTTCAAAGCTCCACCTCCATGCCTACAGCCCTGGAGGAAGGCCTCATGTCCCTGGGGACACCGAGCCCCGTGTGAGCACAGCCCTGTGTGCACAGCTCCCCACGGCCCCTGTGCTGCCCATCCATGCCTGCCACTCCTCAGCCTTCAACACAGCCCTGGGCAGGAAATCCTCCACTGCTGGGAGCCTGTTCCACTGAAGGCACTGAGGGCTTCCATTTCCTGCCCAGGAATGCTGGGCAGATCATAATTAAGCCTTCTGCTGCAAAGCTTTTGAATATTTTTCTATTAACTTCTACGAGACAGTTTTTGAGCAGCTCTACTTACAAACTACCACTGTGGCTTCCAGAAGAAACATTAATTCGCTGTGCTAGTACTCCTCTTGTAACAGCAAAGAAAAAGCTTTATAATGCAAAAGAGATCTGGATTTAGCAATTAAACCTTCATTTGTATTTCATTTAGCAATATGAGAATTCTGCCAACATCTTCAGAAGGCTTTTAATATATCTGCATTAATGCACAGCACATAAGCCAGCAGTGCTCTCATTTACTAAGCACTCTAGTGCAGCTCCAGTCGCTGTGTACCATCACTGCTGTTCCAGAGGCATCTTTCATCTTTTTTGCCTCTTCCAGAGGCAATTACAGTTGCTGTCTCAGCTGGTGCATGGAGAAAACATTCCCTTGATGTGACTGGATTCTCCAGTCAGCTTCAGGGAAATAAAACAGAAGCAGCTCCAAATTTCAGCTCCAGAAGAGCTGGAATACATGACACTTGTTCCTAATCAGAGGCAGATGATCTTTCAAACACACATTCAGTGACCCAACATTACTGTTCAGAGAAGCACACATAGAAGAGGAAGCAATTTCTATGTGAAAACAAGAGCCTTTCAAAACACAGGGATGACTGTAACCCATCTATTTTTTATGCCTTAGAAATTACTTGGAATGTAAAAAGGAATGATGCAGCGTTCCCTTTAAAGCAGAAAGGAATAATGACAGTTCTATTAGTCAGCTACACAAAGGGCCTCATGTCCAGAGTCTCTGAGAAAGCCAAACCATTAAGTTTAAAAAAAAGTCTGAGGGAGAGTTTTGCTTAGAAAGATGCTTTTGAGATCTATATTGCCTCATTACACAAATGTAAATTCAGGGATGCATAATATGAAGATTAGCTCAAAGTATGTGTTCCCTGTGCAACAGAAATCCATCCTGCTTACAGAGATGCAGGAACAAACCTGCTGTACAGGAGCTCTCACACAGACACAATCTGCATTTTCTCGTCAAAATTAGGATTGCCCAAATCATGCAGATCTTCCAGAACAGCCTCTTAAAATTGATTCCTTGAAACCAACCCCTCTTCTCTCAGCTTCCCATACATTTGTGAGTGATAATGCTTTCCTGGCCTGAGTCACAAGCTTATTCTTTTAAAACATTCTACATCTGTATGCAAGCCAAACTGGCTATCTTCTTGAGCAGTCATGAAACTTGAGTCCTCCCACATCACTCACCCAGATAATGCTAATATAATAACATCCCTTTTTTTTTTTTTTTTTTTTAGTATTTGGTATTTGGAATTAAACATCAAGGCAGAGCAATTATTTTACTGATCGTCAATACTGAAAACAATAGTACAAATGAAAATTTTATTTATTTGGCCTTAGAATCCACCCTCCCTCCCAACATTGCAAGATCAGCAATTACAGTACAGAGCAAATTATTTGTTGTGAAGAATTTTCCCACATCTAGAGTTAGTCAGGACTCATGTGTCCTTCAAATGTGTTATGTTTTTATAAAGAAGAAAAAGCTTCAGTGCCAGCCCATGATGCCCTCATTTATATTGGCTGCTGATAACCAGTGGTGTTTCCTTAAACTCCTGTGAGCACTCATGTCCACAGGAGCTGAGGACCTTTGTCTGAGTCTGAAAACACAGAAAACTGGGAATAGAATAGAAACAAATAACCTTTTAGGACAAAGTCCTGCACATTCCAGTCTCTCCTCCTGCCTGGAGAACACAGTCCAAGGGAGAGCATTTCAGCAAGGGGAAGCAGCAGCACCCCAGAGGGAAAAAGACCTGGCACTTTAGAAGGTTCTCTCAGGTAACACTCTGAGGTGTGTCATGTACCTCTGAGCGCTGCTCATGATTCCCTTCTCCAGAGGGAATCTCTGCTTAGTCTGACAAAGCACCACAGAGGCCTTGATGCCCTTTCTGTTCTAGGACAAGCTGAAGACAGATCATTTAGCTATTTTCCATGTGCCTGGGACACTGCTCTAGAAACATTCTTTAGAAAATCAGCTCTTAAGCTCTGGGCTGTGCCTGAGATGGGCAACTAGAGAGAGACTGACTGTTGAGTGGCTTTGGTGCAGTGTTTTTTTATTAAATCTGTTCTTTCAAACCAGGTAGGGCTCTGATTTGGTTTCTCATCACGGTTCCAACAGAGTGTCTTAACTACCCCGTTACCCACCCTCTTTTTCAAATAACTTGGTTCATTTCATCCAGCTGATGAAATGTTTCATTTTCAGCATAACAAAAAGTAACCACATTTCTCTGTGCTTTTGGCTTCCTTTTTTGTTTTAACTAGGTTGGCTTTCAAAAGCAGCTGCAGTGCAAAGCTGCTCTGTCAGGTTCCTGATGACAGCAACACTTCTGGCTGCAAACCACAACAGCAGGGAGAGGCAGGCAGAGCTCCTGAGGAGCAGCAGGGGAGCTGCCAGAGTCAGGAAGGCAGGAGGAAGGTGGGGAGAAGCAGTGTCAGGAGGCTCAGAGCATCAGGGCAGGTTCCAGGGAAAGAGGACTGAGCCTCCAGCCAGACCCTGCTGCTGACACAAGGCAATCCAAAGTTTATGGACTGTCTCCAGGGCCTTCAGGAGAATTAGCAGAGCAGATAATGAGAGAGAAACTCTGATCAAGGAGGAGAATTTCCTGATCCTTTCCCCTCTAGACTGCAGCTTCATAGTTACTTTAAACTGACCTGATTACAGACTGATGAAGACAACTGTCTGGATTTTTCTCTCCCTTGCTAGACCTGGTACTGAGCACATTGAGCAGGATTTGGGGTTTCACACAGGGCCGTGATTCACTCAAAAAGTAATTTTTCTGCTTTTTAAAATTCTTAACAAGTTACTGCTAGGCTGGATCAGCTCCTTCCTTTGGCTCAGCCCAGGCACCTCAAGGGAACATTAGATAAAACGAGGTATGAAAGCCCATCCAGAGAAGAACTCAGCTCCACCTAGAGACAGAAATCCCCTCGGTCCTGGGCAGGCCTCCACCCTTCTAGAGTTAGTCAGGGCTCACGTCTCCTTCAAATGTGTTATAAGCTTTTATAAAGAAGAAAAAGCTTCAGTGCCAGGCATGCAGTGCCAGTGATCCCCTCATTTGCACTGGCTAATGATAACCAGGGGTGTTTCCCTGAACACCACCCTTCCACCCGTGGTTTCCCTGTGCTTCTCAGCACGTCCCCCTCTGCTCTTTCCAGGCACTTCCACCCTGCTCACCTTTGTCCCACAGCAGGAGGCTCCAGGACAGATGGGCCCTGTGTGCCCACCACACTGCAAACAGGCAGCTCCACTGGTGCAATGTGTAGTGATGACAGAGCTCAGGCTTCCAGTAACATGACACAGCTTAGCAAGATGTCAGGAAAGAACATTTGGCTATCAGTATTCCATAAATAGCCAATCTGAAAAAAGCTGTTCAAGTTCTAGAAATCTGTCACTTTACTATTTTCAGTTCTTTATCTCATTGTTTCATATGAATGTTCAGAACAGATTTCATAC
Organism: Illadopsis cleaveri; assembly: GCA_013399915.1. Lineage (NCBI taxonomy): Eukaryota > Metazoa > Chordata > Aves > Passeriformes > Timaliidae > Illadopsis > Illadopsis cleaveri. The sequence goes on from VXBB01018450.1 coordinate 293,289, forward strand.
TTCTAAGATCTAAAATGGATGTCTTTGTGGTTTTGGGATAGAGGATCACATGTTTCACAGATACAAATGGTCAGAAATTCATCTGTGTGATAAATGAAAAGAGGAATCAAATGGCAGCAGCTCCAGTTCTGCAAATCAATTACTAATCATTAAAAAAACTAAGTAAGAATATCTTTATAAGCAGAATTGTTGTCCTCACTTGTCTGCAAATAAGCAATTTATTATCAGCACCTACTCAGACAAGCCATCTTTGAAGCTTCTCTTTGGTGTTTCTCTATGACACTAAATCCAAAGTTCCAAAAATTGCCTTTTGGCAATTCTCTAGGCCCTTGTCCTTGCTCAGCTGCTCAAAAGCCACTCTGGGAAGAAATCCTTCCCTGTGAGGGCCGTGAGGCCCTGGCACAGGGTGCCCAGAGCAGCTGTGGCTGCCCCTGGATCCCTGGCAGTGTCCCAGGCCAGGCTGGACACTGGGGCTTGGAGCAGCCTGGGACAGTGGGAGGTGTCCCTATGGATCTGCCACTGACAGCTCATCCCTGCAGAGAAAGGTTTAGGAACTTAAGTCCAATTTTGCAGTGTTTATCTAGTCATTTCCTGAGCCATAATTCTGACAACTTATTACCTTACTTGTATTTGCTAAGAACACTGAAATAACTGAAAATATTTCAGCATTTTCTTGGATCATTGTTGCCATGAATATACCACACTATTGAAGTACACTCAAATCCAGCTTGGGCTCCTCACTAGGCTCACAATCTGTTAGATGGCAAGAGAAGGTACTTCATCCTGTAGGCATAGAACACTCATAAACAAGGCTTGTATGAAAGATGATTTTTCACTTTGTGAATTCCAGTACAAGGGGCTGTAGGATGATGAATAACAGAAGTAATTCTAGCACATGTCTCAATCTCATCTAAACCAGCTTCTTGGGCTTCACAGAGAGCAAACAAAAAAGTTACAGAGGATCATTTAACAAAATAGTTTTTGAGATTGACAACATACAGTCCCTAACATAGCTGCTTTACTGAAAAGTGCAATCAGATTACTCTTAAGAGAAGAAAAAGTAGTATTTTCCCATATTCCTTAACCACCAGGAAATATCCTTCCCCTTTTAATTCCCTATTAAAATACAGGTGAAGTTAGTGACTCAAAGAAAACTAATGCTGTAAATTATTGACCTCCATAGGTCTGAAATGATGGCTGGTACCACTGAATCCTTGAAACATGGTTGGAAGAAGTAAGTGGAAAAGTTTTCTACACTACTGTAGAATTTTCTAGTGGTGTGTGCACCTTGTGAAGTCTTAAATACCTGCCTGACAGCATAGACAGAAGTGATTTACAACAAACAAGTTCTATTCAAAAGTAGCTTGCACTGAGATGACTGATCTTCATTTAACATGATTACTTAGCCATGCATTAAAATTAGAACTCTCTGAATTTTCAATGTGAAACTCAATTTATCCCAGAGTGTCTTCTGCACTTGATGAAAAATGAAAAGATAATTTCTTTCTGGTTTTTTATGTAATGTAACCACAGTTAACACATATTTGCTGCAACATTTCATTACCCAGCTTAACATGCAGCATGGAATACCCTGGAAGTATGTTTATGGAAAACAGAACTTTTTAAATGTCACTGAGTTGAAAGAGACAATTGGAATAAGATGAGCGAAAAATTCATTTGTTCCTTCTCCCTGAGGACAAAGCCATTGTTTTCTTCAGTGGGAAGTGAAGAGGAAAGCAAGGAAACAGCTCTGCAAATGAAGATGTATTGAGGCCTAATTTACAAAAATAAAGCAGAACAGTTAATTCCATTAACCTCTGCCAAAAAGCAGCTTAGGTGGGATTCTTACAAACCTTAGGCTCCACAGAAACCCCGAGCTTTGAGAAGGCTGGTGAGAAACCCTGGGCTGCTGGTGAGCAGTGCATTCCCCAGCGGGGCTCTCAGCAGCACAGACACCCCTCTGGGGAGGCTGTGATTGCCTGTGCTGCTGCCAGGGCTGGGGAGCCAAACACGGGGCAGACACGGGCACAGCCACATTTCTCATGCTGGAAAACTCTGCTCTGCCATACCCGCCCAATTAGCGAGTTAATGAGCACAGGGGGTGATCTCCCCGTGCAGAGGTGGGAGCAGGGCTTTTTTTTTTTAAATTGGGAAGGCAGCTCACTCTGCTGCCCAAAGGTCACACCGTTCTTACACCCCCACAGGAGAAAGGTGAGCAAAGTGAACCTCAGAAACCTGTCTGAAAAATGGTTTGGGTTTATCATGCCAGCAGGCCTTTGGTTCACACAAAAAGAAGTTAAGACTTCTTGATTTTAAAATATTACTCAGTTTAAGCAGTGCAAGCCAGCATAACGTTAAGAGGTATTTATTGATGATATGCTGATTAACCATCAACCAGAAAAAACTTCAACCAGAAAAAATCCCCAAGCTTGTAACATACTACAATAAATACAATTGACTTCAGTGGGAATGCTGGATAAAATCTAACACAGGATGTAGTTCAAGCTGCAAGCCTCAGGAAATAATCTTCCTGCTGTTTAATTGAGAGAACTGGTCTCACTCTGAAATAACTTCCATGCAAGTTAATGAAAGCCTTGCCAGTGTTTTGCCACGGGAATTGGACAGTGCCTGAGCTTTGGTTCACTGTCAGAGATCATCAGGCCCCTCTCCCTGAGTTTACTGCAGCAGGGAGGGCAGCGGGCAAAGGAGAGAGTGACTCTGATTACACAAAGGAAACAACTGCCTGAAAAGCTGATTCCCATAACAAATACCTCGGAAATTCTATGATCCTCACTAGTAATTCACCCTGAAGAACTTAAAAAATATCTGAGAGCAGGTCAGAATTAGGGTTAGAGATATCAAAACTACCTAATCCAAGGTGCATGACTTTTATGGATATGGGACATTAAAATTTTTATGCACGAGACATTGTAATCTTTGTTACTTAATTACATTTCAGTAGAACTGTGGATGAATGAGAGTATCTTTAAAATTCTGCCCCACCATTCTAATTAGCCTGGCACAGTTACATTTAGGAGAAAAAAAATTTCATGAAAACCTGAAAATGCTGCTGATGGGAATGATTATATAAAAAATGGAATTGAGGGAGGAAAGAACAGAGACCAGAGCTACCTTCAAATTGGATAAGCAATTAATATTGGCTCCAGGATATTTTATAGAAAGCACAGGAAGTCTAGCAGAATTATTTCACTCAACTGTTGTGAGCTGATACACTGCACTCAGTTGCAGATACTGCGTTTTACAGAAAAGAAAGAAAAAGGTAAAATAATCTAGAGAGAAGAAAATTAGAAGAATTTTTTTTTTTAAATTACCTATGATGTGTTGAATCAGTTGCATTTAGAAAAGACTGACAGAAACCACATAGCAATCCCCACTTGACAAAAACCTGTGGCAAAAGGAGTAATAATCAACATTATCAATAACAAATGGGGGGAAGGGGAAAACAAGGGAAAAAAATCCAGTTATTTGCAATCAAGATTAGGCTGGGTGACAAAAAATACTTCTTCAAACTCCATCTGCAGCTTTCTCTTCATCCTTCTCTCCCAGAAGAGCCTTCAGTGCCTCCCCTCCCCAGGGCAAACAGGCTGGGGTGTAGAAAGAGCCCTGTGTACCAGCACACTGCTGGGCACTGGAGCAAACACCATCTGCAGCTCAGAGCAACTTCATTCAGTTCCACCCAAGCTTCTGAGCTGCCAGATGTTGGCCAAGAATACATAAGCTTCTTACAAGCCCCAAATAAACCCCAATAAACGATTGAGCCGAAGTTCTGTGCAGCTTCATTACTTCCCACATTAGGCTATCGGAAATACGAAGTGCTCTTAGGCTAAAGCAACAGAATGGATTACAAATTTGTCAGTGGAAGCAGAAAACCAGGGTTAAAAACCCCCTCACACAGATTTCCACGTGACACAAACAGTGTGCTGTACAAATTATAGGCACAGAGGAAGGTGGGGGATTGCCAGCAGATGAGCAGAACAATGAAGTTCCAGCACCAGGGAATGACAGCATGTCCTACAAGTTTCTCTCCCCTGGATCAAACAGTGAAATCAACACTTATTCCAGTAAAAGGGAGATTCTAAACAACTAAATATAGAAACTACAAATCACAGGTTCAGCACAATGAGTAATAAAGATGCCTCAGAAATACAGGAAAAACAGAAGTAGCCAGATATGATGTCATGGAGCTCATTGAAAATCTGCCTAAGGCTAATTACAACGGGCCAGGCTCAAGCACCTTTCAGGACAAAGCAAGTCATTGCAGGGTAAAGAAACGTGGTGAAGGGATAACTCAGATTCCTAATTCCTTACATGTCCCTGAAACTGGGAATAAATTCAGCTTTTCAAGGCACATCGTTCTCTGCAGAAATGGCAGTGGTGTATTTCAAGGCAGCTCAGTGAGGAGGCTGCTGGTATGGCATGGAGTTGGGCAGCAGTGAGTGAACACAGTTCCCATGTAGGCATGTAGTTTTCAGAGATGACTGTGACCTTTTATCATGTGTAAATACATATAGTTGGAAGGTGTTTAGCTTCTGAAGCCTACAAAAGGATAGCATTTAGGACAAGTGATGTGTATGGCACTTAGTTGTGGAGTCCAGTTTGATAGCTCACGTGTTCAAGAGAAAGGGAAAAAAAAAAACCCAAAAAATTGGTTAACTCATCAGGGAGTTCTGAGGTACAAACCAATCTTTGCATGAAGGGACTAAAACTCACAATAACCTTGCCTTTTTAGCATGTCAGCCACTCAAATCCCAAAAGCAAATGGAATCAGACTTGCCTCTCATGTCCCCAGTGTACAGCACAGGCTCCAGACATAATGGGCAGATCCAAAACCTGATCCTTACAATGAAAATGGAGTTAAGGATTGCCATTTAACAAAGCCTTTCTGATGTTCTCACCTTCCTTCCACCTGCTGCCAGCCAGTGAAATTAATTCAGCAAGCAGATTGTATAAAGGCAACAGATTATATGAGTTTAGTTTTCCTCCCCTGTGCCATGTACTGTTTCTGCTGCCAGCTGGTTGGAAATGCCACCTAGGCAGTCCTGGTGAAATCATGGAACTTTACAGTACTTTGGAATTCAAAAGTTGCAGAACATGAATATAAAATATGATTAGAACTATCGAACCTGTGAAAGAAAATACAGATGGATTTCTAGAACAGGAGACTTAAGTCTGTCTGCTGAAAGGAAATGTGAATTTTTGCCTGAATCAAACACGGCCCTGCAGCTCATGGACAGGACAGCTCATCTCATCCATGGGACTTTGACAGTTCTTAGGTCATTCCAGCAGCATTCCATGTTGCTCTTCCACAGCCCAAAGATGTAAGAAATGCTCTAGGAAAAACAGTCTTTGTTGTAGTGCAGGTGTGCAGATCCTACAATGCCTAATAGCCATTCTTAGCCTGGACAATTAGGCGAATAGGGCGAGTAATTTGGGGTTTTCCCTATCAAGACAAAACTCCAGTTCTCCACTAGTGCCCAAACAAGGAGGCACTAAAACTGCTATAAATGTCTTATTTACAATGACTGAATACAGTAGTTACAATAGTTTGCAATAGTTCTGCTTCTTGGTCCTTACCTGAATTCTCACTTCATGAGCCAACAGCCACAGGTCTTGCTACAACCAAACTCTGTGTCATGTAAGAGAGAAAATAAACAGTAGGAGAGAGCTGATCTTTATCAGCCCTGCAGGTCTCTCTCCTGTACCTAAACCAGGAGAAAACGGTAGGCCTGGCTAATCCCAGCTCAGCTGCTGCTGAGACTGCCAGCCAACTGGACTACTGTGCGACTGGAAAGCTCACATCCCACAGAAGGGTATTGTGCCTGGGCAGGCTTCCCTCCCTGAGCACAAACCCATAGAGCAGCCAGGCTATGCCTGAAACAAACGCTGCAGATTAAAGCAGCAGCAGCAGCAAACCTAAATGCAAGCCAGAGTAGCTCTTGGATCAAAACCCTAGACCTGACCAGCAGCTTGAACTTTGGAATGTCTCAGTGCTGGACAGTCCTCTTAGGAAATCTGCTGCAATCTCCCCCAGCTCAGAAGCCTGCAGGATGCAAGCTGGGGAAGAGTAATGCATCCCCATGGGGAGGTGAAGCCACCCCATCATGAGGTATTTTGTTAGTGTGAGTGGATGGAATAGCTGTGTGCCAGTGTACCAAAGGGCTTTAACAAATGAGGTGTTCGCACAGCACAGCGGGCACAAAGGTTCTCTGCAAGAGACAAAGTATCTGCAGTTCTGCTCTTCACATTTGTTCCCAGATGTTCCCAGGGCCTCTCCCAACAGGTGAGAGAGACAGATATGACAGGTATGATAATGTGGATAATGTGTCTTGCAGCACTGAGGCTGTATTAAGCCAATCTGTGAGCAGATCTGAAGCAAGGAATGATGGCACAGATTTTAAAAGCCAGAAGGCCAAGCACTGTCAGCCAGGTGTGTTCCGTGTGCATGGAATGTACACAGAAAGGGGACATCAGAAGACACAATGTCCTGAGAACCTTTCCCCTGTGTCTGACATACCCTTGTACCTTCAAACACTGAAAGCCTCAAACAAAGCTTCTCTACAGCCTCCAAAGGTGCTCTCCTCCTCCCAAATGCCATTTAAAAGCTTATTGAAACCACCTCATTCTTGTGCCCACCAGTGCTCACACACTGTGCCCACACACCCTTCCCCAAGGGNATATTGAAACCACCTTGTTCTTGTGACAGGTGTGTTTGCCCCGAGCCCCAAGGTGCCCACCAGTGCTCACACACTATGCCCACACACCCTTCCCCAAGGGCTGGGCCACTCCTGGGGACTGATTCCAGCCCAACTGCCTTCCCAGAGGCAATCCCACAGGGATGGGAGCAGCACCAACAGCTGCCACCTTTGTGCAGACATCCCTTGGCACAGGGCACACACACTCACTAACTCTGCAGACAGGTTTGCTTCCCTTCCCTGTGCCAGTTCACTGACTGTGCCACAGCAATCCCAGCTCAGAAAAGGTCCAACATTTCCCAGTGCATTGCAGGGAACCACAGTCCCCTTCTATTTCACATACAATTCACTGCTTTGGACTTGCAAAATAAACACGTGCATTAAGATTGATCTTCCTTGTCATTGCACAGTAGCCCTCTTTCTAACTTTATCAGACATTTATCAGGTTTTTAGCTGCAGGTTACTTAGGGAAGGTCTTATTCTGCTGCCATTATTGCTGTCAAGTAGTTCAATCAAATTTAATGGCATGATTTGTTTAATAGGCCACTACCCAACATGAGAAAGAATAGATAAACCCAGCTCCCAGTCAGGTTTCTGTCTCGTCCCAGCTGGAATTAGCTTCTGCTAACCACACAGACCTTACATGGTAATTTCCTCCCATCCTTCCCCTGTGCTGGCTTTTCAAGTGGTTCTTAATTAGCTCTGGTTTATTTATGAAAGCATATTTTGCTAGACTTTCCCCAAGAGCTTTAGTAAACAGCTATATTAAGCTTGTATTTACTTATCACATCTCCTGTAATGCTTCCAAAAAAGGAGGGGGGAAGGGGAGATCATTTAGAGGGGCAGAGCTCTGGGCTCTGAAGGCTACTGCTACTTCTAGTCCATCTCTTAAGCCTAATTTCCTTTGGAAATCATGCTTTTCCAAGCAAGGCTACGTGCAAATGTCCATTTGCCTCCTTCCTCATTGGTTTTTAGCCAACTGGACTACTGTGGCCTAATGTAGTGGAAGGAAAAGCTCTTAAAAATACAAAAGTCTTACGAATTCTGTGAACAGAATATGAGAGAGTGCCTGTATGAACATTCCCATAAACCAAACATCTGGTAATGCTTTTGTCCACACACACTTCAGTAGTGATCCTTCTGTGCCCATTTGTCTCCTTTTCTGTCACTTTTAACCAGCTGACCTGTTCTGCCCCAGTTTGGCCTCTATCTTTCAGCTGATTTTCATTTTGGGAAGATAGAATGTGGCACAATATGTCTCATTAAAACTGTAAGTTCTACGGGACGGGCAAATGAACAGGAAATTTTAAAACTTTGAATTTTTAAAATGCTTGCCATTAAAGCACTTAGAAATTTAATGAAACTAAATTGATCAAAAAATTGAGCTGCAAAAATAATTTCACCCTTTTTTAGACGCCTGAAAATTTTAGCAGCTGAATAGAAGTAGGCCAAAAGTGAAAAAAATTAAAATATGATTCAATATTTCCCAATTTTAGAAACATTCTTATAATTAATTTTTTTGCATTGAAAAAATATGTTAATGAAAACGGGGTTTTTTGAAGAAAATATGCTGACTGAATGTAATTTTTAAATCAACACATTAAAAAAGGGTCGTGTAATTAGATGGCGCTTCTATTCCACAGTGCCAATGTTCCATTTAACTGAATGGAGTAAATAAGCTTTCTCCTACTTTTCTGACCTTTTGTGAGTTGTCTTCTATGAATAAAACATATTTCTGATAGACACTAGGGTTTTCTAAACAAATATCAATGTTTTCCATTTCTGTCTCCCTGGCAGACTCCCCACTGCTTCAAAAGAAACCTCCTGCATCTGTAGCCTTCAGTTGTATTTTTTGTTTCAGGTTATATGGAAGTTAGAAGCTATGCCAGACACAGACAGAAATAAAACAAATATGTATTTTTAAATAAAAAATGTGCAAGTGCTACCTCCAAGACTTTCATTTAGATTCACTGAAGTTAATGGAAAAAACCAACAGCATGGAATCCAGTGAGATTCCACCCACCTGGTCACATTACTGGATGCTGCTGGCTGAAAACTTTTTGAAGACTTTGTCTCTCAGACAACGCCTGACACCTCTTAGAACCACTTCCATAGCTCATGTTTACATTAAGCACCATTTAGGAACATTTTTTGTAAGTTTTCACAACCTTAGTTTACAAATTTCTCAATCACGTCCCAGAGCAGTCCTTGGCTTGCTGTAAATCAGCACCCCGTGACAGACACTGCACCCTGCCCAGCCTGGGAAGGGCCTTCACACAGGAATCAGTGGCACAAACACAGAAGCCTTGGAGGGAAAGAAGGGATAAATAACCTCAGCACAGGCTTGGGATGCATTCCCATGACTCTTTCCAAAGTCCTGAGAAAGTTAGCTAACTTCTTTCCTTCAACTTCACCCTCTGTAAAAAGGGAATATTAACATTTAACGACTTTGAAGGATATGATGAACATTAAGACTCACTTGTAAACTGCTTGAAGGCTAAAAACACTATCTAAAGGCTAAGTATCATCCCCATCATCAGAAATTCATGGTGTAATCCTTTCCTCCTCCATATATATGAAGGCAGGAAATTATCTTACCAAGGAGATTGATGGCACCTGGAAATTGTAGGCAGCCACCCTCTAAATTACTTTGCATGAGTCACTTAAAAGTATTGCAGTTCTTCCCTCAGTGGGACTGTATTGGCTCGAGCATATATTGTCAGAAACTGATTCTGGAGATGTTTGGGAGAGAGAAATTGTTCCTGAAGATGACCTGTAGCCAGCACATAAAATGCCTGGGGCGAACTTCCCAGTGCTGGAAGAGCTGCTGGCTGTGTTTCAGGATCCCCAGCCCAAAACATGTATTTCAGATCACATCAGACAGAAGCTGTGCTGATGTACTACACCACCTGCAGCACCAACAAGGCTGCATCCAGACCTAAATTCAGAGCTGTTACAATATGCTGATGCATCTCTCCATTCCCTTTTTCCCCATGGACATCATTACCTTGTGGGGAAAAAAAAACAACAGTCAAGGAACACAACTTATGTTGAAGGTACCATAACACATCAGGTAGGGAACTGCCCAGACAAAAGATACTTTAATCAAAAGCAACTTTAGAATAAGAACTATTTCTGACTCTTTCCAACAATTCACAGCAAGTTTAAATAATCTCAGCAAGTTTGAATTAAGGTGGTTTCCTTGATGTTAGGGGAGCTCTGCTGCTAAACAGGGGATGAAAATCAGTCATTTTAACTCTAAGGAATAACTAAAGCAACACCTGAGATATCTGTAGATGAAACTCCACTGACATTTCTTTCACAGCTTTGTCTTTTGATCTGTTAGTCTTTGCAGGAAGCAGCTTCCCTCTGTTAATTCTGTCACAGCCACAGCACAATGTTTGAGCCCTTTGGGTTTCATCTTGTGGAAGTGAAATAATATTGAGTGACATTCTATGGAGCAGTGACAGCAGGTTCACTGAAGTTTAGAAAACTACATCAGCATCCTTGAGCTATCGTGACACCCACCCTGTGTGCCCAAATTCTCATTCATTATTCTGGAATCCACCATGAGACAATCAAGACCAAGGACCTTTAGTTAAAAAGATTTGTCATTCACAACCTCAAAATGTGGTCATAGGCATCTCGAGAGCAGAATATTAAAAAGGAAACAACAAAACCCAGAATGTTTTTTCTTACCTCACCTCATAAGGCTGCAAAGTGTCTCCGACTTTGGTTTTAGACTTTAAGTCTGGCACTTGGACTTCAAGGGTTAAATTTAAACTGCTAGGATACATCATCTTCTGAAGCAAGTTCAACAGTATTTTCTGGACTGAAAAACTGTTTACTTCACTTTTCATGTTACTGCTTCCAGGCTTAGCAAGTCCAACTCTTTCAATCCTTCCCCATATGTAGTACATCTAGGCTTCTTACCTCTCCAGTGTGGTTAGGTCCTAACAGTGATGCCCAAAGCCAACACAATATATTTCCTTTTCATAACTAAGGAGTATGCAGACTGTCCTTGTCCTAAGCAGGAGTATTATAAATTTTTCAGCAAATATCCGTTACCTTTGTACAAATGGATACAAGCCTCCCATCTCCTGAGATTTTGTTTTGTGCCTAGTTTCCCAGCACACAGTGGTGAGAAAACTGAATTACATGTTACTACATTAAAAAATCCAAATCTTTCTCTCTTGGCTGTGAGGAAAAAGAGAAATTTGAAATGAGCATACACTAGAGACTCCAAAATTGGGGTGAAAAATAAAAATAACTTTTAAATACATTTAATGACTTTAAAATTCCTCATCTCCGTTTTCCAAGCCTTATACTCTGATTTTGGACAGTCCTGTCCATGACTTTTGACCATTTCTGAAAAACTGCCATAGCTTCATAAAAGAATCAAAGCAAAAGGCATCCCTGAAAATTCTTTTCTCTGCTGCATTTAGAATAATAAGATGTACTGAGCTGGTGTTCTCTCAGCACTGGAGTAATGAAAATCATAAGTAACTCAATCCCTTCTATGAATTTTATAACTTGATTCTTAACATCACTTTGCATTTCCTGTTTCCAAAGAAAAATGAATACTGTCATGCATGGCTCATTAAGGAGTATGCTAGGCCGCTTTATACATCGTGATTGATGTTGGGAAGAATACTCTGGAAAAACTGAAGCTGAAAATCTCATTTGGATTAAGTTCTTTCACATGATCTCTAAAAATGAAAAATGGTTTAAGGCCAGAGAAAGCAATTTCCACAATTATTTTCACAGTGCACAAAAGACATGTGAAGCTCTGTCTTCAGTAGATGCAATTCTTCAATTTAACGTTGATTTTGACTTGACAATTTTAGGGGTGACATGAGAAAAGTAATGTAAGAAAGTAGTGACACATGGAATCATGCCAAGTAGAAGTTAAAGGCTCAAAACACTTCTCAAGAGCACAAGGTTAAGAAAACCTTTCTATTCATCTTATTTAACACTGCATAGAAAGAGGTGCCAATTTATTCCTAGCAAGCTTTTTTCTTCAGTTGTTCTGTCTCTTCCACAGGCGACAAAAATCAAATATCTTTTAAACCAACCACCAATACAGCATAAAAAGTCTGTGAAAAAACTGAGGAACCACTTAATTCTCAACCTGTCACAGATTAGCATAAATTTTATTTCTCCCAGGAAAAAAGAAAAGCAAAATGTTGCTGAAGGGATGGTAAAGTACCCGTTCACCTTTTAAGTTCACCTGTGTATCCAGTGCAAGCTCTCAAAATACTTTAGAGGGAGGCTTAAGGCACTCCTGCCCATGCAGCTTATTTGGCCATAAGAGAGTGTTTGTCATATGAGACTACCACAGCTCATGCTGGAGATGCAAACAACCTGCCCTGTGGGCCTGAGATTTCTGGGTCTGAGAAATTTTCCTTGGGAAAAAGTTAGCAGCTGCTAGCAGGCTAAAATCTCTCAGACCCAGAAATATCAGGCCCACACTTGCCCTGCCAGGGTGTTCTCTGTGCTGCACAACAAACAGCAGAACTCAAACACTCCAGACACTGACCTTGGCCCCTGACAGCCTGGTTCCAAGCACCCCTCTCCCACATCACACCTTAGATGAACCTGTACCTGCAATATTTTCCCAACTGTTCCCATTCCAGCTGGCTCTTTATTTCACTGGAGCAGGACAAACACCTCAGCACACCCTGCACTCCTGCTGTGCCTCTTTCACAGGAATGTTCATCTTCTGTTCCCTGCCCTTCCCCTTGTGCTGGGCACATCAGCTTTGGGGTCTCAGTGCAGGAGAATGCATCAGCCCCAAATCCCCTGTCTGCACTGAGCTCCAGAGCAGTTTTATAAAGATGTGGTTGGGCATGAGTAACTAATGACTGACAACAACCCCCAGTTCAGCAGTAAATCAAACAGCACTGTCCAAAGGTCAGTGTGAACATCTGTAATCGAGAGAAAGGGAAGTCCCAGAGATGACCAAACCATGGGCAGAGGCACGTGGCAGGAGCCAGGCTTCCTGCATCTCATCTGTACTGGACAAAACTCAGAAATCCCCAGGTTTACTGACCCTCTGTAAACCCTGGCAATGGTGTTAAAAAGGAAATGTGTTCGAGGAAATTGTTCACTGTTCAGGATAATAAACTAAAAATAGTCACCTGTACTGCTGCTTTCTTTGGTTAGTTGAGATTTTATGGCTAAATTTCAGGATCATGTAGGTATAGCACAGTGGGTCATATCAAGCATTAAACACAAAACCAGCTTATTAGCAATAATGCCACGTTTGAAGTGAGAGTTTCAAACACTCAGTACTGGAAGCCTGTCTCTAGTAGAAGCACAGCTTTGGTGCAGAGCAAATGTGGATATAAACCCTGTTCTTTATGAAACTCAAGCATTGATACTAATGAACAAGGCCAGGCAGGTCTCGTTCACACATCCCCATAAAGCTCTGGGAATGCTCAGGAGTCCCAGCCTCGTGGCATGTGCTTTCCAAGAGTACTTCTCCACTGGATCTGAAATGTTTCACCATTCATGAGTAAATCCTTACTATTCATGATGCTTCTTAAGACTGCTGCCAACCTGGGGAAGTTAAAATGGAAGAAAATTACAGAAAACTATTTCAGCCTCAGTAGAGCTGCCAGACTTTTGTTAGCACCTTTCAGGGGCAGTAAATAGCAGGGCCAACAGCAGGATGTGCATGTCAGGAGCATTGATTAAACCTCTCTGTTCATTTAGTCCAGAAAGTACCATCTGGCAACACTGCTTTTTCTCTCTCTCAAAGAGCACCTGAAATTGAGGCTGTTTCAACAGCTGAAGCAACCTTTACACTTGGAGACTCACTAAAGGGAAGAATCCACTGGTCTCAGTCCAGTCTGCCTGCAGTTAAAGCAATCAGTGCTTTGCTGGCAATCACAGGTTTAAAAGGTGTTAGATTTATGAATACAGCAAGAGACAGATAAAAAGGTGCTGCTGTCCACTTCACCAGATAATTCCATAACCCAGATCTCCAGTAAATCGTCTTTGACTAGAGCCAAGCAAGTCTTTGTAGCAAACTCTAAGATTAAGTGATGATAAAACAAAACACAGTTTCTGTAATGGCTTTTTTTTCCCCTTCTGAAAACAGTTACTTGCATTTAGAATTATTTTTTTCTTGACCACTGCAAAACAAGTGCAGTGTGACCCCACTGAATGCAAAAAATTTGAGGCAAAATGCTGGAAGCTCAAAAGACAGAAAGTCTTTGCTGCCTAAAGAAAACACCAGGTAAAACACTTTACTTGCTACGCTGGAAACACAATTAGCACCATTTTCAAAGTTATCCATTTTATCCAGCATGCCACAATTCTTAGCACTGCTCTGTTTCAGGTATTTAGGAAGCTGCCTGGATTAGGGCAGTAGTCCATTAGTGCCTGACATTCCCACTGGTCTGTTGTCTTTGTGGCCTGAGAACATGAGAAGACACTGAAAGCATTGGTGGGTACCACTTCCTTCAGGTTCCTGACTGGATTTTACCAGTCACTCCTCTGTCTTCTCACCCAGTGCTCCTCTCATACACCCATCACTAGTTTTCAGTGATGTTAAAATAATTCTGTGATTGAACAGGTATCTATCAGCATTTTCTTAAAATAAAATAACTGTAATTGGGTGTCTTAGTCTCCCAAATAAATTATAGTTCCAATACAAGGAATTAATCCTAATGAACTCTCTAATAACGGGCCAAATCTTTGGATGCTCTAAATGCCATCAGTGGAATTTTTACACTGGCAGAAAAGTTGGCCCCACAGATTTAATAATGCATCAGCAGACACTTTTCAGCATTTTTTGGAGGCACAAATTGGAACTCACCAGGTTTCTGCCTAATGGAAATAGCTGACAGCCAAGAAACTCATCAGGAGTATTTGAAAATTAACTTTACTCATCCTCTCCGTGCATTCTTAGTGTACTGCCTTCTCCTCCAGCTGCTGGAAGTCATGGTTTTTGTGGGGGACAGAGAAACCAGGGGAACAAGGGAATGGCTAAGCCAGCCAGGATGCATTTAGCACATGGCAATATGTTAAAAGCTCACCCTTATGACATGTTTCTCACTAATGTCTCAATAGTTATAGAGGCAGGATAGGTTTAATATGTCAAAATGTTATACAGCTTGTCACTGAAGTTCATTTAAAGTGAACTTCCATAAGGATAAATTACAGTATTTGTAATTTTCTTTCAGAGTCGTACTATCCTAGTCACAGCTCAACTGCACTGGCTCTGTTTAATAAATGTAATCAGATTTACAGCTTCATCCACTCATTTTTGTAACAAATGCTATGGAATAAGCTCAGACTTCCAATATGGAAGTTTCTCACCACCTGTGTAAGAATAGGAAGAGCACAAGACAAAAAGCAGCAGGTTCAGCTCACAGCCACTTGGACTGCACGAGCCTCCAGACTAAGGCAGCTTCAGGAGTAAAAAGATGCACCACTTCTTGATGCTATGTTAATAGTTACAATCCAACTACTTCTAATCACTTAAATACTTATAGTCTGAAAGAGTCATCATTTTCACCCTGAATACAGTTATAGCACCTAGACCTGGTTTAATGATACAGGCATCAAAGACAAGAGAGCAGTGTAAGTCAGTCAGCAGCAACAAATTCAGTGCATTTCTCAAGAAAAGAAGCAGCTCTGATTCCTGAACTCTGCCACTTCAGGACAAATAATGTCTTTTCAGTTTGATTTCTTACTGGAGGTATCAGTTAAGGGTGAAGGATTTAGCAAAGTACAATTGCCAAAGCAGTGTTCATCACCAAACTTCATCAGTTAGTCTAAAGATGCAACGATGGCTCCTGAATCAAAGAAAATGGGAATCAGTTTTGTATGAAAAGTATCTTCCCCGTACCTTCCCTTTTCAAGGGACTGTATTACTGCCCTGGCCCCAAACTCACAGCATATGCATCTGGAATTCCTCCTAAAACCTTACCTGAGTCCATCAAACTGCCCATGTGATCAGCTTGCTCTGGCAAAACTGCTGCCTTGTCATGTGCCACAACTAAAATCCTATTTTCTGACCCTCGTCCCTGTGAAGGACTGCTACTCATTGAGTCTACATTCCAGCTCTGAAACTTCTTCGCCTCAAAGACACACCACTTTGATAAACCAAGAAACTAAAAAACCCACTGGTTTTGATGAAGATACAGCAATTAGCAATGAGAATTCTGTGGTGGATAAACTTTAAAGTTTAGAAAGAAGCAAAAATTCAGTGTTTGAATAAAAAAGTAAAGGCCTGCTAAAGGCTTGTAAAATCATTAAAGAGCAAAGTAACTTAACAAAAATAAGTAAATTCATACTAATGAAATTTGATGATACACAGTTATGCAGTATCATCAACACAGGGGCACTGAACTATTATCCTGAAAGAGGGAGATGTCACAGAACAGTGCAGTAGAAAGGAAAATATTAAAATTGATGGGAAATAATACAGTCATTCATTTAAAGAGAATTATTTTTCCCCGCAAACAATGGGCTTATTCACCAGAGATAACAGCAGAGAAAAAAATATGAATGTATTCATCAATTCCAACCTTAAGATGAAGGAGTAATGCAATATGGCTTGGAAAAAGGTGAACCTGGTTCTAAATGCATCAATTGTGTAATTTTCAGTAAAGAAAGAGAGGTGTTAACATTATTAGGAGAGGTACAAGTAATTTCTCCTGGATAATACATCAGGCTGTTCAGCTGTATTTGAGAAAGGGATTCAAAATGAATCTCTGATGGAGAGAACAACCTTTATGACAATCACTAGGATGGACGAAAGGAAATTAACAGCTTGGATTTTTATTATAAAAAAATTAAGGACAAAGGAGAAAATTCAGTATATCTCAGTAAATAAACCCCAGAGAAAAGGCAGGTTAGTTTAAACTGGAAACCAGTGAAATGTCTTTATATTGGCCCTATTACAATGCAATCAGAAAGTGAAGAATTTCTAAAGCAGGAAGATGAGGTCCTACAACAGAATTAGCAAAAGAACCGGGAAGGAAAGAAACACAAGTTTCAAGATTGAGCTAAAGCAGCAAAAAAGAGGAACCTGCAGATGCCTGTCCTGTTTATCCCACAGCTCCAGGCTCTGTGTCAGCACAGCCCTGCCAGGACTGCAGGGAGGCCCGGGGGGGTTATGGCAGGAATGGAGACTCCTCTGTCATCAAGGAGACATCTCGGGAATGCCAACCCATTCCAACACACTGCCAGGCTGAAGGAACCCAAGACATCATCAGGGTAGGTCTGTGAGTTGGTAGGAAGCAGTTCTAGAGCCCTTTGTATGGGAGTCAAAAGCTGGATTCAGCAAAGTGACATTCCACAAGCCTTTGTCCTCAGATAAAGCATTTTCCCCCCAGGTTATGTCTCATAATATCTTGCACTTGGATTAACCACACAGGATTTTGGGCTAACCTACTTCCCTAGGTTCTTCTGACTAACTTGATGTTCATCCCAAACAGCACCTCTGGTTACATGCTCTGCATTCCAGGAAACCTCCAGGCTCTGACTGTGCCAAACCGAGCTTTGACACACACAAGAAATGCTTACTGAGCTCGTTTTAAGGTGTCTCTCCTAAGATTTCAGCACCTGAGTTCTTTGGCCATCACAAGATTTAATCAAATCTTTGGTAGATACACAGACATTTCTGTAGTCCCTAAGAGGTCCCCTTCAAACAGAGAGGAAGTTTACTACCAAAAGGAGCAAAGCCAACAACAGAGCCTAGAAAACTTGTTCCAGTCCTCCAGTGAGGCAGGACCTTTTGACACATGTGTAATACATTCCCTTTTGCACACAGAATGCTTAAGGTCACCACTATGGTTTCTACAGTGAATCCTCCATTACAAAAAGAGTAAGAATAGGTTTTTATGGCCCTACTTCATTCATTTACCAAACTCCTTAAAGGTGAAATTTGCCCCAGGGGCTTTCTTGACTGTGTTGTTCCAGAAGTTATACTATTATCAAATCTGGTTTTATTCTCAGGGATTTGAAATGCTGAATAATGAGCCTTAGCCCTTAAATATTTCTGAAGCAATGTGGATGCCAAATATCCCACTCTGTAATGCTTTGATACTTCTCCAGAGAACTTCAGGATTATAACAGAAACCTGAAAGCAGGGGAGCTGATGACTTTCCTGAATTCACTGACTTTTAAACTCCCTTGTTTACAGAAGGTGTTTTAGCTTTCAGACAGATCATAGTAAATGCTATGCTAGTCACTTAAAGTACTTGCATTTGAAAACACCAATGGCCATCCAGGAGCCACAGGAATCATGGAGTTTATTCATTCCCAACAACATAGTCCCTGCCCCTCTCATCTGTGCTGACCCTACACCTGCTGAGAGGTATTGTCCATTAACTGTGGCTGTTGTACTGGACTGGTTGAGGAAAAATAATTTCAGTACATTTGACAAAATCCACAATGTAAATGGTTGGGAATTTCCACCTTACCCATCTGAACATATACCTGTCCCAGAGCACTCAGCCAAGCACTTCAGGAGCTTTTCACTTTTGGGCTGACTTCATGTAGGGGTCTCAAAGCCAACCACATTCCTTCTGCAGCCAGCTGAATCAGAGGATGCCCCCCAGGGATGGTTCAGCTGCTTGGGAGTGCTCCCTGCACAGGATCAGACCAGGTGTGACCTGGGCAGTGCAGACTCCTGCAGCTCCTCAGCAGCTGCCTGACAGCTCACAGTGGCTGCACTGGCTGATCCAGGTGTGCCCAGGGAGCCTCCGGAACTCCAACAGCAGCAACACTGTCTGCAGACTACCCAGCAGCTCTGGCAGCTCTGGGAACACTGGAAGCTGAGGGAAGTCAGTAATTAGCCACATCTCTTTCTGCCTAATGAAAAATAGAAGTAACAGTAATTTAATCTGGTACCATATCAGAAGCTCCTGTAAAGCACAGGAGACCCTAGAACAAGATTAAAGAGGTCGTTTTCTCTCAAAGGCACCATCCTGAAACTCAGAGCCACTGTCCCCACAAAACAGCTCTAAGTGCACAATAGGCCATTTTATATAAGCAACATTCCTATTTTCAATTCTTTCACCTGTTCCACAACAGCTGTGATGACTACACAGTATGAGAGGCTAAAAAACAAGGCCACATTAATCTTCCAATAAAATTTGACATTTGAATCAACCATATTAAAAGTGATTTGAGTCATAACATCTGCAAAGGTGCATAATTAACACCTAATTCCAATTTCCAAAAATTTCCTTTGACAGAGTAAGGAATGCTTTGTCCTTCACGTCACATCGATTTCAGACTTTTTTAATAACAAAAACTAAGTATACATCAATATGCAGATGCACAGACTATCTACCACTACTGTAGAAATTTCCAAAAATAATTACTTAACTGGTAATTTTCTTTGCAAAACACTGCCTCTGCAGTAAAAGCAAACTTTTCATATGCTCTTGAGAAAAAATCCTTCTGCAGTGTATCTTGTCAAAATAGCTTCAGGCTGGTGTCAGTGGAAGCCACTGGTGGTAGTGTTGCAGAAGGCAATGATGAGCATCCAGAGGGAGAGCGATCCTGTGGCCACATGACATCAGTGCCAGCCTGAGGAGGTGACTTCAGAGCAGTCACTGCCAGCAGAGCCTTTGGGGGTGGCACCGTGACGACAGCACCACACTGCAGTCATGGTGAAGTCATAATACTCTGAAAATTTAATTGGATTGCTTGGCATCTCAGTAAATTACTCACACAGGCCCAGCTGGAAACTAATCAAGCATTGACTCAGCAGCACTTACTCACCAGTGCCACAAAATGAGAAATAGCGACTTTCAAAGAAGATGAGGTGTGAGAAGAAGGGAAAGGTAATGAGCAAATTACTTTGTACACGACTGCTGGCTGAGATGTCCCTAACCAACAGGTTCTGCATTCATCACAATTACAAACAGGCACAAGCCAAAAATATGTTTATTTTGGTGGCATTTGAATTATAAACTCATATGCAGATCCTAAGCGCTACAATACAAATGATGTCTCCCAGAATTCTGAGAAATAAGATATTAGAACCTGGATGCAATTTTTTCAAATCAAGTCTATTTCTACTAATATTAAATAAATCTTTGAATTTCCTGAAACAACAATATACAGGTACCCATCTAATGGGGGGCAGGGGAAGCGAGAAAGAAAAAGAAAAAAAAGAAGAGATTATCAGGTAGCGATATTTACCTTCTAAAATACTATTAACAAAACTCTTCAAGTCAGGATTTACCTTGTTTTTACTTACACAATGCACAAATTTTGTTTTCCAACCCTTCTGGTGATACTAATATGACGTAAATTTTTATGTATTTGTGAAATTAAGAAAAACACCAATATGTTTTACAAGTGCCAAACAGGATTTCATGACCAGAGACAGTGCACAGAGGAGAAATCTCTGGGTCTCTGTCTGAGGCTGTTACAGATCTGAGAGCAGGTGAGGACAACCCTCCTGCTTTGCCATTTCATCTTTCTCAGTAGGCATGTCCTTGAGATTAACTGCCAACAGCAACAGCCCAGATAAACAGGATTTTGGTGTGAAGTATTAGCCAGGGATGTGTGGTAACTCGTATTGCAGGAGCCTTTCAAACTCACTTTCTCCCCAAAAGGCATGACCCCTTTCATTCCTAAAAGCTCATTTGGTAATTACTTGAAGATGTTTTTTCTAGATTTTGTTATGGCTTTATTTCTGTGTTAGACTTCACAGGGTTGGTTCCTGCCTTCTTTAAAACCCAGCAATGCAAAACCCTTAACACTCTTAACACTGTGCTTGTATGTGCACATACTCAGGACATAAATTCACAGCCATGAGCTTGCAGCTGTAGTTTTATGAAATATGTATGACACGAGTGAGGGCTTTATTAGAGGAGAGGAAAACCAAATGTTTTTAGGCAGGGAAGTGATGCTCCTGGCAGCATCAGGCCTGTTGTGTGAGCAGCAGGGCCAGCAGTGCTGGGTTTGTCTCTAATTTCATTCATCTCCAGCTGCCTCTGCCCCGAGCCCGTGTGCAGGGACAGAGCAGGAGCCGCCTCTGTCCCAACCCCGAGGGGCTCCTGGGGCTGAGAGAATTTACAGCAGGGCATGAGCAGGGGCACAGCCTCTCCTGAGAGCCAGCTCCCCAAAACCAGCAGCAGGGCCAGGCCCAGCACAGACCCCGCCAGGAGCAGCCACGGCCACACACACCCTGCACAAGCAGAGCCTCCCAAAAAAACCACATCTCCAAATATGGGACTCAACTCTCTCCGTTATGCTGCAGCACAAAATGCAGGAAAATTAAGATTTGCTGGGCCTGTCACTCCTGTATTCAGATGGTTCCTGTCTCACCATTTATTTTATGTCAGATTTTACCTCAAATTTTATTGAACAGTTACTGTGTTAGATGGGACATACAATAAAAAAGCTATGCTAAATACTAAATTTACAATAAAAGCAAATGTTTTCCATAGCATGTTTAAGCCAATAGCTTGGAAAAGCCCCATTCCCCCCTCATGTAAACTTTCTTTTTAACACTGAAACAGAAAAAAAAATAAAAATGCCATGCAGAAGGCAAACTTATGGAAGTTCATATGAATTTCAAATTAAATTTGTGACTATATATTTGACTATCTCTTCCCCTTTCTTTCCCTTTCTTACAGTCATTTCAATCTTACCTCAGTAACTGAGAAAAGAGATTTTTCATATACCTACTGCACATTGTCCAAGTAATACACATTAAACAACTGGAAAAAATGTGGCACAATTCAAAGAAGCACAAACTTCTGTGTTATGCCTGAATAATGCATATTTCAGAATATGGAAAATATTAAAAAAGGACAGTGATAAATCCCTTAACTCAAGGCGACTCTTATTAGATTAGCTTTTCTCTGAATAAATGGAGTCTTAATGAAAACTGTCACTAGAAAATGGAATGCAATCATTAGATAAACTATTGAATTACAAATTCCACCCACATATGAATGGGTACATAAAGTTTTACAATATTATAAGAGTATATTTCTGCACCAGGGTTATTAAGGAGCAGAGCGAAATGATTTTTCCATCCAAACAGCTTATTCACCACAAAAACGAACAAAAAATTCCTAAAATTATTTGACAAAATTTTAATCTACCTTTCTTTTGGCCAAAACACTAAAAAAGGGGGGGAGGGGTGGGGAAGAGTGGGGATATCAACAATACTAACATAACTCAAACCTTGGTTTTCCAACTGTGCCCACAGTTAGCTGGAATTGCTGAGAAAAGGTTGAGGGGAGATTTCAGTAAGCACAGTAAAAAAATGTACTGACAGGTAGCAATTTCATACATTTACAACTTATTCATACTTCAAGTGTTCTAATTACCACCACTGAAAAACTGTACTCCTGCAAGTGGCCAAAAATGTCAAGACCCATCCTGAATAAGTAGCAGCAGCCCTGACATTGATTATACCATCACCTCTGGTTATTTCTTTGCAAAATTCCATTGCAAATTCTGATAAGTGATAATTCCATTGCAAATTCCATGACACAATGACCAGCCTTCTGGGTGCCTCAGACTGAAGAAGAGAACAAATGTTAACTATCCAAAATCACAAATTTATCTTTTGTTAGTAAATGCATGAGACTTCATTCTTCTTGTCCTGAATGACTCTAGATTTATCTTATTTCTACTTCAGCTCAAATACAAAACATCTGCTTATGAAGATATTGGTTTGACTTCTATTCACATTTAATTTACTGTATTGCTGTGACTCTATCATAAACACAGCCATGCATGAGATTAAACGCAGTTTATGAAATACGAACGTCACTTGTTTAATTTGTTTCAAGTAATTCAGCCCTGGTGCATTTAACAACATAATTAAGTTAACACTGGTGCTGTTCTCTTCTGCATTGTGTCAAGAAGTGCTGCACTTAAACCTGCATCAAGGTCACCTTCCCCCATAACTCTCATAATCCCAAATCGCCACACAATAAAAAACCTGCTGTCAGTGGCTGAACAGATTGGTATTATTTTTAACAGCCTAACAGAACGAAAGAGTTGTGGCACCTCCAAGACAGGCCAGCTTTTAAGGTACTAGGCACGTAGGAATATTAGACATGTACCTAAAATGAATTACAGCACTTCCCACATTCCATAAAATCAGCCTCCTCCGAGACTCTCCAGGCCTTTAGGACTGCACAAAACCTTGCTGGGAAAGGAGGAATGACTCGTTACACTAAAACCACCTCACCTAAATGTATTTCCTTATATTTACTTTAACTACTGTCAGGGGGTATTTCCGAGGCGCTGCAATGCTCTGAATACCAGCATGGTCAAAAGGCAAGCTCGGCGTGTACAAAGCAGGGCAGCCTCTAACACTGTAATTAGCTCCCCACTGCTACATTAGCAGGCCTGCAGAGACCTCTCTCAGGCAGTTAAGCTCCAAAATTACTCTGTGTCTAGCAGATCAAAATTCATTAAATAGGACATTTTCTCATTTCCTTGTTTGCACTTCCAGTATATATGGCATAGATGAAAATACATACATGGAAAACATTTGTACTTATTTCCACTAAATTGGCTTCTGGTAGATTTTAAAAGACTGTGAAATTATCAGGATCACAGAACAGGATTTGCTACGTTAAAGGTCACAGTCCCAAAGATTTTGTCTATCCTCATAAATGTTCATCTAACCCTTTCCCACTCTGGGGCTTAAATTATACTTTCAAGCCTTGATTCCTTGAATTAAGACTTCCAGAAACAATATATTCTAAGAACAGTACCAGGGCATTTGCCTCTACCTAGATTTTTCAGACTAGCTAATTAAAAGCATCTATTCCTCTCCTGTGTACCTCCCCAAGAACTCACAGCCTTGGGTATCAGATCCCAGCCCACAAACACTGTGCTGCTCCTGACCTCTTCCTGCTGGCAGGATCATCCAGAGGTTCCACAAATAATAGCCCTCCACTTCACAGAAAAAAAGTCATAATATGAAATAGGGAGACTTTTAAAGATCACACTATATTTCATTATTTCATTCCCCAAGTTGGTCACAAAGGTAAATGCAAGCTATTAAGTAATATTTTTACTGACTGAGCATTTCTGTAGCTTACTCTGCAGGACAGCAGCCTCCATGAACTGCTAACTTGAATAGATCATAAAGAGCATAATCTTTTTGCTGTACAAGTTCATTTTTTTCACTGTACGATTAGTATAGGAAGGCTGGAAGAGAAATCCTTTGATCCAGGAGGATAATACTTTAGAGAAGACCAAATGATATTTTTCTGAATTCCATCACTGGGCAAGAAAGATTGACTTAATCAATCTGGATTTCTGGAACTACTCCATTTCTGCTTTTCTTTTGATCAAGCTCTATGTGTAAAGATGCAGTAACTCCAGGCAGGCCAAATTTATGCACCAGCTTCTTTGAACTTCAAACGAGCTTGCTGGACCCTTTAAATTCAATTTTATCTGTAACTCAATTACAGAGAAGTTGTTCTCTCTCCTCTGCCTAAGAAAGTATATTTCCATTTGCAGCATCTCATAATTTCATATAACCTCCTGTGGAATCCTATTTCCCTTGTCAAGTATGATCAGCTTCCCTAGGAAAGTTATAGAGTTTAGAGTTAGCGAAGTATTCATTCACAAAGCTTTTGGTAGTCTCTGCTCCAGCAGAGATGATTTCAACATTTTTAATATCTCCATTCTTGTCATTTATGAAAAACTGAAAATGTATCTCCCAAGTTTTGTTCAGCAATCCGTTTAGCTCTCCTTGCGATCTCGCAGGAAAATCACCAGAAATAAAGTGCCTTGTTATAACTCCTTACAGGCCAGAGACATGCAGTGTTTGGGCAGGCAGTGGTGGGAGGAAGCTCCTGGAGACAAGAGCTGCAGTCCATGGCTGAGCTCTGTCTGAGGGCAGGGCTGGAGGCTGCCCCAGCCCCTGGGCACAGCCAGCCATGGCAGAGCCCACTCCAGCCCCATGGAGATGGAACTGCTGCTGCACGGGGGGACAGTGGCAGGCAAGATACCTCCAGATGTATGTGCCTCCTCTTTTGACACATCTGCAATCCTGCTACAAGCCTCAGTTTGTTTCTGTTGCAGGCCAGGATGGCAAAACCCCTCCTTTTACTGCAGCACAAAACCCTGCTGGCTGCTGTCAGTCACCTGCTGTGCCCTCAGCCTCAGGGCACGGCTGATTGTTTCTAATCCCTCTGGCACATCTAGAAGGTTCCCCCTTGACAGAAAATCTTCACCTGCCTTACACAAACTGCTCCAACATTTTGACACTGTTAGTATTAAACCAAATGAAGCTGCTGCTGCTTGCCCTAGCAATCTGAGCCCAGGAAAGCAGGCCCCTTTCCCCAGAACAGCTTTTAACCCCCAGTGTGGTATCCCCCAGGGCTGCTATCAGGTTATCACCATTTCAGTTCAGAGTGTTGCTGATAAGAGAAACAGAGATGGGAACTTCCTACATCTTGTGCCTGGAGAGGCAGCTCAAGGTACCTGTGCTGCACGCAGGCTGTGCCTTCACATCCTGCCATTTAGTCACACTGATGAGGCCAAAACCATGAATCTGCTTCATTTCATTAGCTGGATTACAAAAAACCAATAAATCTTTCCCAATAAAACTCCACTGCCTTTGCCAATAACTTGGCTCTCTAAAAGCCTGGGCAAAACTGTTATAGAGAGATGAAGATAAATCTTGAGGCCAATTAACAGCTCCTGAATATCAAACTGAATTTTAGCAATTGTATGGACCTGAGCTCTCAGGAGAAAGTACACAGAATAGATGGCAATTACAGGCACTCCCCACTGCTTTATATGCAATTACAGACATCCCCCAGCAACTGAATAATTTTCTTTACAAATAAATCTGACAGTGAGAACTTTTTAATCCTTTCTGAATTTGTCCTTAAGCAAGTAGCCTGTGCCAGCTCTACACTGCTTCCACACTGCTTCTGCCCCACTACTGCAGCACATTGAGTCCATTGCCATTTGCAGAAGATAACAGTGCAGGAACTGAGGCTTCTCAAAGATGCACCAGCCAGGAGATGCCCAGCTTCCAAGGAACAACTCAGTGCCCTAGAGGTACACATTTAGTTTTGCAAATTACCCAAACGTTACTTTGAAATTGTGGTGACTTTATTAAGCCCCAATGAAATATATCAACAGATTAACTCCCTGATTTCCTTTTACATCTACTGTGCTGTTGGCATAAACCCAGCTAGATCAGTTTTGATTTATGGGACTGAAAGTAGGAGAATAATTAAATCCATTAACCCACTCTCCCAGAAATAAACTCTGATATATAGCATTCTAAGTGGCTTGATGAGGAGGAAAAGATTCCATCTAGCCCAAATCCTTTGTAATTCAAACATGAAAGCCCCTGTGCTGTCCATCCTATGTGACTGTCTCTCCCAATTACTGCTTCCACTTTCATCCGCTCTCTTCAAGACAGGGGAAGAGAGAAACTCTATTAAAACTTCTACAGAGAGCACACAGAAATGGCAGCCATCTATTCTGAGCAAAATATCCCTCATCCAAACCAGGTCAAGATAAAAGGGAAATAACCTGTTCCACTAGGAGTGCCTCTCTCAAGAGACAGTATTCTCCCACAGCTCCAGTGAGCCACAACCAACACAGAAATATTCCTCAGGGCCACGCACAAGGGTGCTGGGGACAGGTGCCAGTGCAGAATTTCCAGTGTTCCAAGCTTGCTCCAGGGGCCACCTCTCAGACACTCAGCCTCTGAGACATTCCCAGGCTTCAGGCTACCCAGGGTTTCCTTCTGACAGAGCTGTGCCATGCACTGTAAGCTGCATGCTGGCAACAGAGGATTCAGCCCTCAGTTTTCAGGCTCATCTTTTCCCCTAAGTTCTATGGAGGTGGAACTCTAATTTTTCACGGTTTATCTCAAAGAGAAACACCACAGGTGTGATTAAAACACACACACTAGCAGACAGACTTTGCCAAGAGTTCAGAATACACAGTTTCACAGTCAGTTGCAAAAACCCTGGGGAGTGGGGTTGTTATCTCTGTCCAGAACAGTATAATCGTTCCTTTACTTGCTTCCCATCTGCTGAAGACAGTTTGTCAGGCTTTCCTGAATCAGAATATTCCTTGTGATTTTACCACCTTTCTGAAAATGAAAACTCAGTTGCTCTTTGTGATCTCTGCATTTGGAGAGACAACTGCACGACTCCAGCACTTCAGTCAGACAGTAATGTCTCCTTTTAGAGTGCAAGCACAACAGAGGGGTGAGAAGAAAACAGCTGAAGAAAAACTGAACAGATGGGACTTTGGCAAGAATGTCTCTGATCCCACACAAAACACAGCTATCTCCAAATTCTCTTTTAACCTACTTGTTGCTCTGTTTCTCTTACAAGGACTATCCTCACTCAGAAGTGTATTTCTTTGATCTTCACCTTCTAATTCCAGGAACAATCAATATCACTTATTAAGCTCCGAACTTCTCAAGACCAAAAAGTAGTTTTTTTCTTTTTTGGAGGGTTGGGGAGCAGAGGACATGGCATGCCAATGCTAAATTCCAACAACAAAAAGCCTTCTATCTAGAAGCTTACTAAGAAAATGTTTAATCCAAATCAGACTTGAGAAACACATAAGGAAAGTAGTTTGGTTCCAATTCAAAGTGTCTTTGAAAACTGGTATTACAGAGTGGGGCTGAGAGGATTTGGGGAGATCACCTTTTCCATCACTTGCCCCAGCAGCAATGGCCACAATGCATTCTTGACAGAAGTCTGGCTCATCTGTTTCTGGCTGGCTTCCTGTGAAGTACACTTCTCTATTTCCTCTGGCAGCTATTACAGTACTTAATTATCCCTAACAGGAGAAGTTTAATCCAATTTAATCCTATTTAAGATCTGCTTCTTGTATGACCCACCACTATGATAGAGAACAGAGCTTCCCTTCTTTGCAGCAGAACTGTATATATCTGAAGGGGTTGATCACATGTTGCTTCATGCTGTCTTGACTGCAGACTCCAAATCATTCTTCTAAGTCATCACTTCTAGATTCCGATTTCTCCCAATGCTATCCTTCAGGAAATCTCTGATTATTTTGTAGCTTTAATGACACAGCTCAATAGTGGACATTATTCCTCTCCAGCCAAGGCCTCACCAGTGCTGGCCAGAGTAAAACAATTACAAGGCATGCCCTGGCACTGAGGTACCCCGTGTGCCACATCTGTTTTGTATCAGCATGCTGATGGTGCCCACACAGCCTTTGTGCTGAATTGCCCCTCATCCAGTTGTTTCCCCCATCATGGGGGCACAGCTGACCAGTCCCATGTGAGGGCAGAACCAGGCACCCCATCCTTGCAAATCACCTCTCCCAGCTGCCAATCTAAAGTCCAGTTCTGTCCTACAACATGCCCACAGTATCCTCCTGCAATTTGAATCCTCAGCTCCACGAAGGTGCTGCCTTAAGACCCACCCATCTAGGAGAGGTTTCTGAGGCCTTCATTTGCTATTCTCCTGACCTGAGGGTGAAACCACACAACTCAGTTGCTACAAAGCTTCCCCCGTGCCCTCACCCCCATTTCAGCACATAGTAAGTTCAACATCCAGTTCACATTCCCTACCATGCTCTCTTTCACTGCCAGGTTAGCCTGCAGCACCTCAGCCAAATGTGTGCTGACACATGAACAGGTCTATGTACAGTACCCATCCTATCACTGTGTTTACGTCTACACAGTGGCTAGAAAGACAGCCAATGTTACAAACACATCAAATCCCTGCTTTCTACACATGCTATAAAATACACAAAACAGGCATTCAGATTTCTTTCACAGTGTTTGTAGCTTCCCTGGCTCCCAGGTGGAAAACCGTGATGCTGACCCTGTGTACCTCAGATGCCACAAGCAGCCTGAAGCACCAGGATTTTGTGGTGTTGTGGCACATGCCCTGGGCAGAGTTCCCAAGTCAGGTATGTCCCACACCTGCACACCCTGCTGCAGAGCAGGGCCCCTGCACACCCTGTGCTCTGCTGTTCCTGTGTGCAGCTCAGGGGCGCAGAGGCACCTCGCAGGGAATGTTCATGCAGGCACCTTTCAAATCAGACAAAACGTGTTTTAATATACTTAAGTTTGAGAATTCACACAAGAACATGCAGAAATCAAATAGAAAAGAAGCGCCAGTGTGATTATAATAAAAGCTAATTTACTTACCATGCATTTGTCTATAGCTGCTGTGAAAATTGCTTTAACCAGTCCTAGCTCTGGGCTGAGAATAAAATACACTCAGCTTATCAGAAGAAATAGACATTAACAAAACACTTTGATTTTAAAAGCAAATAAGAAAATTGGAAATTAAAGCTCCCAAAGCAACTAGAAGTCTGTCATATTGTATGTGTGTATTGAAGTGAAAAATTAAAATACACATATGCACAATGGAGAGACCTAAAGAACTGCCATGGAAGAGTGTAACAGCACGGTGCTTCTTCAGGGGCAGGATTAGAGAGATTTCTGTTACACTCCCCACCTGGAAAAACAGCAGACCCCAAAAGAACTGAGACACAGGTCCAGAAACACAAAGGATTTCCTTGAAAATCAGAAAAAGCGTAAGGACCTTTCACCTAGACAGGTTTGAAATCTCCACTAGTGCTGCCATCATGGCCAAATGGACTTTTTCCAGAGGAAAAGTTTTTCACAACTGGACCAATTTCTACATTAATTAATGTCTGATTCATCATAAAGTGCTGATCTTGATGAAAAGTGGCATCAATTATGCCAGGAGCAGATGTTTTTGTAGCATCATCACCATCAATTAACGATGACTTCACAGGTAGGGCTGTTACACAGACCAAAGCACAGTGTAACTCACCACACTCCTGAGCTGGAACTTGCAGCTAGGAGTCAAATGCAGCTGTGCAGGGGGCCCATGGGATGTTAGAAATGCCAGTGTACAACCTGACTGTGGCTTTTAAAAATTCCCTGACAATAACCCAGTGCCATGTATCAAACTGAGGTTTTGTACCTGATACCCCACTGCCACCTGGTCAGCCCCAACATCACAATTAATTGGGAGATCTCTGAGAGGACACCACATTATATACCTTTCCAATACTCTGCAATCTTGATTTAGTAAATCCTCTCACCCTGATTAATAATAAATGAGTGCTGATCCAAAGCCTGGATTCATGGGAATTTCCAAAGACTAACAGTATCTTTCTCAATGAGAGTGAATGTATCTGTCAGTCTCTCACTGTTAATTCAAAAGTCAGTTGAAAATAATATTTGATCAAAGTATCTGTAATGCTTTAAAGGCCAGTAACAGACCAGATACAACAGAGATGAGACATCAACTTTCAATTCTTACCATGTATTTGAACAGAGTTATAGCAATGTATCACATTTAAGTAGGTGCCACAAAAAAGGGAAATATCTATGAAACTGGTAAGATACTAGCAATTAAAAGAATAAAGGAATGTTTTACAGTGACTAGTTTAAAGATCCCCATCCTATACTTTCAGCAAGACAATTTGGCAATAAGCAGCCAGTAACATTAGGAATAAATATGTACATAGTTCTCTAGTCTAATCAGTCTTTTCGATCCAAAGTCTACTTGTGTATACTACAGAAAACACAGGCAACTGTTTAAGCTTCAGCCAAAAAACCAAAAAAACAGCGTAGCAGGAAAACTGTTATGCTAAAATCTTTCTGCAAATAGATTTTCACTTGAAAAAAAAAAAAAAGATTAGAAGGTAACATAAATGAAATGGAATTTCTGTTATTCAGTCAGATTTATCTGTCAACAAGCTGCCACTTCCTCAGCTGAGGCTACAAAGGCTGAACTCTACTGGAGGACCCAACTACCCCTTTGGTGGCAATCAACATTAGATTTGCTGTGAACAAAGCACTCTGGGATCTCTTTTCAGACATCTGGTAAAAAATCTCTTTGCATACCCTATTAACTGGTACATGAGAAAAGTACTCCCCAGAAAAACAGAGATGGTATTTTATAATAGAAATGTATCAGATTTCTTTTATATTTGTCACATCTACATAAACAGTATGGTAATAGTAGTACAGCATTTTTAAGTGGGTCACCATGAATACTTGAAATTATATTACATTTCTCAAACCTGAAAATTAGCACCTCATCCTGCCAGTTGTGCCTCTTGGCACGTCTGCCTTAGACTTGTAGCAAATACTTCTGCAAATATGAAAGAGCCAAAGTTAAGAGATTTCAATATAACCTACAGACCAAGTGGTTTCAAGAACCTGTAGCTATGACATCTTCATGATTAACAGGGCTGTCACATGGGCACTGGAGCACTGTCTGCTCAGGTGATGGAGGAGTCCACCTGTTTCACTGACAACTGATACTGACTCTGTCAGTCAGTATCCAGCAGCTCAATAATGGCTTAGAGGTCAAAAACCTCCTAAAAATTAGCCACTGGGCTGGCTGGTTTGACAAGTGCTTGCCAAGAGGAAGTATGCCTGAGGTTCTGAATACATCCTGAATTACTGAGGGAAAAAATGGACTTCATGTGCACACTGGACCTCTTGCCCCTGCAGAGGAGCATTTCCCTTCCCTGCCAGCCACGGGCAGTGTTTGAGGAGTCAGGACATGAGGTGAGGGGGACAGCATGAAGAGCCTCTCTCTTTGTGCCCCTCTCAGCCCCTCTTCTCTTGGTGTTTCAGTAACATGCAAGCCAAGCAGTCCTTCATGCCCTGGCTTTGAAGTCCCTGAGTGACAGTGTTTTGCAATGGAAAGGTGGAACCACATGCTTGAGTTGGGGTTTTTCCCCCGAACAAACTAGAGATTGGCATCATCAAAAGAAATGTAGGAAAACCAGGAAAAACAGGTCCCATCTAGACTTATGGCACCTTAACATCACAATACAGACAAAGAAAAGTTTGGGAGATGCGGATGAAACAGGGTTAACCTTGGAGATGTGCTTTGTTTTACTGTTGCACACTCTGTCCAAAGTGGTGGTGCAATGCTGAGCAAGGCAAAAGATGGCTGGCAGGAGCACTGTGAGCTGTTTAATTAAAAGAAGCTATGTCCTGGCCAGGGCTTTATGTTAAATGATTTGCTGTTTAAGCAACCACCTGTTCCATCAAGTTAGAGTTGGCTCTGATTGAGGAGAAACATTTAGAGACAAAGCTGAGAAGTATTCATAATTCTCCAACACTGAAAAAAAAATAAAAAATTTAAAAGGACATACAGTTCTATCCATCAAAGCAGAAGATTCCATAAAATCAGTATAAAACACATTTGTTGAATGTATTTTAAATGTTGGAAAATCCACTGAGCAAGCACATTCCTGATTCTAGAATAAAATAAGAACAGATAAAGACTCTGCCAATCCTCATTCTACCACATCCATACAACAGAGCTCCCAGGAGTAAGTGCTGAGCCGACCCCCACACGTACAGAGGGATGCCCAGACAGAAAACAACACACACAGCTACATCAGCAGCAGGGCTGAGCCACCCCAGCTAAAGGAGACAAGGAAATGAAAAGGCCCACAGAAACCAGAGGGTTACAATCCCAGCACAACAGGCAGATTTAAAAGGAGCCCTGGCCTAGGGGAACAACACTGGAGCAAAGATTCCCACAGCTCTGACACCGAGCACTGAGGTTCCCAAGCACTCCTGCTCTCACTGCGTTCATGTTTTACAATCAGACACCTGGACAAGCTCAGCTTTTTAACCCTTCTTACAACACGTGCACTTGTGTTGCTTTCCAGTGGAGCTCCTGTCCCAGCAATACCATCATGCTTCTCATATTTTGGCCGAGCTGCAATTTCCTGACCCTCCTTAACATACCCAAACAAGCTGCAGGAGCTAAAGACTCCCCTGCCCTCGCCCTGAGCTCTCTGCAGAGCTCACAGGGGCTTTACTCCTGGGCTGTGGGCATCAGTAATGCCCTCAGAGCTGGGGCAGCACTGCAGGGTCAGTGCAGGAGGCACAGATAATGCAGCACAAATCACAGGTTGGCTGCTCAGGTCAGTGAAAATCCTACAGCCCAGAGACTCTGCTGCAGGGAAGCCAAGAGGTGGCACAAAACAGCAGCACACGTTGCTCAAATCTCTCCAGGAAAGGACAGGCAGATTAAGGATTGAGCCTAGAATGCTTTTGGGATTTGTTTGTTTGTTTGCCTGTCCTCACTTCTTTTTAGTCAAATAACATATGTGAAAACACCACATACTAATTGAGTAAAAACCAGAAAATAAAGAATCTCAGAAACTGAAAATCCATTAGGCTCTATGTATTGCTCTTAAAGAATAAAAGATAATTTGTTAATGAAGAAGAAATAAACATATCAACAATTCAATGCAAGTCATCAGCCCAAGCAATTGCATTAGCTTCTCTGAATGGCAAACAACTTCTACTCTCCTCATTTTTTGCTCTTTAAAGCTTTTCTTTTTAAACAAACAAACAAAAAAGACAAAACGTGTTATTTATTCAAAGCACATAACTACTTTTCAGAAAATGAATTTATTAGAGTGCTTTGAAAAGCTCTACTGCAATTTTTGCATTTACTCTAGAAAGTGAATGATGGCATGTACTCAAGCTGGCTATCTAGGACACTAAGTGGTTTATCTTACAGATACAACCCAAGTTTAAATTAATTATTCCTCCTTTCTTTGCTGCACTCTTCTCAAGTTGCCACCTTATCTCTGGAGTAGTTCATTAAGATAATTCTTCTCATCCCTTTTCTCAGTAACATCAAGACAAGGGTTACCTGTGAATACAGCGTTCTTCATCATTTTACTTTCTTTTAAACCATCAGTTATTATTTCTACATAAGCCAACTTTAAACTCTCTTTAAACTCTGAGATTGGAAAGACAATGTGCACTGTAGGAAGAGAGAAAGTAAATCCAGCCCTGCCTGAGCAGAGGCAATGGGGCAGCAGTGCCAGCCTGGCACACAGCCCTTGTGTGAGCAGTGGGAGCTGAGGCAGCAGCTCCACACCACAGGGCACAGGGCAGGAACTCCCCCAGAGCCCTTTCATTGCTCTGCAGGACACGGGAGTGGCTTCCTTTGCACAGACAGGAATAGCACAGATAGATTCCTTCCTTCTCAGGTATCCAGAGCCCAGCCTGGGCACTCTGTACTGCCAGGAACACCATCTTCAGACGTGATTTTTGGTCTTTGGCTGTCTTTGACACCTTAGGGAACGGTAAAAACAATGCCACAGAAAATGCAAGGTTTGAGCTTAACTGGCAGGAAAACTACAAAGGACTGCTTTGTGCTGACCTGAAGCAAGAGCATTTTCTGGGGCAATCACTGCAGCATTAATCAATCTACACACCAATTTGCTTTAAAGTAGCTTCCTTCTCAAGCCAGCCTTCGCTTACTACAGGAATTCATAGAAGTGAAGTAAGTGCTTCAACAATTAGTAATTTGGCTGTATCTTTCCTAAATCATGATACTCAAATAATTATTTTACCACCTTTCTCTTCCAACACACTGCCAAATCCCACGTTTCCACCAAGTCCTCAAATAATCCTAGGAGAAAGCAATCTTTTCTGGGCAGCTCTTGGCCTTCCCCAGACCCATTTCCCATCAATGCCAGATGCAGAGTGTGGATACAGTCAAAAACTTTGTGGAAGGCAAATTCCAAGTGAGGCCCAGCCTGTGTGGCTGGGACACAAAGCCCCTGTGGAGGCACAGTGTTCTAATAAACTCCTGGGTGACCAAAGGCAGCTGCCTGACTCAGGAGCAGTGCCACAAACTCAGTGGAGAGAAGTGAGCAGCACTGAAATCTTCCAAAGATTCCCTTTTATAAACCCTTGTGCTTGTAAAATCAAATAGGAGTTACAAAATGTGTCGCTAATGCTCATAAGGTTGGAGACCTTTTTTTCTGTACAACTGTAAAATCCATTGCTAGAAAACAAATGTGACTCATTCCAGTTAACTTCACCAGATTTGGGGTAGAAAGTCTTTCATGGGGAATTTTCCAATATAAATTTGAGACTGGCAGATTTCTGCATCAGCCACCTGCATCTTTGGGTAGCTCAGCTGAATAGTTCTTTGTTCATCTATTTTTAATGTGCAAAGCACATTACCAAAAGGAACAAAGTGCTAAATAGCAAACTAATTTTTACAAAGGCAGAAAACATCTCTGTCATGTGAAATTCTATCAAATATTTCTCTCTTATTCTAGAAGCCCCCTAAAGAACTTCTGCCCAAATACTTAAAAGATATGTTTGTAAATTAGATGTGAACTCTGTTTGACATCTGATTGTGAAATTTGGTCAGATTTTGCAGCCCACCTGCTGTGCACATTAAACCACACAAAAACAGACTTTGAAAAAGCACTACTAGAAATGAATTTTACTTTAGTCATTCTCATCCAAATTCTTGTAGTCAAAGCTTGACACAAACTTTGGCCACCAAAAGCTTGGCCACCAAACATTGAAACAGAATTTATGACTGCATGGTCACACTACTCAGGGCCAGTTTAGCCTTGAAACTCCTGACATTCTACAGGCACCATCAAAGCCCTACAAATGGGACAAGTCAGAGCCTGCACCTGGTTTCTGACTGCTACATTCAGAGAGAATGCAGAAATGCCTAAGGAAATTGATAGGAAAAAAGGGGTCCACGCCACATCCTGATGCATGACACACACCAGACACTGATCTGCCCAAGCAGCCAGATGATAACAAACTACTGACACAGGGATTGTCTACATTCTGTCCTGACAACTTAATTAAGTCATTTAATTAGTAACAGCCACCAAGCATTGCACTGGCACTGTTAGTAACTCCATCTATTGTTGCTAGATTACCTTTTTTGTCTGTGTTTAAAGTCTCAGGTGAGATGTGATGGTACTTTGTGACTACAATCCTGCTAATGGTATGGTCTGACCTGAGCAAAGGAACCAATCCTTGAAATTATTCTCAAGGTACTCAGAATTGGCCAAAAACACATGGACAGATTTTTTTTCAACAGAAAATTGCAATTAACGAAACTAATTTTAAAAAGAAAAGGAAAAATATATACACGATATCTCACTAAAAATCTGGAACATTTGGATTATACTACAGTGTTCTCATTATGATTTTAATACACTATTGCCACTTTACAGCTTTAATCAACATTTCAAAAATAAATTTTGATAATCCATATTGTCAAAGGTTTGGTTACTAAGACAGCATGTTACAAAAACCAGTCAGAACAAAATATTCTAATTCGAAATGAAAATATGTCAGAAATGTCAAAAGTCCTTTTTTTTTTTTCATTCTAATTCACACCAACATCTCTCAGATTCTTGAATTTCCATCTAAGTGGAGGTTCATGTTCCATCATCAGGATCTGCCTAGAGCTACTGAAGGTGGAGCATCAGGCCTCAGAGTGTAACTTTCTCCTCATTTTGCAAAGCAGCACTATTTTATTATCTTTAACATGCACAGACCCATTAACACAGGTGGCTCACACATAATCTTACCCTCCTCAAACACAGAGGGAAATTCTTTATTTCCAGCACAGTTTTCCCCATCTTGCACCTGCAGGCAGGAAATCCCAACCCAGGCCAAGAACATCCAGTGCACCTGCACTGCCTTTTTCCCTGCACACAGCTGGGCCTAGCTCTGGAGCCCTCCAAGGTTGTCCTGTTTTCCACAGAATTCCCTCCCTTGTTCAAAGAGCAAACAAGCCCTCTGAACAGAAACACATCCTGTTTTCGACGTGTCTTGTAAAGTCTGTAAATCCCTTGGATGTCTTGTAAATTCTGTGGAAGTTTCCCTACAGAATTTCATAACCAAATGTATTTACTCCAGTGTCTGTACTACTAATCATTTGTTTCAGAAGCATTCAGACTCCATTCTTCTTCTCCAGACCAGACCTGCCAGAAGCACTGGCAGTGCTGCTCCACACCCATTTTGTGTGCTCCCCAAAGTCCTGTGGGCTCTTGCTACATATGGGGGGTTAAATACTGTTTAACATCTCAGGCTGCATGAAGAGAACCATCCTCTGCCTACTCACAGTACCAAAAATACTTCAAGAGGCTCCTTTTATCACACAGCAACACGAGCCCATTTTGACCAGAAGGAGACATGCTGACCCAAAACAGACACGGTGCAAGGGCAACAGATTGCCCTCTCCCCAGCTGAAGTAAGAAAATAAATATATTTGTATGGGTTCTAGCGAAGATCAAAGGGACTGGGTGTAACTGGCTGGTTCCAAAGAAATATCCCAGCCAGTCTGCCTTTGCCTCACTGCCTGAGGATTTCCTGAAAGATGAAATGCACTTTACCTGTACCAATCTGAAAGGAACACCCCTGGCGCCAAGCAGTGAGCAGGATGGCGCTTTAAAATCCCCTTGGCCAAAAAGGCCATGAAGAGTTGGGGCAGCCCAGAGAGGCAGAGAGGCTTCTCCTGTCAGTGCTGGGGCAGGAGCTGTGCAGCGGGAGCTGTGCAGGACAGAGCTGTGCAGGGGGAGCTGTGCAGGGGGAGCTGTGCAGGGGGAGCTGTGCAGG
>VXBB01018450.1:330438-346892 GCA_013399915.1 Illadopsis cleaveri
CAGGAGGAGCTGTGCAGGAGGAGCTGTGCAGAGAGAGCTGTGCAGGAGGAGCTGTGCAGGGGGAGCTGTGCAGGGCCGGCAGCCTCGGCAGCACCGCGCTGGGCTGAGCCAGCACAGCCGACCCGCTGCAGCAGGGCAGCACAGCAGCAAGCAGCCCCAGCTCATCTCTGACCGNAGGAGCTGGGCTGACCCAGCACAGCAGCAGGCAGCCCCAGCTCATCTCTGACCGACACAAGGGTTTTCTACAATCCTCCAGGATTTTTCCTTGCAAACTGCTCTGCTCAGCCTCGCTCCCCTGCCTGCACACCTCTGGCACAGCGTGTTGCCTATGTCCCTTGTTTACTATGATTTCCCTGAAACTCTGCCAAAGCAACTAATTAGCGCAGCATTTAAGAGTGGAAAGGACAGCCCGGCTAGCAACAAACTGTCACTTCATGTTTGGAAAGCCTGGCCGGGATTTTAGAGGAGTTAATATTAAATGGCCAAGTAACGCTTTCCTGCCCTGAAAAATTTGTAATCCTAAACTGGAGAATTGCTTCGTTTTGGACAATTCAATACACAAACAGGCAGCTCGAGTGCCACACAAATGTCATAGCAGCAGTGCAACTAATACACACGATAGAAATATTTTAACAAGTGCAAATATTAAGTAATGCATCTTAGAAATAAAAAAAAATCTAGCATATGCTGAGATACTGCTTGGGAATGTAACAGAGCTTTTTCCCTCAAGAATTACACAGTGATAAAATATAGCATGAAGGCCACTCAAAGAGGGAAATAAGTTTAAAAAGAATAATATTTTCATTACCATAAATATCAAACAACATATGTACAAGATGTGACAGTTAAGGAAAAGAAACAATCTATTATTACTTTTGTCACATCAGAAAATAACTTTTTTTTAATCAGACAGGTATGTACAGTAACCTTATTAAGAACCTTTACTAAGAACTGAATAAATCCCATGCTCCCCATCCATGAAATTTATAAATTATATTACGCCCTGCTCTTGCTTTTCAAGCTGTGTCTGGTATTAGTCTTCTGTTGTAATATCACTCAATTTTTAACCAACATCTTTCTTTAATTTACTTAAATAATTATACAGAGTCTATTCAGTAATGTAATCGGAAATACTTCACTCAGAAGAGTTTTATGAAATTATACTATTCTGCAGAAATAAACAAAAAAAAACCACTGCTCATTTCATGCTAAAGTCTAAGAACTGCGCCTGATAAAGCAGTATTTTATTTAAACATTAAATGGAAATTTCCCTTGTCTTTTAGATATATTCTTCTCTATAAGTTTTTTTTAAAAATCTTCAGTTAGAAAGTTTTGGGTTAAATTCTTTTGTGTTTTGAGTTGTTTCGTCCAATATCCATTAGGAAGTCTCTTCTCTCTGGGTGAATATATCATTTCTCCTACCACTAACAAAGAACGAGGACTTGATGCCAGGAGAGCCTCTGCCAAAACTGCAGTAGCATTTTGGCATCTTCCAAAGGGGTTTTTTTTAAGATATATGAAAATGCTCTTGTTCCAACCATTAGAAAATATCAATGTGCTAGTTATTCAACCAAAGTGCAGTGGTAGCTAACTGGAGAATTGGGTTTTTGCCTATTTTAATTATTCTTTGAAGAAATTATCATCCGCTCCTCTTTGAGCAACACAAATCCACCTCACAGAACAAAGGAAGGAAGGATGCAAGAAGAAAACCTGGAATTCTGTGCAGCATATATTACATTTTCAATGAGAACAGCTGCATTACACAGTGCAAAATAGACTTCAAACAGAAAACACTTCCTGCAATAAACAAACCATTTCAGTTTTAGCAAATCATTAAATCCCAAGGGAATCTGTCTGTATCCTTCAACTAATTTAAAGATTTACATGCAAAACTCAGCATGTGGGGCAGATCCGGATTTGAGTCAGGTACTTTAAGGGACTTTGAGACCATAAAAATCAGCAAATGGATTAAAGCAGTCTCAGTATAGGCTTTCCATCTCTGACAGGTATGCCTGGATTAGTCACTGGAGTAATATTGCTCATATTTTAAGCTGATGCAGTCTGTAAATGTTAGATTTTAAAATAATTTGAGAACACTGTGCACAAAGCGACACCACTGCACAGAAACAAACAGTTTGAAATGTAAAGAGGAATTTCTGTTGCAACATGCCTGGGACTGAAAGCCCATGACTGACATCCCCATTGTTCATGAGCAGTTTGCTGTGCCCAAAGAGGCACTTTGATGTTGTGCCTGCAATGATCTGCACACACCAGACAGCTCGAGGTGTGCTTTGGCTCAGCACGGCACCACAAAAGGCAGCAGAGAGCAGAGGTGCCAGAGAAGGGGAACTGGGGGATTGGGGGGGGATTGTTTGTGCTTTTAAACCCTTCTTACATACTTCCTAATCTGGATTTGAGATTTACGTGGGAATATCCCTGATGCTGTATCACTGACCACAGAGTGCCTCAGATTCCCTGGCAGCCAGCTGGGAGTGCTGGAATAGCAGCAGAACAATGTGACTGCAGCCCCCTGCACCAGCTGAAGAACATCCTGCCTGACACACACCCAGCTAATAGAATTAAGCATGGCTGCATCTGCAGGAAGGGCTCTGCCAGCACACCTCTGCTGAGGCAGTGTTGTGGTTTCAGCTACCACAACACTGTGGACAGAATTCTGTCAGCTGCAGCTGTGACAGGAAAATCTGTCCTCCAGAAATATCAGGAGAAAAGCATTGAAAACATCAGCTTTTGGTTCGTTTTTGTGGGTCTTTTAATTGGTACCCCATTTTAATC
Organism: Illadopsis cleaveri; assembly: GCA_013399915.1. Classification (NCBI taxonomy): domain Eukaryota; kingdom Metazoa; phylum Chordata; class Aves; order Passeriformes; family Timaliidae; genus Illadopsis; species Illadopsis cleaveri. Next base: position 333,232 of record VXBB01018450.1, read on the forward strand.
TCAAGATACCTGCAATACAGAATGAAATACATAGTTTGTATTCAACTCAGTTTCTACATGCTAAATTTTGGGAAAATCAAGCTAGCAGAGTAAACAAGGCCTCCTCCTTGCTCTCAGACTCAATACAAGTCCCTCTTCCCCTCAGATCTATAAATCTTGTGGCCCTGGCTTATGACATCCCAGGGAAGCCACTTTATCCAAACACATGCAGGTGTCATCAGCTCATTCCATTGGGCAAGCACAGCTCAAGCAGCACGTGGCAGGATCAGCCTTTGGACAGCCAGGAACCACCATCACAGTCCATGCAGCAGCAGAGCTATTTCAAGGGCTGACAACTAATACAATTCAGAACCACAGAGTGTGGTTTCACCATTTGTCTCAGCACCACCAGACTCTCCCGCATCTGAAAGCCTGTTTTTTAACATTTTAGGGAAGAGAGCATCACAGCATCTCAGTGAGAAGCAGCCAAAGAGACAGTGTAGACAATGTAGAAAATCAAAGGTGAATGAGATAATAGACTAATGGCAGCCAACATCAATGTAACTGGAAAATGGAGAGGTTACACAAATTATTAATATGGTCAGTAATAAGAAGGATTCCTCCTCCCTAAGACAGAAATAAAAGGGGAAAATAAAGCAAGTAAGACAGGTAAGATTTGGAAGGTAAGAGAGAGAAAGGGCAAAGCGTAAAAAGAAAGATGTTGACATCATCACTCTATCAAGTTCCTTAGTATTTTCCAAACCTCCTCATACTGGGGTTTTAATAACTTCAGCTTTCACCAAATTTAGAAGCCTTAGCCTTCACAGTTAGACACACAATCTATATAAAATATCCCAGCTGTTCACACACTGAAAAGTAAAGAACCAGCTAAAGATTGTATCAATAAAAATATCTTCCTTTTCTTAAGGTAAACTCATGATCTGTGGAGTTTGAGTTGTGGTTCTGAACACTAGGAGTAGGTAATACTTCAACCTCTGGTTCATTCAGTGTTGTTTATTCTGCTGCTGTTTTATTTCTCTGTAAACAAGCCTGATGAAAAGTAATGAGATTGCCTGTTACAGTACTTAGGGAATATGAAAATTGCCTATTACATTAAAATAATTAGAGAAGAAAATAAGATCATATTAATCGCACTCTACAGAAGCCAAGGTATGCGATCTCATCCTCTGAGGAATACAAAAAATTCTACTTAGAGCCCATCAATGGCCCAAAAAGTTCAACTACCAACCAAAGCAGGAACAATTAATAAGAATCTGTGAAGATAACTGCAGTGGGCATTGTAAATGATTGGATATTGCACCTGGCAGCCTTCAGTGGGTTTTGCTCATTATGAGAAATCCCCCTAACTACCATGCACAGATCTTGTTCTCCAAAACACAAAGTGTGCCCTCGGGTTTGTGGAAGATTTGCTGCAGGACCAGGCCCCAGGCTCTTTAGCTGAACAAGGCACCCTGATGTTCAACTAACCTGGCTTGGACAAGTTTAGAACAACTTTAATTCACTGTTTGTTCTACTTTGTGATACAAGAGCTTTTGATTTCAGGGAAACAGACCTCTCCTAACCATGAAACAAATCTGTGATGTAAATCCAAATAATTTCATTGGTTTTCTTCTTAGCATTCTAGAACTTTCTGAGGAGAAGGGAAGCCTCTTCCAGGGTTTGTCCACATGATTTATCAAGTGTGCATGTACAATACACACATTACCTACATGTGTGGCTTAAACACACATTCTGAGACATCCCTACAAATTCACTTTTCAAAGGAGACTTTTTTAATGTGCTTCAATTCATACAATTTCCTCATATTTTAAGATAACCTATTGCTTGCTCAATAGAGATTAGAGAATTAGAAATAGAAATAATTATAACTAAGATACAGTATGCTCACGTTCTCCGAGCTGCAACAAACCTTCCTAAGACAAAAGACAGCTCCCTTTTCCTACATGCAATAAAAGCTGGCTAGGCAATACTTTGATTTGAGTCCATCATTTATCCAGCATCTAAAGTAAAAGCTTTATCTGTGCTGATTCACTTTTAGTCACACAATGATCAGCACTGCTGTTTTTAAATGATACCTCAGTAATTATGCCTTCAGAGCCTATCTAATAAACACCAAGTTTTGCATACAAATTAAAAACAAATGAGAAGCCTAAAAAGGTTAGTGCTCAGTTAGATACAGATCTAATTGTAATAACATTTTAGAGCTACTTTAGGATAATGTACACCTCTATTAAATATTATGAAACGTATTTCAAGCAACTGAACGGATTAGTTTTTATTTAGTCACACACTCTCATACCTACTTCCTTAATTCACTCTACTACATTAGAACTTGAAAGACTGCTATTAAGAAGAAACAAAAATCCAAAACTGCAGGTTGTTCAAATTAAAAAAAAAAATAAAACAAAACCAACCAACAGATAAAAACTCACACAACCAAAGGAATCCACACAGACAAATTTTTTAAAAAAGGAGATATTTACTTGGTCAGGCAGAAGAGTATTTATAACTTGTTCATTTTTCTAGCATTATTAAGCAAGAATAAGTGTCTGAAAAAATGTAATACATACTCCTTTCCAAGTCAAGCATGCAATTAGAGCTAATCAAGACACAAGTTGTTCTCATCTTATAAATGTCATGTTCTTTGCAAGAAGGAAAGATCTTAAGTAAATATCACCTGTTCAAATTTCAGGAAAATTAACAACATGCAAGACAAAATGTCCAGCAACTAGGAAACCATGGCTCATTATGTCTTAGCATGAACCCCAGTGAATTGAATCAGTGAAATACAAAAACCTTTTCCTTCTGCTTTCTCCTCTTCCTTATCATCTTCTTAAAATAAAGAAGAAAGGGCTTAGCAGCTGTTAGCAGCTGTTCACTCTGGAATTTCAAAACCTGGTAAAAGTCACTGTCAAAATTGGTATGTGCATATTGCTGAAAAAATTTTCAATTCCTTCTGCTTTAAGACATCAAATCTACATTGGCATAACAAAAAAAATAGCCCGGTTTTCCCATGGAGCCTATCAGTGGTTGAATGCTCTCTGCACTCTCTTCCAACCCTTAGAAAATAGCAGTTTACTGTTCAAGTGTCCAACATGCAAAGCAAAGCTTCAGAACTTCTGGCCTTTGTTTGTCAGGGTGATTTTTAGGTTTTTTTTAATGCCATCCTCCCTTTCCCAGGGAATGTGCTGCATCACAAATTATCAAACAGTCATGTTGAACACTGAACAGGAAAGATTACTGATACAGATGGGTTATAATTCTAATCATGCACTTAATAAAGATTTTTGTAGTACCAATATAAGCCTAGTGCATTCAGCCACTGAAACAACTGAAGTCTGGACACAGCAGCTACTTCAGTAAGGGGTTATTTTGTTTATATTGCCATGGAGACAATGGGTCCTCCCCTTAAGAGTGACTCAAGAGATGGTTTAAAAGACTTACAAGGATTTCAGGTTCCTCACCTGCCCTTTGCTTCCTCACTCTGGTCTTTCTCTGCCAGGAATGTGCAATTTAGTCTGACACAGCAGTGGAGGTTGGGCACAAAACACCTGCTTGGATTCAGCTGCATTGTTTCTCACCATGTGGGACCCCAAGTTAACCACACATGAACATGTTAGGATAGAAAAATTGCCAAAGCCAAGCAGGACATACAAAACATTCCATGACTGTGTAGCAGAAAAAAGGCAAGAGTTCCTCAGTATTGAAAATTCATACAATATCTGGACAGGTGTGCCCTTTGAAGAGAAAACACAATTCTCCCTCACCAAGAGAACATTAACATTTATGTGAAGAAAAATTTTGCTGTTCAGTGAAAGCTATTCTTTATACTTTTGGTAGGTTTCAAATTACAGCCTGAACTGAGTAGAAAATGAGGTTGAGTGAAGCAGGAAAAAGCCTGAAAAAATCTTTCCCTTTGCATTCAACTCCTCCGTGCCACTGCCAAGGAAAACTGGCTGAGTTGATACCTGTCCTCAGGAGGTCTCCTGATGAAGTTCTCACCAGCTGATCCAGCAATACACTGCCCTTTAGCAGGCCTTCAGAATTTGGACTTGGAAAGGCTGAAATATGCAAACACAAAAGAACCACCTATGAACTGAAAAGCTTGAAGGAAAACAGAGATCTTTAAGAGCGACCAGAGATCCCTGCAGCCATCTTTTTGCAGCATTTTCAAGGGACAGCAATTCAACCCAAGGCATTCACTGCCTTACAGTGTGTGCAAATTACCACAAAAAGTAAATTCTGGTAACTTTACCCCCACAGTTGAATTACTTCTTGGTAGGGGAGCCAGAAGGATCTGAACTCTAAATCCATGACCATCACAAATCGGCAGTAACAGATTTATCTCTTCCTTTAATAGAAGTTTAAGTGTCTCCCTTGTTTCACAGCACAGCAGTTGTAAGTAAATAAGTGCTTGAAGAAGCAGATAATGAAAGAAAAGGGACAAGATGATAATCAGATAGGTATTTTCTTTTCATAACTGGCTATCAGACAGCTCTAGGGCATTCTAGAGAGAAGTTAAGGGACTTGTTACATGCAAGACCTGCCTAAACCACAGGGAGAGCTTAAATATAGGGGTACAGAGGCAGGAAATGTAAATGTAGGTACAAAACGTTATAGCCCTGTCCTAAGACTCCTTAAGGAAAAAAAAAGTCACAGAGACAAACTGATGGATGGTGAAGTCACAGGTTTGTTCTGAGGTTCATTTGAAATAACAAGAATCTTCCCATGGCCACAAATAAAGTATTTCATTTTGATTTGTGCTCATAAAAGCTGTATAGTTCTCTGGTATGTATTACAAGGGCCTGCTTCTTTTTTTAATTGAAGGCAACTGCAAAACTTGTACATGAAATAGATGAAATTCTCATATATTGCCCATATGCTAATAAAGCACATTTCCATGCCTATTCTGTATTTGACATTGTCATTACACTGTAATTCTGTACATTTTTCAGAATGACACATCACAGCTCCATCACTTCTATTGCTTCCATCCTTCAGCTCATTTTATTCTCCTGTTTCAGTGTGGTTTACTTATTTTCATCCCTCGCCTTACTTATTTTCATCCCTCATGATCATCTGTTTTTCAGCTTTATTTCTGTCATCTTCATGGAAAATATTCCATTGCCCTATTGTAATTTCCCATTGTAATATTCTCAAGCCACTCCAAATCTGTGGCTGTCCCCTTATGCCTTTATTTTCCAAGTTTTCATTCTCAGGATTCTGTGGCTGAGTCCTGAAATCGCCCCAAGAGGTTTGAACACCCCATGTCCATGAAATTTACCAAAACACCAAAATGCTTAGGCTGAAAATATTGCCTCTAATTCTAAACACAATACATTGAGAAAAAAATGCAATTTTGTGTCTCATGAAAGCGCAGCCAAGGTCAAGCAATCAGATAAGAAGACAGGCACAACAGCAGAAGTTTAATAAATGCTGTGAGACCTTTGCAAGAACCTTTCCCCATCTTTGCCGACTGCCGTGATATTCATCTGCAGCCACAAGCCTTCCCCTCCCCAGCCAGTTCACATCTGTTTAGAAATAAATACACTTCTGCAGGCTGGGGAAAATAACCTATTTCCTGCAGATCCCTGTAATTGCTACATGGAGACCAGACCCAAATTATCTGCCTCTTCTTTTTTTAAGCAAAAAAAAAAAAAAAGGCACTTTCTTTTTAATCTGTGGTAACTGTTCAACTGCCAGTGATGATCAAAAGAGAAATGCATTAAAAAAAAAAAAAATCCAAACACTAGACTACATTCTTTTTAGGACTGAACAGAATTATCTTTTTAAAACTTCTGGGTTTGCCATACGGTTTTGTAAATACGAACTTTTAGCTGCACTTTCTATGTAAAGTAAGTCTAGAGCTTTACACTTCCTGACTGAAAAGATGGAGGGTTGCCAGAACTTCCCCCTCACTGCACAGAAATTTAATATGCAATGAAATTCAGCTTGCAGAACAGGTGCTTCCTTGAATAGAAACTGCAATTTTAAGGCTTCTGAAGTGTAAATCTAAGATAAGCTGGGGCATTCTGATGCTCATCTGAACCTGAACTCCCAAACAATATGAAGCTCACATATCGCTGATAATTAAACACTGCAGAGGTTTTACTCCAGAATTGCTGTCAAAGATGAGAACCATTACAATTGCTGTGATATTATTAGAGTATTTATTAATTTCAAAGAACAGGAGGTTCTCCATAACTAGAAATTTTATTAAGACACATCCCACAAGGAATGCAAACAGGAAGGAAAGCTGCAAAGGAGGAGATACAAAAAGAAATGTTCCCTGTTTAGTTACAATGCCAGGAGGGTTGAGGTCTCCTCTCCCAAGCACTTCAAAAGTAGGAACCTCTCATCTCTATTCCCAAGCAGATCAAAGGTATCACTGACAAATTCAAACCACTCACTTGAAAAAGCATTTCCATTTCATTTGCAGTATTTCCTAACTGAGTGATTACAGCTGAGGTTAATTACATTCTAAAGATAATTTAACTTGAATCACATCTTAATCTTCTCAAACACGTTCAAGCACAAACGTAGCCCTGGGCCTCAAGATCCAAGGTGGTGGAGGTCAGGGTTGAACGCTCCTGGTGAGGAGCGGGGTTTGGGTGGAGAGGAGCGGGCAGAGGGACACAGAGAGCAGTCTGGTTTCTCAACATGCAATTCAGGCAAGTTCCCTTTGGTCATGTCATTTGGTAACTGGCCGCTTTCCCCTCTGTTTCTGCCCCAGATCCCGCTGTCCATGAACGTGTCGACGTTTCTGGCCTACGACCAGCCCACGCTGAGCTACTGCGGGGTGCACCACGAGCTGCTGGCCCACAAGGCCTACGAGGCCGGCGGGCAGGAGGAGACAGGGGACACAGGCCTGGAGCCCGAGCTGGACCTGAGCACAATCACCACGTCGGCACGCATCAAGGAGCACGGCCAGCAGCTGCCTTAGGGGGGCTGATGGCTTCGGGGGGTTCCTGTAGCAGAGGCTGCAACCAAATCCTATGTAACGCTGTGGACACCAGTGAGAAGACAGTTCTGTGGAGTCTGGGATCCCTGTGCAAATTAAAAGCGAATCACAAAGATTAATTGCTTCCAGTCTACAATTTGTAATTAGTTCAGTTGTGCAGTATTTTTTTGACTTCAGAGTATGATCCTTGAAGTGAATCTTTTTCAAAACTCATCCTACCTACCTGTATAAACTGTACAGATGTAATGTATTTTTCATATTGTAAAGTTTCAATTACCAAGAACAACTGGTATGTACAGTACCATAATTTAATTACATCTTACTTTACAAGCTTCAGTTTCTAAAGCTTCAAATTAACAAAAGTTACTTCTTGTGTTATTAAGTTACTCTGTTTTGTAGGGATCATTTTGTTACTGCTTTTGTGCCCAGACAACTTTAATCTAAAATTCTGTCCTTTGCAGAATATGCGCCATTTTTACTGTGTTTAATGTGTAGAATTTTATCTACTGGTTCCAGAGGGAGGGTTTAACTATTCAAACTTCTAAAAAATTCCTGAAATATATAGCCAAGTTTTCCTAGAAATGAAAATTAAAAAAAAAAAAAATTCTCCTCAAACTTACCTCTTGCCTTGAAATACAGCCTGATTTTTAACAACAAAGCTTGGTTATGCAACTGTTAGTCAAGGCTGATGATATTTTATTAAGTCTCACTGTTCTGCAAGACAGTACAGGAGACTTCAACAGGCAGCTACGAAATCTGCTGATCTGCTGTGAGAGTCTGCTAAATCAGGCATTTGTATTTCTGCTTAAAGACAAAGGGGTCCAAAACCTACTTCTGTCACAGGCAGCTGCTGACAGAAGTGGCAACAGAAACAAACCCTTATACTACTCCTAGAATGTAAAATGTTACTCAAAAGAAACATCCACTTGCTGAAAAATGTACTAATTCTGAACAAATGGTAAATGTTTAGAGTCCTTTAACATAAAGCAAACAAAGAAAAAAACCCAAAAGCTTAAAAGAAAAAAAAATTAATGTAGTATTAAGTCTACAATTACTACATTGCTTATTTGTCTATCATTTAGTATCTGGATTGAAGCATTCTTATATCCCATTCTTTGGTTTTAAATCTTCAAGACTTCTCAACACTGTATGAGAGTAACTTTTTATACCACTACCCACTACCCTGTAATCATAAAAGATTACAGAAATTAGGAAGACATTATATCATGCTGACTCTGTGAAAAACAAAATGGGAACACAAGCCTTCCAAAATATAGGAAAAAAAGGTTTCATATGGTGAAGCAACTTTTTTATAATAAAGAGAGATTATATAACCACAAATCTATTTTTCTGGATCTTTATCCCACCATATTTTCATGTAGCTTCAAAGCAGAAGACTGAATTTTAAAATTACAGGGTAACTGTTTGTACAAAACAAGGTGAATAGAATGAAAATTAGCTTCAAATATTGGTAACAAATCAATCTGCATTCACTACCTGTTAAGTGGAAACGAGTGTCAAAAGAGAGTAACATTGTACTGCTTATTTATTAGCACTCAGATTTTGTAACATATTTTGCATAAATTATTTCCTCTTCAAAACATTAATTGTCTTTTTAAAACACCTCTTAAACGTGCACACTTCAGTTCCATATCTCTTCACTGCACTGGCTCTTGAATTCGTGGCCACCTTCCACAGTGCTGGAATTGTCCTACCATGGTTTGAGAATACACTTTGCTGATTGTCCACTGCCAACAAACATGCAGGCGTCACTCTGGAGCCCACCGGGTGTCGGGTTGCAGGAAGAAGTTACCTGAATCACTCCACAGCTGCTTTGGAGGTTTAATGTTTTGGAATTCTGGCCACTGGAGCAGGCCTGAGCTGGAAGGAGCAAATACCACCCTCCCAAAAGGTCATTCCAGTTGTTCTTACCCAGTCCTCCCTATGCTGTACTTTGACCCACTGCCCTCAGGTATTTATGGTGTGTGAACAAGGTCCTGGCAGTAATGGAGCTATTCAAAATGCCCAGGTGTTCAAAGGTTCCATGTATTTCCTATTTATGGGGAACTGTATACCATGAGCCTTCCCAGTGTTGGACACCAGTGAGTTTAGACTGGGGAACATGAGAAGATATTTTCTAATGCAGAGACACAACAGGATTTTGATGTATCTGCTTCAGGAGGTAGGTAGATATTCTGCTGGGTAGATACTCACATACGCACTGACATTTTCCCTTTTCTCTTCCTCAGTCATGAATCAAAGACTCCAGTTCCCACATGTCACAGGACAAATGGTAGAGGCAGAGTCACAGAATTAGCCCCTCACAGGTTCCTCATGCTCTCACAATCACTTCCCAGGCATCTGAAACACCAGGCTCTCTGTAAGCCCAGCAGGCCACTCCAGTGCTCTGTAAGATGGATCCAACATCAGGGCCCAGAGCAGCAGGGGGTGTGTGCTCAATCCCAGACTATTAAAACATGCCTTTCTGTAAATATTCAATGGACACCTTTTTTTTTCAATGGACTACATCAGCCTGAAACTTGTCATTCTCACTAAGATGGATGTCTTCAAGAAAGCCAGATGGCAGGTATGTACCTCCTCTAAAAGATCCTCATCCTAGGTTAGGCTAACCCAGAAAGAGACTCTCTCCTGAATTCTGACCTTAGCCTGCTTGCCAACAGATTGTTGCCAGCGGTGCTGTGTTGTGATTTTGGCTGCACAGGAACAGTAAATGCCTTCCTTCCGTGCATAAAACAACACAGCATGCCTAGAAAACCCCCAGCCTTGTGGCTAAGTTAGCAAGAAGGAGTCTGGGGGTTCAAGTACTTATTGAGAGGGGATCAGTTCCATGTATCCTTTCCCTCTGCAGTAAGAGCCACGCACCAGGAACAGGAGCAGCCACGGGCATCCATCTCTGTCAGTTAAGTGACACCACATACCCTGGTAGGTCCCTTCACCAAGGAAAGGCTGGGGGAAGTCATTAGGCTTGCAAAATACAGACTGAAACACTATATAACCTCCAGCAATAGAAAACCCCAGACAATTTTAAAAATAAATCTAGCTCCAAGCAACAATTCCCACCATCATCCATCAGCCGATCATGCTTGTACAGCAATGCACAGGGCTGAAACACCCATTAGCAAAGCAAGCCCAAGCATCTGACTGGAGGTCCTGTCTAGGGAAGGGGGTGTATGGATAGATTAATGACTAATTTGACAAATTCCTGCATGTATCTCAAGACAGTAAATAAAAAAATAACAAATGCCACCTATACAAGAAAGCAAATGACTGCTTCAGTTAAAAAGTTTTAAAAATTTGCAGCACAAACTATTCTCAAGATGTCTGAGAGCTACCAATAACATAAAAACCCCAAAACATACAGAGTTTTCAGACATACATCATAAATATCAGACTTCTTTTGGCAGCACAAAACAAATGGAAAATGCCAGCCTCAGAAGCTGTGTACTAGGCTTGCTCTACTCAGAGTCCCTCCAATTCTCTCTTTCTCTCTCAAGGCATGTTTTATCTCTTAATATTTCCAATCCTTAGACTGGACACTAGAACAGAAATTGTGCAAAAACCGTAACATGAAGGTTTAAAAAAAACAAAATAGAATTGCAAGGGCAACACCATGATCTGAACTGTAATAAATTCTGGATATTGCTACACTAGCAATGAAGGTTCTCAAAGACGGTGAATGTAATTAATGACATGATCATGTAGAGTGTCACACACAAGCAGCTGGGATCAGTTCCCAGCTGGGGTAGCAAAAATGGTCTGCTGAACAGGTGAAAAAGTGCAGCTTAACTCATGTCCTGCAGCCTGACCCTCCTCTCTGGAGGGAAAGGTCCTTCTGCTCCACAGTTTTGCACAGGTCTCATGGGCCTGGGCTTGCTAAAGGCAAATGTAACCTGTAAAGCCTGAGTATAATAATGGCTTTACTTGTTCACACCAGAGGTACACCCAGCCTTGATAATCTGCCTGGCACAGCAGCTGAGAGATGAAACCCAAAGAACTGAAGCCCAGGCAAGCACACAGCTGTCAGTCCCTGGAAAGCCCCGACAGATCCCAGCTTTGTAGGTCAGGGACCTCCTGAGCCAAACGTGCCCTCACACCAGTCCCCCTCTGAAGGTGCACCACAGAAACTGGCAACATTTACCACTGCTGCAGTAAGGACACGTACTTCCACAAGAAAAGCTGCCTCTTCTCCTTGTTCTGGAAGCAATGACTGATTTCCATTTTCCACACAGAAATACAACCATCGGGTAATTAATAACGGCACACTGCCAGCTGCCAGGGAGCATGACTAACATCCACTCAGTCACCTGGAGGGCAGACTCCTCTGACACCTGAGATTTCTCTTAGGGAGAGTGGGGGAGTGTGGATCTTGTAATCAAGATTCAGCTAACCAGAAAGGAGGAATGCCTTTTCCCAGGTTTCTCAAGTCCATCACAATAGTAAACAAACAATAAACCTGCTTGTCAGAAGTACTGCAGACATTTTTCAACACAAAAAGATACTTACGAATCTCTAATAGGTACAAATTTGACCATAATGATCCATACTTAAAAACAGATGTTCCTTAATTCCTAAAAAAAAAAAATTCTAACATTTGAGTGAATTAATAGCTCTATTATAAAATAACAAGGCCAGGTTCCATTTTATTGTTCTACCTAATTACAGAACCTGATTAATTTCAGTTATAAAGTTTCAGAATAAGGTGAACATAATCAGAGTTCATGATTAATGTTATTCTAATGATCCCCCAAGAAATTAACATTTTACCGCTAGAACTGTGCCAAGAATTTTTATGCAAGCTGAAGTGCAGCGTGTACAAGTGTGAAAATCCCACATGGCACGGAGCTTCTATTCCACTTGCTACTCGATCACCATCATTTTGGTATGTAAATGACCCACTCTGAGAGCTGCCTCGGCAACCACAAAGGAGGGCCTGCTGTGGGACAGCAAATGAGCCGATGACACATGGCTCAGCACCCCCAGCCCTCTGACAATTAAGCTCCCATACAGGGGACACCACGAAGTCGCACCATGACAGACATAACACTAATAATATACAAATGAGCATTAATTAGCACTGCATTAGGATGGCGTTGCTTGGGATTAACAGTAACTGTGATGATTGCCCTATTAATTGCCTTAGGTCAGCTGACACGAACAGGATGGATGATCTCATAAACACCAGAAGAATTCAGTGTGCAGTTATACAAGAGTATGTTTTTTTCCAGCTTTCATAGAGAGTATTTCCCACTTTGAATTCCCTAAGAAACAGACTTTTAAGGTGGATGCATTTCAGCAATAGTTCTATCTACAATCGAATCACAAAGTGAGTGCTTCAATGAAAATTTCAAAGCCCAATAATTTAAACATTGTTAGACACTAATTCTGTATTTCTTAGAGAACAAAACCTCATCAACTTTTGCTGAGAATACTCATTAAAAGAAAATTATGTGTCTCTGCAGCACTGTGCACTTCAATGATTTCAGTAGTTTTATACAAGAGTGTGTCATAAATGAGGCATGGGAAGCCATTAACTGAACAATTCATATTGAATACTTTGTTATAATTTATGCTTTCAAAAGAAATAATGAAAGTGATTTATTTTTCTAGTAATAATGATGCACCTCCCTTTTATGTCTTGCTGTTAGTAACTTTATTTTTAAAAAACCTGTAAATTTGCACAATTAGTCCAGCCTCCACTGCCCAAAAGCCTTATTCTCATTGTCAGGAAAGGAAAAAACACAGCTATCAACAGTGTATCTGAATATGCAAATAGGATTCGTAAACAAGATTTATTTTTGTCTTCTGCTTCAGCATTAGGTACACAGTTGATACTTCTCTTTGCCTTCTGCAGCATAGTTCTTTCTCTCAAGTTTAGCTGTCACAACTGAGACTGCCAGCAGTGAAAGAGAACTGCTCAGACTGAGATCCTGGAGGGAAATGCCTCTTAGGTATCCACCTCCAGAGCTGAGCAGCTTTGCTACCAACCAAGCATATGTTGAAGCTTGTCTGACTCCTTTTCCTCATCATTAGCTCTTGCAAATATAGATTCATAAATATACTAATGCTAGAATATGCTAATAAAAATCAACTTTTTTTTTTTTTTTTCATTCTACCACTACACAAGGTGATGTAAAGGTTTGGCATTTTTATAATCTGTTTGCACGCTAAAGCCATGAAGAAATATGATTAACAAATGTCAGTGTGAACTGCCCTAATCCCACTTTCATCAAGTGACTATAACAGAAACTTTACGTTTCTGGAAGGGATGAACATGGTGCCCTCCCCATCTGAAAGCAAAAACAACTGTGTAGCTGTGTCCTGTTCCACCGTAAAAGCGGCAGCTGGGGAGAACTCTTTTGATAGATTTTTCGGACAAAAATAAAGTGTAAACGTGGCAATGCTCTATCTGAGAACCGTTTATTGATTTAAAAAAAAAAATAAATAAGTGTTCCTATTAAAGGGGGACAGGAAAAGGCACAGAGAGAGGAAAAAGACAAAGGGGGGAGGAAACAGAAGACGGGGACAGCGTTACCACAAGGAGCCCGGCTGTCTGTCAGCATCAGCCGAGCAGGCTGAACTGCACGCTGCCAACCGCGGCGCGTCTGTGCGGCTCCCGCGGCGGGCCGGGCGCGATTTCTGAACAGCAGCGGGCTGCGTGCTCCTTCCGTCGGCGGGGAAC
>VXBB01018450.1:349952-387363 GCA_013399915.1 Illadopsis cleaveri
CCGCCCCCCCCCCGACCCCCGCCACAGCCTCAGACACACGGCCGGCCCCGCTGAACTGCAGCCCGGCCTCCTCTGCGGGCAGCCGGGGAAAGGGCTCAGCCGGCCCTGCCTCCTCTGCGGGCAGCGGCTCCCGGAGCCCCGGCCGGGCCCGGCCACCCTGAGGGCAGCCAGGGACTAAGTCGGGCTCTCCTCAACCAGCCCATAACTTTACTTCACCAGACAGGGGAGAAACAGGGCGTCTTCAACCCGGCTTCAGCTTTTATAGGGGTATTACCAAAAGTCGCATTCTGTTCTCTGAATGGTCAGAANAACTGAAAGAAGTAACCGACCCCCGGGGAAAAAAAAAAAAAAAGAAAAAAGAAAAAAGAAAAAAGAAAAAAAAGACCCAGATCTGCAAAACTGCTCAGGGAGGCAAATAAATATAATGAAACTCTAACGGATCTATATTAGACCCTCAATCAAGTGCTTTTATGTTAAAAATAACATTGCTAATGGACTCTTTCACCTAAGAGGACTTCAGAGAAACCAAGGAAAGTGGAAAAGTAAATCAAAGGCAGAATTATTAATAAATAATAATACATGAAAGACACCAAAGTATTGCTCATATGAGTATTAATTCAATTAGATGGGGCAGTAAAGACATACAGTGCTGCTCATCAAGAGGTGATCATTGGTCTTCTTCAGTGGTGTCTTTTTCCATTAACATCACAGTTTTCTGGACTATCAGTTAATAAAGGTAACATTGGAAAATCATTTGAAAATAAGAAAGCATTATAAATACAAAATCTTTATTACAGATATTGCAGCACCAATGGTTAACTAAGCTGAAATAGCAGGAGCTGCTTTGTAGGTTCAGTGTCTGACTGAAGGGGTTAAACACATCAGCAGTGAAGCATGTGGGGATGGGGAACTCCTGATAACAGCCCTTGGGGACCTTACAGTGACCTCTCACCCAAAGCCAGCATCTCCATTGGAGCTATCCAAAAACAAGTCAGCATTTCACTGAAAAACATCTTTAGGGAAAACACCCAAGAAGGTAAATAAATTCATTCTGTCTAAACAGGAGAAGGGATAGATGTGTGAAATGGAAAGGAAGGAGGGAAAACCACAGAGATGCTGATGGAGCAGGAAGATCCCAATGATTCAGTGAGGAAAGACTTGATAAAACTGTAACTGTTCATCATAGTAAGGAAAGAGGAAGGAATGAAAATGGGAGGGCACAAACCCAGTTGCTCCTTCACAATGGTTGGTCTGAAAACAAATGGAATCCCCTGGGGCAGGGGGGTGAACAAACAGCATCAGCATCCAAGGAGCTGCCCACCTCACCTGCAGGTGTTTGTTACATCAGGACAGCACCCTTCAAAAGGATGTTATCACTTCAGCCTGAATACTTCCTTCTGGTTGGACATCTCCAGGTAATCCATTTTTTTCCTTCTGTCTAAAAGAGCTTTTAATTTGCAGCAAAAACTTGCAAAAAAATAGATTTAAAAAATGCATTTTTTTGCCTCCAACAAAAGCACACCAAACTCCACAAAATATTCTGCTCCCAAAATTTTTATAAAAATAAGAGCTTTGCAATCAGATATGTGTGATTTAAGGATAATGAAGCAGGTTTTATGGGCTGCAGAATATTATAAATCTTTTGTGATTTCTTTCAGGGTAGAGAGAAAAGGGGAATTGTTGAAAGAAAAGATGATAGATCACATCTGCCTGTGGGTAATAAGGCTTCCTATAAGGAGAAATGGCATACTCTGAATAATTACATGCAGTCTGGGGCCAAAAGAGACAGAGTCTAGTCCTGGTCAGAAATTTCAGCTGCCACAAAATACTTGTAAAAAATGTGTGAGAAAAACAGGATGAATTCTCACTAGTTATCAACAGTTTTTCTTTTGCTAATTTGCTCAGCTTCAACACTAGGTCAAAACATGATTTCTTCTTTCTGCTTTGCAGAAATTCTTCCATTTTGCATCATAAATGTCAGCAGAAACATCAAAACCACACAACCATTCAAAGGAAAAAAAGGAGAGATTTAACCAGGACTGTATTTTAACAAAAATACTGAGCTTATTTTTCAAATTAAGTTTGTAAGACCCTACAATAAACCACAGTGTCAGCTATATAGGCAAAACCAAAAAAGAACAGCATAAAATATTCAATATCAACCACACTCATTAAAAAAGCAGTAAGAGCCCCAAGAGCTGAGCTTAACTCCTTGAAACTAGGTAATGCTCTGGCTCCATTAAAGCCAGTTGCAGTTCCACCACTGGTTTTAGAGGATTTGATATATTCAAGTATTAGGATTTTTGCAGTAGTACAGGAGATAATTAGGAGTCAGCACTGGAGATAAGAGAGCTTTATGCAGCACAGCTGGACACAGGCAATAGCCACAACACACTGTCTGCTCTCATAATTAAATGCTCACCTGCAGCTTTTTGAGGTATTCCCTATATTCAATGAGTATTCGATTAGAGGGTTTCTCCTTCCTTCTCACATTGAAGAAACCAACTCATCCATGCAGTGATTTAGGGATTTAAATCTTGTGTCACTGAGAAGTGGCTCTTGGGAGCCTTGCAGGGACTGCCCCCCTCCTGACCACAGCCTCCTCCACCTCATCCTTGAGAGAATCAAAAAGCCACTGAATCAGAGCTGTGCTTTATTGCAACACAATTCTGAGAGAGTGACACAGCTGTCCTGATGGACAGGAGAAACTGAAAATCAAAGTGTTGGTCAGCCAACCCCACTCTTGCCCATCATGGACCCTTCCTTTTCTACAAACCTGTTCTCAGGCTAAGAATTCTCAGCAAGGCTTTTGAGATACCATAACTTCATAAAACTCCCTCAGGAGCCACAGAAATATATTCCTCTCTTTCTCCTCAGTCTCCTCCAAGAGAGACCAGGCCCCAGCTTAGGAAGCTCCAGAAGTTTCTCTCAGATGAGCATTTTCAGCTGTTCCCAATGAAAATGCCTTCTCCCTTCCTCCCAAAAAGCTCCACCTGAGCAAGGGCTGCAGCGGCCAACAAGGAAATTAAGTGACCTTTCTCCCTGCCTCTGAGCCAAAATATAATGCACTGTAACATTCAGTACAGAGTAAACAATTTAATAACAAAAATTATGCTATCGATCACACCATCCCAGAACATCAAAAGTCACATTTTATATCACAGTTCATAGATCAAAAGCACCAGAATAACTTATATTTTTCTTCTCTGTAGTTTCAGGAACTTCAGGCTATTTTCTAGGTTGCCATATGTATGACTTCAGCACAAGTTAACGAGATATTGAGTGAGAAATCATTAGCAGCTGGTCAAGTAAAACCACTCCATCAATCATTTTCATTTCCTTAATGTCAACAATTCTAATTTCAACTCTGGAAAAAAATTGTGTTTTAAACTGTGAAATACATCACATAAAACAGTGACATTTGACAGTATGCTTTTAGATTCTCAAGTTTATTGTGAAAAAGTCAGTTCAATACATAATGAAGTCATTCTTTCTTTAAAACCACCAAACCCAATTGTAGGGAGGAAAAAAAGCTGCTTCATCTAGATCAGGCAAACAAACTATCATCCATTCCAGAATAAATCCATCATTTTTTACCTAAAGCACCAGTAAAAATTCTGGAAGGACGGCAAAGCCGTCTACAACAAATGTGTCTTCTATTTACAAAGACACATTTTATATTGTTCTTGTATTCCAGTCAGTGAAACCAACCCATGAGTGCCAAAGGACCTTTCAGGAGACAGAGCTTCAACAGCATGCCCTGCTCAGTTTGCCTGGTGCTGTTCTCTGCAGACACAGGTCTGTAACCAGCACTCCCACAGGAACTCTCCCTGCTATTTGGCAGAAGCTCCTGAGGAGTGGAGCACTGCAATCAGTCACACAAAATCCCATCACCACCGACACATTTCTGTGCTGGGGATGAGGTACCAGGTGACAGGGTCCTGGGGAGGCACAGGACCAGCTTTTCCTTTCAGGTGTCTGCACCAGAGGCATCCTCCAGCTCTAAGGCTGGGTTTGCTGCAGCTTTCTGATTATGAGAACACGAGGACTATGAAGCATGACAACTTTCTGAGAAAGAAAGCTCAGATGGCCAAGTGCCTCCAGTGACTGCGTCCCCTCCTCTCTATCCTGACACAAGTAGGTTACTCTTTCCCTGCCTTCCAGTCCAATGCCTTGCAGCAGCACCCAGGTTTCCATCAGTCCTGGAGAGCCTCCTCCAGAACCCTGGGAAAATGTCCTCCCTTCAAGTTTTGGGCAAGGTGCACTCCCTATGGACCCGCCAGCCTGGGGCAGCCTCCTGCCTTCCAGGTGTCCCCCAGCCACAACGTGCTCCAGGCAGCTTCCCCACCTAATTTGATTCTAACACTAGGAAATCACTGGGGATTTCTGCCATACAACCAAATCATAGAAAGAGCTGATTGGTTGGGGTTTTTTATTTATAGTGCATATCCATTCTCCTCAGAAAAACATGTTAGTATGAGAGAAAAGCTCATATATTACATTACACAGGTGTAATTCGGTTGCTAAAGTTTTAATCTTGTAGAGCAGAATTCCTATTTTCTATTTCTTGTACTTAAGTTCCAGTTTATGAACAGATTATAGGATGCAAAATGGTTAGGTAGATCCTGAAATATTAAATTTAGATAAATCTTTCTAATGTAGTTACAAATTTGTCAGGATACAAAAACTCCCGCTGATATGAGAAGCTGAATCATTGTTAAATGCACTATTTTCATGCAAATAGCTCATGAGAAAATAAACTCCTAGTATGCCTACAACTATTAATAGCTTCTTTTATTAACCAGCCTTCCCCAGATGCTTGAACACAGAATTGTAGAAAGGATAAATTATTGTAAAAGCCCCACCAAATCTCACTCTAGTTTTGATCACTGCATAGAAAAAGCATTCACTGTTACAAATCTGCACTAATCTGTGGAAAAAAGAATTTGTAGTAAGAAAATGCAGTATGAAGACTGGGAATATTACTTTTATAAAACTGTAAACCAACAATCAGTGGGGCTAAGAGGGAGCTCACAGTCACTTTGTGCATCCTGAGCACTCCAAAACAGCCCACATGTTCCCAGCACTCCCAAGCAGATGCTGGGCAGCCCAACCAGCCTCACCCGTGTGCATGGCCAGCCCTCCATGGCCTCCCAAGGTAACTGTTCCAGTGCTCACTCATCTGCGTGGTTGGGGTTTTTTACCCAATACTGCACAAATTTTGCATTTTGCCAATTACATTTGTCTTTCTCTGAATGGATACAGAGAGTAACTTAACAGCATAAACCATATAAAAACCTCTTCCATATCTGAAAAGCATGTTCCTCTTCTCCTCCACCTCTTCCTAAGTTACACAGAGTCAGTTCAGTCAGCTGCTTTCTACTTTTTTATAAGTTCTGACATCCTTGCTTCATTTTGTTGCTCTTATCAGTCCTTGTTATTCTTAAGCTGTGATGGCCAAAATTTCCTACTGAGCTGAGCCCCCCTGACAGTTCATTTCATTTCTGATTTTCACATGGCATTGGGAGCTGTAGAGCAGTACCACTGCTAAGTCACAAATGGCTGTGCAAAGGAGCAAAGAGCCATTCTGGCCTACAAACCATCTAAAAAAAATCTGTGTTTCTGCAGCAGCCAGGCCCCACAGGCCTGAGGGGAAGGCATGGCATTCCCAGCATGACATTCCCAGCAGTGGTTCCCCAGGAGTCCCACAGGAGTGTTGTGTCACGGGCAATCCCAGGGCACTGCTCATTTACTCCACCTCATTTACCTCCTCAGCCACAGGGAATACGAGGACAGTGTCATATTCCAGCTCTTTGCCAGCAATGGATGATTCCAGATTTACAGGCCTACAGATCACAGACAGACTCTTCACTACAAGAACAAGCTAGAGGACAAAAAAAAAAAGAAACTTATTTTCTTCTTTAATTAGTGGTCAAAACAAAAACATGAACCCATTCCTTCTGGTCATTTTTTCATCCTCCCTATTTTAATTAAGTTGTAATAGCTATTTAGGTCTGTAATAATACTTTACCAGATCTGCATCTGAATAAATGCCAAGCAAGTAATTTTAATATCTGACCTTTGCCAATCAGATTTCATCCAGGCATGGAATGAGAAAAAGGGGGCTTGCTATTTGCTTACAGTTCTATCAGACATTTAAAATGGCGTTGACAATGCTACAGACTAGCTGGAAAACACAGCAAGAACTGAAGCACAACATCAGAGCTCAGGAATACATCTGGAGTTTCTCCAGAGAAATCTTTCTTCTATTAAATTTTGCCAATTGATCAAGAGCAGAATCTTCCATGGAAACAGAGAAAGCACAACAGATCTTCTGGCAAAACACAGGCATCTGCCCTGCCAGCTCTGTAAGACAGCCTTGAGACCAAACTCTGAAAGTTTCAGATCTGTTGTTCCCAGTCTTTCTGGGAAGAACTTGGAGGTAGCAGTCCCTGAGCAGTCTTGCTGTACAAAAATTCCATTCTTACAGCAGAGAGAGGCAGGTGTTGCAAGGATCACAATAAATGAGGAGCCAAACAGCCTCAGGACCTGGCAGCCTTACCCGGGCTTTGTTCAGATTTTGCATGCTCACTCATATGCAACAGCACTCTGCTTTCCCATTGGGATCCAGGATAATTCATCTTCTCAACAATGTGGTCAGCTCTTCCCCAGCTGTTCAGGAGAGGATGGGTAAGAAACTGCTCACAGCCCTGGCAGTATCTGTCAGCACCACCTACAGCATCCCAGTGAATCTCATTTCAAAGTCTTCCTCTAATGTACAGTTGCACAGTTGAACACAGGAGGTGGCTGACAGAATCCAAAAGATCTGGATTTGAAAAGGCCTCTTGTTTTTCAAATTAGAAACAAGTTTTTCTGATTACTTGAGAGCTAAGCAATAAAACCTCCATTTCTTTGCCAGCTGTAGGACACATGACAAATGCCATTATGGCCTTACCTCCTTGGCAAACAGCTACAAGCTGTCACATTCCCTGTTTCCTTTATTCATTGTTTGGACTCCTTTAGTTCACACTTTCTACAGGAACTTTGCAAAGTTTTCCCCTATTTCACTTCCTCATTACTGCAAGCAGTAGACTGGAAATAGCATTGTCAAACCAAAATGGTTCTGGCTTATGTGCATCTGCTGTCTCCTGTGTGCACTGTCCATGTGTGCCCGTCCACACTCAGGAAAGGCACGTTAATAATACAGTGCTCCTTTGCTGTATTAAGCAGAAAAGCACTAATCAAGCTCCAGAGAAGAGATTTACCTTGGGCTCCACTTTTGTTTTCCGTTAACTGCTGCCAGGGCATGTGTAATTATTGTATTTCTTATTTTCTCTTATTTCCATGGAATAAAAATTGATTATTAGTCTCCATTTCTCCTGCAAAGAGCTAAATATATTCAAGAAAATGAAGGGACGGATTCCTTTACTGCTTATCTTCTTTTACAGACTTATAGTTCCTCCTGGACAATATTAGGGTTTAGAAAAAATTAGAAACATTGCTACTTGATAGAAAAGATAATCCTAGATTATTCCTGAGTACAGCTCCTAGTCAAGTAGCTGCCTTATCATTTCTTTCCATCTTTGTATAAATTTCCTTTGTTTTTTCTCCTGATACTGAAACAATGGTTAAAGACAATTAGAATAACTTAAGATAGCACGGATTTTCCAGTAAATATAGCGATTAGAATCATTTATTTAATGTATTCTACTAAGCACCGCAGCTGTCTGATTTAAGATATTTATTTTCTTTGCATACTCAAAGAGAAAGAAAATGTGCCAATTGGCAACACAGGCTTAGAAAACAACCACAAGAAGCAGTACTTGAGAAGAGCTGATCCTCAAAGGACTAAAGCAAATCTTTTTTATTGATATGATGGGGGGAGATTGTTCAGTTGTTTACTTTGCCAGCCTTCTGTTCATACACATTGGTCATAAATGCAATTATACAAAATTATATTCTTCCTTTTTATTTTACTTAATTAAGGAAAGAAGAGTAGCACGTCAGACAGGAACAAGAAACAACAACTGGAAATGAATCCACTAAAAAGAAATTTGAAATGGAAGTGCCAATTAATGCTGTTTGTGGCCAAAGACAAAGATGTGGGTTTGGTTTTTAAGCATTGTTTTGGTTTTCTTTTCAGAAAGAAGATGGAAATGTGGAATTGGGATTTAGATCTTCAAATTCTCAATCTCCTCTAAGTCACTGTTTTAAGATCTAGCTGAACAATTATGACCAAGAATTACAATTTTTCCTGCAATATGATACACTACTTACTTCATGAAAAGTGACCATAAGCTATTTCACATAGAACTCCATTGTTCATTCTTCATAAAAAAAGATCAAGAGAAGCCAGGCAAGAAATTAAGTCCAAAAGTCAGCTGACAATTATGCAGATATCTCCATTTTTATCAAAGAGAAGTCACTTCTGGTTCTATAAATTAACAAGTGCAGCATTTCACAGGTTGCTGGCGTACATTATCTTAAATCCAAGTAACTATAGGAAAAGCATTTGGTTTTAGCCATGTAGTAGACCTCAACAGTCATGTGAGGAAATTCTGAGGGAGAGCTTTTAATCAACCACTTCCCAAAATTACTTCTACAAGGTATTTTTTAAAAGAGAGGATTCATTACAACAGAATTTAACACAGTAACTACTCTTCTTTCATCATCTGAAAATTGCCAGAGATTGTTCAAATGAAAGAAACTTTCCTTTTACTGCCTTATGTAATTTTTTGTCCTGGCTTCATTACCAGAATATCTTTCAATCTTCCATTAGTAAATAATGGGATTTACTGTATATTAAAAGGAGCTGGCAGGGTCACCCAGGACGTTGCACAAACACTGGAATTTACCCAAATGTTTAGCATCAGACTCCACAGACTGAAGACAGCAGCAAAGGCTGGACATTATCCAGCCCAGCCCACTCTTCAAGCAGACCCAACTCCTGCCAGGTTGGTTTGGGTTCTGCATGGGCCTACAACACCAACATTCTATGAAGAGTTCCCTGAACTATCCAATTATGATTGATCTTTTTAATTAGAACTGTTACGTAAACAAAAAGTAACTTCCAACCTGAAACAGAATGACATTTACAAATGTATTTGGACAACAAGAATGAGCTGCATTATACCAGAGGACAAAAACCAAGATAAATGCACCTGAAGCAGCAGACTTCAGTAGCATTCCCCGAAATGGCACCCTGACATTTCAGATAATGACCAGTCTAACATCCTCTTAAAAAACAGGAAACTGGTGGAGAAAAATCTAATGTATTGAAAACCATTTTCAATAAACTCTAAAAATAGGAAAATTCTTGTAAACTAAACAACTAGGTAGATGCTGAGTTAACAAATACTTGATTATTGTTAATGCCTGTTTATTACCATAATCAAAGATTTATTTCATCTTGGGGAGATAAAATGCTGCTTTATTGAAGGTTTCTTGAAAAAAAAAATTAGTCTTCAGCAACCCAATATATTTTCAGTGCTGCCAGGTATACTAAATACAAATTACTGACTCTTGTAGTGAATCATCCTCCACAGAGCCACGAGTCCCTCCTCATGCTCCCTTACTCCAGTGCAAGCCTCACATTCAGATCGGATTAATCCTGAAAGAGCTCAGCTCAGAACTGTTCAATGAAAATCAGGGCTTAAGGAGAGAAAAGCTTTCATTATCCTCCTCCAGCTCACGTGCAGAGATCCCAGATTACTGCCAACTCTGTAAGAGCATCTATAATCAGGTACATTTAACTGCAGCTTATTTTTCAGCTGTAAATCTATTTGGGGAATTCACTAGACTACTTCTGTCTATTAAGTACACTTAATATCCTCCTCCATAACAATTCATATCTAATTTCCCCATAAAACAAAATGCTCACTGAAAGTTAACATTTAGAAAAAATAATTTTCAATTACACATGCTGCATACAAAATTGAAGAAATTCCTCCGTAGGAGTGTTCAAAGTCAACTCAATCAACTACTCAGGCAACCTGAACAACAGAATCATGAAAACTACATATTTTCTTGCACAAATGCCAGCATAATATACAATATGGGCACACCAATTTTACTGGAATACATCCTTCTTTTTTGAAAAACATAACAGTCAATAAAGTCATTTTAAAAAAAGCCATGAATAAGTAGAGAACTGAGTGACACTTCCCACCCACACATCAAGATTCTTCTAGTGTACATTTTGACATACCTCAGTTTCAAACTTCTCTGGAACACCAGTTTTATTGACATTTGAGTATGAAGAGGACAGTAAAGTAAGAACATTCCAATCCACTCTTTTTGTAAAAAGGCACAGATGCAAGTGGTTTTTATTTGTTCAGAAATAAAAAAGGATTTAAAAACAAGGACCTCAAGAAATCAGTTTCAACCCCTTCCATGAATAGCCAACAGCCGTTCTGTCCTTGAAGATTTTAACAAGGAATTTCTTCAAACTCCCTGTTGGTTGAGTCTACCAAGGTTGGGCTCAATTCTTCAAAGAGCAGCTACGCAGAGCTTTGCAAGTTATGTATTTGTGAAAGAAGTAACCACAAATGACAAGTCAAACACTGCCCTATTTTTACCTCCTCAGGTGTCACTAGCAACTCAGGAAAGTGTTAAAAGTCTTCATCAGGAAACTATGAAGTACAAGTAAGGTGAAGTTGAGATATCAGTAGGCTTGAGGCATCTGTATGTCCCTCCACTCTCCAAGAGTAATAATGGCAATAAAATACCACAAAAATATTATCATTGACAGTCTCCACATCCAGACAGTGGGTCAGACCTTAAACTGTTGTTGAAGAGTACTCAATACAGAGGTAGAGCAAGGCAGTAGCGCTCCACAGCAATCAAGTTTAAGAGCTGAGTCAAAGAGCAAGGCCCAGAACCACACCACCAATAAATAAAACCTCCTGGATTTCCACCCATTTTCTGGTTTTGAATTTGCAATGCTCAGGTTCTAGTAAGAGTTTGAAATCTAGAGAGACACAGCAGCTATCCACTGTGTCCCCTTTCCCACAACTGGACCTTCCCCATGGCTACAGTAGGCTCTGCACTGCCCACCTTTTCCTCAAGGGCTCACCCAGTCCAGCTCACTCCCTGTGCCAGTTACCCCTCTCCTTTCAGGGATCCTAGCTCCTCATCTGCTCCTCATAGCACTTCAGCTGATGTGCTCAGATCCAAACAGGTCTCATACCCAGAAGTTGAGGATACAACCCGATGGTGAAGGACGAGGCTTCAGAGCCTTGAGGGAAGGCAGTTTCATAAAGCTCCAGGAGCTGCACTGCCAGCAAGGTTCAGGTGTGCCCTACAAGCAGTACAGGGTACACCTGATCATTCCTGAGCTCTGCCACAGAGCACACAACATTCCTGCTCAGCCTCAGCTGCACTGCCCATAGGCTACATGGATGGCCAGGGCTTGACCAGCAGTAATATAAATACGTACAGGGTGGGCAACTTCAGTTCACTTCCTGATCTGCCTCAAGATCCAATATATCCTCATTCTCCTCCCATTTTTTAAATGGAAGCACCGCTGCTGTGAGAAGGGCTGCTCTGGCTCTGCTCCCTGCCACACACACAGCACAGCTGTGGGACAGCAGGACACAGCAGCTGCCACCACCTGTGGCACAAGAGCCACAGGCACATCCAGACTGATTACCCATGTCTGACCCAAACATTTAGGTAATCATAACATAAAAACCCAGTTAAGAAACAAACATTTTTGGAATGCACAAGAAGAAAGTGAAATCAGAACAGATCAGAAAAATACACTGACCCACATATATATACACACTTACATATGTATCTCCAACCTATAGCCATAATAACTGAGAAACTGTGAACTAAAACTAATGAAGCTCAAGTATCATGAAACAATATTCAAACAGTAAGGGGGTTTCAGTTCAAGAAAATAGCTCTCATATTATCAGTGTATCTGACCTTTCTTTACCAGCCCTAACAATCTAGGAGTGATGTTTATTGAAAGCCAGAGGAGGATGCAGAATAATTGTTCAGGCACACCTCCCTATTTAATGATGGCAGAGAAAGCAGGACCTGCAACCACTCAGTGCTGCTCACAGCAGCCACTTCCACTCATGCTCAGTCACAGCTCCATTATCCCCTCTGACCCCGCAGGGAAGGGAATGTTCTTACTGTGACTGAGTAAAAGCACAACTCAGGAAACATGGAGTTTGTATTGCTGCACTCCACTGAGTTCAGTAACTTGTCATTGTAAAGGATGAGGAGACGAGAGCTTGTCACTAGGGAAGAGCAAGTGCTTGATACTAGAACAATATGATTGCTCCAGTGGATACATTATTCCATCATTATCCACACTACAGTATGATTCTGCCATTGCTAAGATATCCAAACCTACACTAGTAATTCCTGTTCCTGGATGTCCTAAAATGCAAATATATTCCCTAACAATGTATGTCTATGAGTTAAGTTCAGAAAGGATAACAACAGTACACAAATAATTTTGAAGAATTTTTGAAACAATTCAGAAGAAAAACTGCTGTCTTTCAGAAGAATTATAAATGTATTTGCAATTTACTACGTGTCTGAATTAATCTGTGAACAGAAACACTTAGAGGTTCTTGTGGAGAGCATTTTGCTTCACTTTCCATTGTACCATTCACTGTGATAAAACCTCTGTGAAAAACATACTCACATAAAAGCAAGTACCCTCTGAAAAGATGTTTCTCCCAGCTTGCATTAAAGACTCTTTAAAAAAAAGATTTTTAAAAATTTATCACTGCCACTAACAAGCTCTTAATCTTCGATGCCCTTGAAGCTTATTAGATATTTTAAATAATTGAGGAAAATTTTTAACAAAAAGAAATTTAGGAACCGCAAAAGCTATACTCCTTATACTGTTTCAAATGTTAGGGCTAGTAAATCCTAAGTTCCTGTACAGTTTGTCAGGAAAATTAATCCACAAACACCAGGGGTTTATGTCCAAAAAGGAGCCAGAGGAGTCCTGCAACTTTATTCAAATAAAGGGAGAGGCCGTGGGGCATTTCCCTGGGGTCTCTCAAAAGTTTGGAGGATGCAGCCTCCTTTTTATCCTAATTTCCTGGCCACCTGTCCCTCTCTCTTCCCCACTGGCTGAGGTACTTGAGAGGTACAGACTTCCCAAAATGTCTAATACCTAAGAACCCCTTCTAATGTATAACCCCCCCACACACACTTTTTTCTTTTCCTTGCGTCAATCAGTGGAATTCCTGTGGAATTTCTGTTTCTTCCCATTGTTTCTTTCATCTCTCAGTATCCCATTTTATTTATCAGCTGACCTACAGTTTGTTTGTAAAGACATTACATCTCATTACATTTATTGATCAGTGGAATCCTTCCCGTTGTTTCTTTTATCTCTCAGTGCTAGTTTTACCTACTAGCAAACCCACAGCAAAGACACATCCCTCATTCCTTCCACGTTCAAGCATTGAGGCCTGGTTTCAAGAGAACAGGCAATGAAGAACCTACACAGAATTCAGGCACCCAAGTCCTTGGCAATGGCCCTGTTTAAGCCCAACAATTACCAGGCATGGCACGTCCACCATCAGCCCCAGAGCCAGAGAGCCCCTGGATGTCACCAGTGCAGCTTCCTGGCAAAGCAGCTGCCAGAGAGGATCTGTGCAGGTGGCACTCCCTGGG
The DNA here is from genome assembly GCA_013399915.1 of Illadopsis cleaveri. Lineage (NCBI taxonomy): Eukaryota > Metazoa > Chordata > Aves > Passeriformes > Timaliidae > Illadopsis > Illadopsis cleaveri. Next base: position 363,600 of record VXBB01018450.1, read on the forward strand.
TGAGGTGTCTCTGAGACTGTGCAGCTCCCACTGACAACACTCAGACAGGCACAAGCCTTAAGGCAAGTGATCGAGGCAATGTGCCAGCAAGAAACAGCAGACCCATCTCCAGAAAAACCAACCCCTGGGAGCAGCTGACTGGCACAGCTGGTGAGAGGGAGTGCAGAGGCTGCAATGGCAGCAGGGAGGCCGTGCCTGGGAGCCCCACAGCAGGAGCACAGGGCCGGAGCAAAGTGTGCCCTGTAGGATTGTGGGCAAGGAACAGTTTCCACTCTCATGTCCAAGCTGGGGCACAGAGGCTCTGGAGCTCACTCAGCACATAAGCCAGGAGGGCACACACACAAACACTCATGAAGTGTTCCACAGACACAGCACTTGCCCGTGGAGTCCAACAGTGTTCCCAAGGAGAGCAAGGGAATCGCAGCCCTTAAATTGTGCTATGGTTACAAATGGCAGTCATCATCTTTACAGCTCATTCAATTCCCAGGCCTGGCTTATTGAAACTACTAATAGAAGAGCCAAAAAGACACTGATAAATCAGCACTGTTTCCTGGATCTATCATCTCTTCTTCAGTGAGTTAGAGCTGTGAAATAAAGTAATTGACATCTGATAATCTTCTCTTTGAAAAACTTACTTAACATAGTCTCAGTAATAGCCATAAACTATTCTCAGTGAGAGTGTTTCCATTCAGTAATAATTGCATAAGAAGATCAAGAGCTCTAAAAGAAACTAAAAACTTTTCATTGCCTCCTGTTATGTAACCTCATACCTTTGAATCTTTTGTATTTTTTCCTTTCTGCTTCCTTGTTTTTGCGCCCTTGTGCAGTCACTGTGTTCTGCAGCAAATTATATGACATGTTCTCCTACTGTCATATTTCAATAGCTGCTTTCTGATTTTCTCAAGTCAGGGGGGTGGGTTATGTATTATTCTTTCCCACCTATTGTGCATTATGTACCCCTAAAACCGTGATTATTTCTGAAGTAGAAAAGATCATCACGATTTTGTTTCAAGAGTCTAAGAATTTCAGACCATTTGAGTTAAAATCTTGTCATTTCACACCAGAGATACATAGGAAAGGATTCTTGAGACAAACACACAGCAATCTTTTGGACTAATATGGGATTGCTGTTCACCACATCTGCATCCTGCCACATGTTCTGGATGCAATCATAGAATCATTGATGCTCAAAAAGCTCTTCAAGATCATTAAGTCCAACTATTAAAGGTGGATGCCTTCCCATATAAAACTTTCAGCCAATTAACAGCAAACCCTGACCCACCCTAGAACAGATATTGCAAGAAAAATCTGCTACAACAAGATTTACATTCCAAGCTATCCAGAGCTGAAGAACTCTCACTATCTAACCCATGTGCAAAGCTCTTCCAGAGAGGTTCAAGAATTAAGGCTGCATTCAACAGCATTTTGAGTAAAAATTTTACAGTACCTTTCTTTGGTATAAGGCCTGAAAGCACAACTTGATTTTAATAAAGCGTCTGTAAACTCCCAATAAATAAAAAGAAATATCAAAAAGTACAATATCTGTGAGATGAAAAAAATCTGATATGCATAGATTATTTTAGTCCCTACACTACATTATCCTAAGGACAATAAAATAAGACAAAGCAAACAGTCTAATTAAAACAGCTTTAGACTGTGTTAACTGCTATGACTTACAGAACAGAAAGGAATTTCAGCTTCCCAAAAAGAGAACAAATATCTGCATCACACAATTGTTCTCTCAGTGTGCTTGATGAATCATCCTGAGGTATCTTTAGAAAAGAACATTATGCCTACAGAAAATGTTTACAGATGAAAAGCATGAGATTAACATTGTGTACCCATATTAACAGTATTGAGTCTTCACTGTTTCAACATTTACCTGCCACGCGTAACAAGTGTCAAACCCATTCTTCATGTCAAACCCAAATCAAAAAGAAAAATCACTTTTAAAAGGCAAACGGCGTTCCTTTTCGAACAATTCACAGCTACAAGCATGTCAGACAACCAGATTTCTGGATTTACCCAACACTCCTGTCTTCCCAATGTAGCAATTTAGTCATTCTAACACTTGTAAATTGGTGGTCTTATCCTCTTCTGACGTCAACATCCTACTTGAAAACAACACACAGAGATTGTTTACCTTTTTAGAAATTATTATTTAAATTGTTGCATTCTACAGGAACAGAGATTACATTTTCAAACTCTAGTCTACGAAGTGGCATTATAAAGAAATTCTTGTTTCTGGCATATGAAGGATTGTCTGCTCTGAACCAGTGACAGTTCACAACAAGCATGAGATAACCTAAACATGTACGTTTTATCTGTGGTGTGACATTTTCCACAGGCTTTATATACACGATATAATACAATTCACACTCATTCTGGGGATGTGTATTTAGTTTTTGCTTAGATTTCTGGAGAAAAACGTCCCTTTCAACCTTTTCCAGGGCATGTTGCAAAATGCAGGTTAAACTGTACTTTAATTCTTGGTTAAACACTAAGCTCCCTGAGCAGCAGGCAGCCCGGAACAGGGTCCTGTGTTACCATTTCCCCACGTTACTCATTCAGTTGCCCCGTGTTACTCATTCAATTGAATCACTCACAGACCACAGAGGTCCCATGTTACTCACGCAGTTGCCCTGTGTTACTCAGTTGCCCCGCGTTACTCACTCAGTGGCCCCACTTCACTCACTCAGTTGCCCTGAGTTACATTGGCCCTGTGTTACTCACTCAATGGCCCTGCGTTGCCCATTCAGTGGCCCCATGTTGCTCAGTTCCCTGTGTTACTCACTCAGTTGCCATGCATTACTCACCCAGTGGCCCCACATTACTCAGTTGCCCTGCGTTACTCCCTTGCCCACGTTACTCACTCAGTTGCCCGCGTTACTGTTGCCCTGCATTACTCACTGAGTTGCCCCATGTTACTCAGTTTCCCCTGTTACTCACTCAGTTGCCCATGTTACTGTTGCCCCACATTACTCACTCAGTGGCCCTATGTTACTTACTCAGTTGCCCTGTGTTACTCAGTTGCCGTGTGTTACTCAGTTGCCCCGTGTTACTCAGTTCCTCATGTTGCTCACTCAGTTCCCTGCATTACTCCCGTGCCCGCGTTACTCAGTGTCCCGCGTTACTCAGTGTCCCACATTACTCAGTGTCCCACATTACTCAGTGCCCCCGTTGCTCCGTGGCCGCGTTACTCAGTGCCCCCGTTGCTCCGCGGCCGCGTTACTCACGGAGCGCAGGTACTCTGCCAGCAGCTCCTGCAGGGCCTGGCGGATGGCGCTGCACTCGGCGATGATGCGCTCGCGGTGCGCGTCCCGCGTGCACGAGGAGTCGGCCAGCAGCGCTGCCCCGCTGATGATGGCCTCCAGCCGCTGCTCCAGGGACGGCCTCACCTTCTCCTCCTTTACTGACACAGGATCCAGGACTATTAAATTCTGGGGAAAATGAGGAGTACAGGAAAGAAAAGTCAGTCCAATGAAGCTGCTGCTTTATTTTTCAGCTGCAGTGACATCACGCTTTCCAGATGTGCTGCTAGCCCTTTCCTCTGGAAGCATCCAAAATACCTTTGACCATGGCAGATTGCCTTTTCCCTAGTGGGGCTACACACAGAGATAAACCCAGGTTCTCTCTGCCATTCAGAGTCTCAGACCACAGCTTAAGCTTTGTTTGAAAGAGGGGTTCAATGCCTATAAACCTTAGTCTTTTAGAGATCAGGAGAACCTCTGGATTTAACTCAGAGCCAGCAGGGCTAGCTCACAGCTGAGAAAGTTAACTCAGATTACATGAGTAGTCTAGTTCTGCTGATTTTTAGTCTAATCAATCCCAATCTAATCTAATCAAACTGTGGCAGAAGGTCACTGCTGCCACTTTTAACAGGCTAAATATGGGCAAAGATAAAAACTGCAGCTTTTGTTTAACGATTATTTTTCCAAAGGGCATGGATATAACTGTCCCTTTGCGTTTCAGTAGGTAGGGTAAACAAAAGCAGACAACCCTTTTGGCTTGATAAAATTGATTATGTTTGTGTGGCAAGCAAACATTCTAAAGAGAAAGAGAAGGAGAATATGAGATTTTCATGAAATGTGAAAGTTAAGTATATTTGATCTTCAGCATTTGAAGAAATTCAGTAATTGTTAACGTAACTGAACATCTGAAACCATGTCATTAGGGTCCTGATCTCCAAACCTACACTCCACATACACCCCTTCACTTCTTACATCACATCCATAGGTGGTTGCTAGCCTTCAGAAGAAATATTAAACATGAAAACTATGCCACATACCCTGACGTGCAATTTAGGTAAATCAGAACTCATCTGCACTTATCCAGTATGGGCCAGACTAATTGCAAACTGAAGGTTTTTAATTATTTTTTTCAATTTAGATTTAATAGAAAAATTTCAGGGAGAAATGCAAGTGTTGTATTAGAACACCATAAGATAAAAGCTTAAACAGTGAGGCAAGCAGACTCGAGTCCCAAGTTTGTGTTAGAGATTTGAAGGTCTGCCTTCCTCATTTCTGTCAGAGCCCTCAATACCGAGGTGGTCTGGGGTGCCTCACCTCTGCTCAAGCTGTGCCACACGGCCACCATTCCTCTTAATGCTGCTGCTGCAGCAGCTTCCCTTCAAGCTCCTGTATCCCAAGCAGCCGCCTCAATGCCAAGCTGTAATATGGTATCCATTGTAATGCAAAACACACCTGGCAGGTAGAATATTGAAGTGTTGCTGCAGAAAAAACACCTTCATTGACTGGGGAAGACTAAGACACCCCTGGTGGCCACAGCCAATTATCCAATTAGCTGGAAAAATTACTGCCTTCAAGTCTCAGCTGACCCAAAACAGAAATGTCCTCCTTTGGGAGACAGTTTGGAGAAAGTTTACACCAAGATGGAAAAATAGCACTGGCCAAAAAGCTACTATGGTTCATCTCTGAATAAAAAAATCTAGGCAATAACAGCCAGGAAAATATGAGTTCAGACTCTGCCCTAGAGATAAAACTCTTCAAGTAATTTCATTACTTATTCACAATCAGTACATTTGTGCAGGAAAGACTCGATGAGAAGACACCAGACACACAAGAAGCAGTCTCTGGGGGGTTTGATTGAACAGGCTAAACAGTGGTCAGCTACTCGTAAGTAGCTTAATGACTCAAGCATAAGGGACCATTTAAGAGGAGTGATTAGACCCCTGTTTTCTCCCTCACTGGTCTGACCCAGGAAAAAAAAGAGGACCCAAGGGTATGAAGAAACTTGGTTGTATCTGGTCAAGTTCTGGGGTGACTTACAGCCTTTTGGCATCTCACATGTAACTGCTCAGCTGGATGGCCACAATCACTCACAGACCACAGAGCAGCTGAGCACACCAACAGAGACCCAGGCATGCAGCACCTGGGTCGTTCTGTGAGAAATCTCTTCGTATTCACAAGATGAAAGACCAGGGAAAGGCATAAGATAACCTGCACTCACACACTCTTTTCACAGATATTAATATGCAATTAAATTTTAAAGTTACAATTTTGTGCTTATTTACAAGTGACACAGTAGTTATAGGGAGCCTTTAAGAGGAATTGTTGAGAATCTACTGATTTAAGAGTTAGCTGCCCTAATTTTACTGGTGGTTTCCTCACCTATAAATCCTTAATAACTTTCACAGTTCCAGCACTGGCAAAGGAAGAATGATATTGCAAAACATCTAGATACTAGATTGTTGGGTAAGCTCCGAGATACATTTCCACACTATAAACATTTAATGAGATTTGTTCCCACCAGACTATTTACTGCATCAATCTATTTCATGACACTGTATTTGCAACAGGAAGATAGAGCAAAGGTTATTTCAGGTCCTCAGCCAACAGAACTTTCTGTAAAGCGAGAAAAGTGCAACCATCTAATTCATAGAATCATTTCAGAAGTTAAATGCTCTATAAATTGTGCTTTATCTAACTCACACAGCTTCAATTCCCATTTGTGCTACCTAGGTAAAAATATATTTACAACTTGATAAACAAATGGCTTTTTACAACCGTCACACTTCTATGTTCTTACATTTCCAAGTAAAAACAAATTCAATTCAAAATACAATTTTTTTCCATTTTGTGATTATCCCAAATTTCAAATTTTAGAACAATAATAAATGTTGTTGCATTTTTAAATAGTACTTCCTACATATAGTCAAGATGAATTTGTCTGCAGTAAAAAAATGCAACCCCTTTGACATCTCTTTTTCTTTACTTTTTAAGTAATCCTAGTAAATAGTGGGTGTCCTTCCAGGGATCTCATTTGTCATTCACAGTTACACTGTAGCAAGTTATATATTAGTCTTACATGTCTTTTTCCTTACATTTATTAGGAAAATAGATTAGGAACTGTAATTTTAAAACCCATTGTGAGAAGCAAGAACGGATGGCATGTAACATGCAATTGTAGCCAGTTCCTTTGGGGGGAAAAACCTGTCTGATTTTGACTTTGAGCATGACTGAGAGGTCTGTTTTGATCAATAAACTGCCATTACAAAATTTGTGTCATATTTCAATGTATTTCTTCAATCTTCCACTGAAAATTTTATATAAAAATCCACCACCATCAGTCCTGTCAATTTTCCCGAAAATGTATCAGTCTTGTATCGCAGTCTTAGCACTGGGATGCTGAGATCTGCTAAGTCCAAGAATTCACAACCAAAACCACCCATAATTGCAAATGTGCTTAGAAACATTAATTCATTTTATTGATCTGGGTCTACATCAGTTACACCCCATGAGGGTCATGGTCTGTAGTCTCACCTACCGGAGATCTTTTACCATTTGTGGCTGGACAATGGAAAATGACACTGGTGACAGCCACAGCAGCCATGAGGAAAAGGAAAAACTTCATAGAAAAGCTTTGGATGATGTCAGGAATCGAGCAAGTGCTGCCTTCCCCAGGTATTTGCTTCAATAGTGGAAGCAGAAATGCAGAGGTGGGGAAAGTATATTGGCTATATCACTTTATTTAATGATAAGCAGCAAATATAATGAGGTTTCTGAATTGCTCGATTATACAAATTGCAGAATGATCCCACTGACACATTCTGGAGACAGGAACTTCAGCTTGCAGGGCAGCAGCTCAACTGCAGCCAAGGCAGCAGTGGGCACTGTCAGCTGAGAATCACTTCTGAGCAGGGTCAGCTCCTGGGCTCTGCCCACTTGCTGCAGGACGTGTCTGTCTCCAGCAGCAGTGACACACCTGCAGCCAGCTCTGCCCTCTGCTCCAGGGAGCCAAACACTGGACACACACAAAGCCTTAATTCCAAACTCCTCAGAAGAAAGTGATCCCCCTCAATGAAACCATTTCAAGTGATACTATTTAGACTAAGACTAAGCAGAGCAACAATCTTTAATGCTTTTAGGCTCATTGTTTATGATACCGATAGTTATTAAAAAAAATAAACCTTTTTTCCAAAAATATTGTAATCTCACACGTTTACGTACCTCGAGCTCATCAAGTGCACTTCCAAGAGTAGCTGTGCGAGATGCAGGTTGCTCTATTTTATTTCCAACTCCTTGGGAAGCATTAGAAATTACATTGAGAGCATTCTGTATTTCATTGCAAATTGAATCCTTGCTGGCTGTAAGGGATGCAACATCTGAATGTTCCAAACAAGCTGAACATATTGAATGTAGGAAAGCAGAATTTTCCTTCAGGGATGCACGTGCTGCAGCAATTTCATCTCGCTGATTGCTAGATTTCAAATCCTGTCAGCAGAAAAACATGCTATTTATTTCCAAAAGCACTCCAAAACTGACACATATAAACATTTTTTCATTTCTATCTCTACACTGCTTAAGGAAACATCAAGTTAAATTCATCAAAGTTTGTGAAAACGGACTGTAACAATAGTTACAATCGAATCATCATTACCTCATGAGAAATGAACAAAGTATATGTAAAACAACCACAATTTTTAGTGTGTCTTACAACCAGCACCATGAACTGTCTGGGTTTTGTTTGTTTTTAAGCACCTTTCCTCTGAGAAAACTGCCCTGGAAATTAGCTGTCTTTCCTCCCAGCCACGTCTTTCTTCAGTGGCAATAGAGAAGGACAGAGGTGCACACAGAGTTAAGGCATTCTGTGATTGTTGCATCTGAACACATTGCCTGTGTTTGTTTCCCTGCCCCAGCAGCCTCTGTCCTGAGCACACTGCAGAAAGGAACAGCAGGTCAGGGATAACAGTCCTGCACTCCCAGGAAAGCGGAAGCATGGAAGGTGTGGAAATAAAAAACATGCTTGAGAGAAGCCACCTTGAGGTGCCACTGCCTGCTTCCCCTCTGTCCCTGCTGTGTATTCACTAAAAGCATTCAGGGATCTAACCACACCCATCTTGTTTCTCCCTTCTCCACCCAGACCTCTGTGACACCCCCCAGTCTCCCACCAACAGAAACAAGGGACACCCAGCTTGCCAGAACTCCCCAGTCCAATTTAACTGCTTCCAGGAATCAATGGTGGGCACTGTTATTTGGACAGCTGAAAGTTATAGACTTTGAAACAACCGCACAGTCGACGTCAGGCTGCATGGAGCCCCCTGCCTGATCCTATTTTATTTTAGACATTTTCCCCTGCTTCTTCTGCATCATGTCCCTTTGAAAAGAAAACTAATAGATATTTGTGAAATGGCTTGGGTGAAGGAGACAGTTAAATTCAGGGGAAAAATAAAAACGGGAAAATAGCATATCTAAGCCTGTGGCACTAGATTCAAATCATGAGCAGAGGCACAATGAAGAATGAACAAGTAAATGCATACAAAACTTCTCACAGCCTGCCCACAGGCAATCTGAAGTCTAATTATTTCCCTTTGCATTGCATCAGGCTCTATATGCATTATTTAGAAAAGCATCACAGTATCCACTTCTCACTACATGAAGTTTTTAAGTTTATGGCTGAAGAGCATTTGGTATTAAATGAACCAGTCCTGTATTTTTAAAATCTCATTTACTCCAAGATATGCATTGGACATGGGATTGCATCTTACTTCCTCAGGCTAACTTGGAAATCTTGGGGATATAGTAACAAAAAACGCAAAAGTAAACAAAATTAAAGAGATGTAGTCTTAAGCAGGAGTAGACAATAGTTCAACCAACTCATCATCTGAATCAGAAAACTGTGTTTTCTTGAGTGTATTAACACATAACGTATTCTTAAATTTTTAATAAACAAATATATAAATTAATCACCACTGTGCAAGAATGATTCTATTGCCCAGTGTGTTCAAATCCAAATAGTACTGCATCTCCAACCTCAGTAAAGCAGCTGCAATTTGTCCAGTGCACTGGACTTGTTCAGAAAAGAAGTGTTATTTAAACACTCACTCTGGTTCTAATTAGTGAATTTATCTTGCCTGCAATTATTACAAGACAGCAGACTGCCCTCTTTTCTCCTGTGCTACAAAGAAGCCACAGACCTAGAGATACAATGGAAAGTCAATACAACACTTCAGCCTAACTGGCTTCTGTCATTAACCATTGCTTTGCCACATCATACACAAACAATCAAACCCAAAAGCCTTTAAAAATTACTTTTTTCCCTCTAAAACAGTACTGTCTAACCAGGACTAAGACTTTGATAAGAAAACCTAAACTAGTAAGCCAGTAGCACAAAGCCAGTAACAACGTCTGGAAAAGTTCAGTAAGTTAATGTTTTTGTTTCACACAATGCTGTAGAGAAATTCAGTCATGGCATTGATAAATTCTCCTACAAAGAGCCCCAGTTTTGTTCAGTAAAATGTTAAAATGGAAAAAAGAATGCTCCGACCCATGAAATTCATCACTACTTTGTTGTTTAGCTGTGAGCTTGGAGAGCACCCAAAGAAGCTGTAGAACTGTAATTCCTTTCCATATTGAGGAAGAATTTATTCCTGGAGATTTTTCATGTGAAAAGGAAGAAACATCTGATAATCTTAGTCTGATCTTTTGTGTAAATGGACCGAAAAAATCCCCAAAGATTGAGTGAATTCGCTATCAAAGCTCTGCATATGTGGATTATCAGAATAATGAACTAGTTCTTTGAAGGAGGAAGTTAGTCTCTACAAATATCTGCAGTTCACCCAGCTACTTCACTGCACTTCAGCCTATTTTGTTTTTTCTTCATGGTTTAGCACTTTCTTCTTATTCCAACTCCTTTTTTTCTTCTAGCATATGTTTTTCCACACTAAATCAGTTATGTCATGTGAGACTAGCTCAGATTAAAGATAATCCCATATCCAACCCCTGCCAATCGAGGAGACCCGCTATAGTAACAATTCCCCAGGCTGCTGTCCTTCCAGGTCATACTTCTGTGTCTTCCTTATATCTGGTTGTCCATGACAAGGATGGAAAATGAATGGATAATCAGAGATTCCCAGCTGTGGATTGTTCCAGCTAAACCCAGTGAATGGACAAGACTTCTAAGAACTTGAAAACTACCTTCATTGTTAAGCTTTGATTGCACTACTTCAACAAGGAGAAAGAAAGGAGGAGAAAAAATATCTGTTCTGTATCCCACATAATACATCTAAGGTTTGACAGCTCAATACACCAGGAAGCCAGCTCCTGTTCACTGAGCATTCCCACCAGCACAGCTCACAGGGGCTGGGATCACTGTGGGTACAAATCACTCTGCTGTATTTTACACCAGCTGTAGCTTCAAAGTGCACTGCAGCCTGCTCTCTGCAGAGACAGATGTCACTGGACCGAGTTCTGTATCCAGGAAAAACACAGACATACAAACCTCCACAATTTCATGCTACTATAGAAATAGAGGACAAAAGCATTCATTTTTATCACAGCTAAAACCTGGGCTTTAGCATTCAGCTTTCAGTCAGAAGAGACTGCCAAGTCGTGCGTAGTTGCTGATTCAAAGACCACAATAAAGCTCAAACTCTTCCAAGTGCATTCATGCACTGTTCATCTGGGCAAGGCTCCAGACGTATTTGGTAGGTATTGTGTCATCCTTTTCAGTGGAATAAAGTATCTCACCGACAAAAGCAAGTGAAAAAGATCCAGGGGTGACTCTGACAGGAGCTGTCCCTCAGCTGTGTCAGTTCTCCCACAGGAGCGCTGTTTACACCGGTGTTAGAGCTTACACCCCTCAGGGCTCTGCCTGGCCTCAGCTGGGAGCTGCATCCACACTCACCCCAGGCCCTGCAGCCCCAGTCCCACACGGCCTGGCACCTTCAGTTCCTCTCCAAACCGTGCCATAGGGGTGCCAGGCTGCAGCTCAGCCACAGCTGCCCCTGCCGGCCTGACCTCCTGAGCTCCATCACCACGGCAATTTTGGGACACCACGGGACTCTCCCCTGACCCAGGAGTGGCCTCACAGCTCGTCCTCGGGGCTGCCTCATCACCACAAACGCCCCTGAGGACCTGACTGCGGGCTGAGCCTGCCCAGCACAGCTCCTGCTCATGTTTGGCTGGTGAAGCCCTGCCTCAGGGAGCCCTGGCTGCACCCCACAGGGCCTTTTTCAGATAAGCATTTACCATCAGCAGGGATCACCTGGTATCAGCTCCATCAGAAAACTGACCCTGCCTGCTCCACAAAACACTCAATTTCCCAAGCAGCAAACAGCATGATCTGGTGGCTCCTTTCCTTCACTTAAGGCTTTTAGCTACATCTGAACCGATGACATACACAGATCATTGTAACCACACAAAAAAGAGACACTAATAAACACTGGGAAGAACACTTGGCAGGATAAAGGCTTTGTTAGCACAAATGAAACACCACTAGATGATAGAGCTGTGCTGCACTGACCACCAAAGGTTCTCTTACATGCATTCACAGCAAGTTAACCACTCAGCCTATCCTTACCATGCATGATCATAGTATGTGCTTGACCATGAGAAATCCCAAGCTAACCTTTTAATAAAAAAGTCTCACCTGGCCTCTAGACTCACTTTTTCCGACCTGAGAAATCATCAGCAGCTCTAAGTGTCTCATGGTATCACTATACTACAGGATGTATGGAGCACAGAAACATCACATACACACACAAAATACAGAGTCCATATGGCCAAAACTGTAGGTAGAGTTTGTTTGCATCACATGCATAAATATACTAAATATCAACTGTTACAGTACAAATGCATATCAATGTTACCATAAGCCTAAGCCTTCAGTAATACCCTCTGTCTCTAAGGTGACTCAGCAGTCTTTATAAAACTGTAACTGAGAGCAAGCAGGGAAGGCATTCCCAGGGCTGAGGTTCCTGCAGAACCTGCTCTCTGTATCAATACCTATTCAAACAGGTGTGAAATGTAATACCAGAGAGCAGCAAAGTTATCTTATACAGAGCCATGACTGGGTAACACTCGTGCTCTTGCAATTTACTGATGTTTTCCAGGAATTCGTTGTTCAGACAGGGAAGGATGCAGTTTCTTTTGATGACTTGGTTGCACCAGATTGCAACTACTGTAGAATATTCTGTCTTCCTCATGCTCTGGCAACTTCTAGCCCAGTTATTGATGATGGAGCAGTCTTTGCTGTCACTTCTCTATCTATTTCAGGCTCTGGTCCCTGCACTCCAATACCCTGCTGCTGTTAACTTGCAGTCTCCTAGATGAAGTAGCTGATTTGGAAAGGTAGCAAAGCAATTTTTTTTTCCCTATGAGAATTAATATATTAGCTCACAAAGGTTTTCACCCAGTAGAGCTACAGTCCCATTTGTCACCAATGAGCATGCCTAGAACTAGAGCAGGAATCATTCATCAAGGAGAGGGCTCAGAAAGTAGGAACCTCCAGAGGTCTTATCACATCTGGAAGCTTTAACTAAGCTGTTAAAGCTTTCAGGAATTGTTCTGGCCTGGACTTTTTTCAATGGAAGATGACTCACTGAAAAATGCAGCAGAATGGCATTCATGCACAACTATTTTTTCCCCAAGGTTTTATTAAACTCTCATAGTACCACATGTGATTATTTTACTTGCTTCTTTTCTGAGGTTTTAAAATTAGAAGGGATTTGAGATGTTTATTGGATTGAAAACTTGTTTCATTCTCTGCCGTAGTAGTAGTAGGGTATGTACAAACAGCCTAAGTAAATTATTAGTGCTGGCAGATCACTTCATACAGGGTCCACAGGCACTTTCACTGATAGTTTAACAGATAACAAACAACTCTTTCACATTTAGCCCATTCCAGTCATCTTTTCATAGAAGTGATCATGGCAGAATCTATTGCATCTGCCACAAGAGCTCAGGATCTCTTCAACAAATCAGCTCAAGTTCCCCCAGGTACAAGTTTCTCCTCATTTCAAGCAGAACATAGTTCAGTTTTCCTACATTTATTATCTTACTATGAAAAATAGGAAATCATCAACAATAAACAGGTACAGAACTCATATCAGGCAGTCTGTTCCACCTGCTCTTTCCTCACAGATTATACACTCAACAAATCCTCATGGCCTTTGCTCCTATTCTTCTGCCAAACTTCAGGTACAGTTTAACTCTGTTTAATATTAATTATAAATACTTCTGAATTATTTAAAATCATGTACTTCTGTTTTTTCTAATTAAAAAAAAACACACCTAAAACAAGCTGAATCAAGTAAATCAAAGACAGCCTCCTACAGCCTAAGATGCACCCAAACCAAATTGCAGGGAATGTTAAGTTTCTCTAACTTGCAGACACGTCCGATTGACGTGTGTGAAGAGCCTCACTCAAGCAAACAGGGCTGAAGTGCTAATCCATCAAAACAAGCTCATTAGCATTACCAATTTCAGCAATGTTAACAGCAGGGTTTGTTTTCACTGCTCAGCTGAAACTGCAAAATGAACTGGTTTCAAGTATTTATCATGGACAGTTACTTTTTTTTCCTGTATATCAATTTTGGTTTTTAAATTTTGTTTTCTGCATACCTTGCAAACACTTCCAGGACAGAAACTCAGAGCAAGAAAGAAGCCATAAGCCCTTGAGTTCTGAACTGAATGTTAATGCATTATATGTGATAGATTTAATACAGAACTGAGAATAAATGACTTCCAGCAGCTGCACTCTAGACCTATAAATTGCTGTGAGTACTACAAAATCCATACAGAGGAAGAACAACTGTATAATTTATAGCATCAGTATCTGTCAAGAAATGCTGCAAATACAGAACTTGATTTCTTCCTTTTAACATTCCTATTAAAATTAGAAATTATCCTTACATAAATTCCGTTTAGATTAGGGATTTGATTAATCTTCCCTGGTGGCACATCAATGCACAACACCATTTAATTCTTACTACTGTTAAACTAAATTCAGAAATCATAAACACCAAAAGAGTTTGATAAAATAAACATGCAACAAGCTAAGGATTAGCATGAGTTTTACACAGCAAATGCTTTGAGAAGATGAGAAAAGGGCAGTTCTCTGATGACATAATTTATACAACACAGCAGGCATGTGCCACTGGATAATCCACAGCAGCAAATCTCAGGGCAAAGCTTTACACAGCTGGATTGTTCTCAAGCTGCATCCCTGCCAACAGCACTGCCAGCCACCATGTCCCACACTCCTGTTCCTCCTGATGCTTCAGAGGATTTTGCATTCCCTTCACAGCACAGTGTGACCAGCCCGAGAGTTTGACACAATATACTATAAATACATAGCAGTAGCTATAAAAATGGGATGAACTGTGACCAATACCTACAAACTGCACAATGTCATTCATTTTATGGAAACATTTCAAAGTTTTGGGTCCCAAATTCACTCAAGAGCTATAAATGGTTGCTAATTTGTGGACACCAAACAAGGGATTGTTAAGGGATGAACCAGATCTGAATTCTTCACTAAGGAAGAAGTACCTTCCACCAGCTTGTGGATGTCAATCATCAAAGGGGAAAAATTCTGACTTTTTCCAGACAAGAGGCACTGTAACAGCTGTTTATATTAAAGCAAACATGCACACACACACCACAATCTCTATTAACATCCTTATTAACACAAGTAATTTGAAAATCCATGGAGCCACAAGGATTCTGTTTTGCTGAAGACATTACAAACAGCTCCAGATCAGTATGAGACTGCATTGCCTGGTACATTTATTACCTTAAGAGACTACTGTCTGTTAACATGGTTTAAATGTCCATTTTAAAATATAAGTCAGCTTCAAACGTTTATAGTTGAACTGACTCAACTTTTACAGTTTGACTCAATGACTTCCAGGTCTCCCCAAAGTGCATTTTTTATGTAGCAATAAAGTTGGTAAATGCTCTTTTCTTGATCTCTAAACAGGTAAGAAATAAGGTGTTTAAATCCCATGAAAAAATCCAGCTGAAGTAAATAGATCTGAAATAAGGCATTTCATTATGATTTTTGTTGCAGAAAGTCAGAAGTTTCAATAGACAATTTCCATTTTCCTAAACTGAATGCCCTATCAGAGGTTCAGTCACATAAATCCATTCAAACTGGTCAGAACTCAGCCCTACCCCTGTGTCAGACACACAACACCAAAAACAAACCAGGAAGCCTGTTTGTAAGTATTGGCTCACATAGCATTATTTTAATAGATCTCTCCTCCACCCCTTCTCCACATAGAACTTCAAATTCCAGTTAAGTTTGGAGAAACTTAATAAATAAAAAAATTCAGGTGAGAAATTAGGTCTGAAAAAAACCCTGGCTGACTTTGCATTGGCTTGTGTAACATTTTCCATTACAAAACTCCTGCTTTCATCTGTTCCTAATTTTGAAAAATTAATAGGTTGGGCTAAAACTTCTCACATCAGATCTTTGAAGAGGGATGTTGATTTTTCCTTATTTGATGGGGTTTCTTGTTCAGAGAAAATATGGGTTCTTTCAGGGTAAAGGCTAAGGAAAGCATTCTCCCCATGTTAATAAAGCCTGAGCAGTATTTTCTGAAGAAAATACAGTATTTGCAGGTTTTTTTGGAACAAGTGATTTAAGATCACTTCCTTTAATATCACATAAAGTTGAAATAGCAACAATAAATATAAAGCACAAAACACTATGGAGTAATGGTCAGAGAGAAGGAAACTCAGGATCCATGGTCCTGGGGGACTGCTCTGACAGGGTGCACCAGGGGAAGGAGCAGAAACAGCATCCCCAGCTCTTCCCTGTTTGTTTTGTCCAACTGAGAATACTTTTTAACTTTAACTCTGTGTCACAAACTCAATATGAAAAGCAATTTTCTCTAAATTGGTTTTAAAAACTCTTCTTTAAGAAAGTAAGTTATTCCTCCCTACTAATTATAAGCCATGGTATTGAAGCAATCACATACTATTCTTCCAATTAGCCACTCAGTGCAAAGCTTGACTATTTCACACAGAATTAAAGCAAAATTGTACAGAATTAAAGCAATTCTCTGTAATTGCCATGTTAAGTTTTTGGAGGCCTGATGGTTTGCTGTCTGTAGGCTCTTTTACTTTTTCTGTCTGCATCCCACCAAAGCCTCTTCACCATCAGCAGGCACATTTCTTACTCATTACCTGATGCTTTACAGCCTTCTGGCACAACACTGGCCAGTGCTGTGCTCCATCAGCTGCCTGCAAAGAGCCCCTGTGCTGCAGGGGGTAAGTATTAGCTCACATATTAGTATTAGCTCACATGAGCTCACATAGCTGCCCTGGGCAGCTTTCCTGCACAGCACCCTCCCTGCTGAGCTTGGGGGAGAAAAGGCTCCCACTGATGTGGGCACATCACACAGCACCAGCTTCTTCACTCTCACCAGACACTGCCTAAAAAGGGGTTTTCTCCAGCCCTCACAGATTCTCCACAGGCTCTTGAGAATAAGAGACTGACTGTCACACCTTGCATCACAATCATAGTAGAGGAAGCAAAGACTGAGGGGGAAAATACTTGTAGAGAACAGACTAAAGAGGAAGAGAACACAGGTGAAAAGTAAGTTACAGAGAGGTGTTGTTGTAGGACATGAAAGAAAGATGAGAGACTCCAAATATTTCAGAAGGCAAAGAGCATAGAAAAAAGGCTTTATTGTCTAATTCTTACTACCTTTTATAAGGTGTTCCAATACAGACTTAACATGGTTGGTGAATAGGAACGACACCTCTCTAATCCCCCTGGTTAAACCAGAGAAACAGCAAAACATCACCTGGAGAAAGATTGTTTTGAGAAAGGAGAGTTGTTTGCCAAGACTGTTTTGAGAAGAAGCTTTCTTGAGGAATTTTTCCTTGGGAAAAAGTTAGCAGCTGCTAGCAGGCTAAAATCTCTCAGACCCAGAAATATCAGGCCCACAGAGAGGGAATGCTGAAGGAAGGAAAGAGGTAGGGGATTCCTTCAAGGCACCAAGCAGAAGGAACAGCAGGTATGGCAGAGCAGAACACACAGCCATCATGTCTTGGGCAGCCTGAGATCTTCTCAGGGCACGGGATTTGACAGGTGAGCAGAATAGCCCCTCCTGACCAGGAGGAGAAAGGCATTCCAACATCCCCAAGTCACAGAACACAGAGAGCTCAGTTTCTCTGTCCCATCTCCCTCTGCTCAAGACTCTTTTTGTCTCCCCAGCTGTGTGTCAAAGATAAAATAACATTCAGTACACGGGAAGGGAGGTCAGCATCCAGCACTGAAACTGCCAGAGAATAACCTTGTGGTTTAGATTTCATCTAGGAAGGCCCCATTAGCAAAATGAGGCTAAGAAAAAAAATCTGTGCAGTACCAGATTTCCCAAGACCAAATAATTTCTGACATGCAGGACTTAAATACTTATTTTTTTCACATTTCATACAGAAACTTAGCTTCATGTGTCCAGCAAGGGCTGGATGCTCAACATCAGGACTTTGTGCTTCTCACGAGCAGCCCTCCTCTGAGATGAATCCCATGTTATCAATGATCCCACAATTTTCCAGCATCACTTGCAATTTGATTAAACACAGATTAGTTAAAAAAATCTTCTCAAGCCAAGAGGGAAGTACTACATAGGCCTTTGCAAAAAATGTGAATAAATTACCTCAACATGAACATCAACAGTCTTCTTTTATACTTCTGGATCTGCTCTTTTAAGAGTAGACTTAGACATTTCTTTCATTGACTAGCTAAGTATTGCCCAATTAGTTTAAACGTAATTACTTTCCTCTCATTACAGTATCAAGTCTTTTGTTTGCAGCACAAATTCCAAGGCTTACAAGTATCCGTGGTGCTTTTCACTTATAATTCTGGATGAGTGTTGTAATTTCCTGGGTTGCTGAGACATATCATCTTACAGTTTCAGGACTGTGAATTCCATTTATACAAAAACTGCAGTAGAGTTCTTTTGTCTTGGAAAGTTTATTTAACATAAAAATAACCTTTCTGAAATGTTTCCTTTCTTCTAGATCATTCTTGTGACATATTAATGCAGCAGTAAAACTTTTTTCATAAGACAATACCTCACTGTTAAAATGATAAATCACACTCAATGACTATCTAATCAATTTACTTTTTAGATTATTATTAGAACATTGCTTCTGAAAAGTGAACAGAATTTTTAAAAAGTGTATCCATCAGAGACCTGATCTTCAAAACTAAGAAGCATATCTGCCACCTGAAAGGGAACAAATCTTTTGTATTTCATGATAATAGTCAATTTTTGCACAATATTGAAGACATTATTCTTGCTCAGGGAAAAAGTTCCACCATTTCTAATACAAATTTCTTTCAGCAGGAATGTGAGATGAATTGTGTATCTGCATATTTTAAAAGTAATTTTCCTGGATGTCCCTCCACAGTGGATTTGAAGTTTGTGGCCTGCTCAGAGCTGATGTTGCAGAATCAGTAAGGGCAGAGGTAAAGGATGTCCCTCCTCCAGCTGGCTGTGGGATGGAGAGCAGCAGCAGGACCAGAGCCCAGCACACAGGCACTGGGAACCCAGCAGGAGGGACACAGGCTGCCAGCAACAGCTCATGTCCTTCACAGGCAAGGGACACGTGGCAAGGAGCACATGAACGTGGGAGCAGAGGGAACCATCATTCCAGCCACACATTCAGCTTTTTCTTCTCACCATCAGGCCAGGGGGAGGAAGGAATGGAAGAGGAGGAGGCAGGAAGTGGTTGGGACTGCAGCAATCTTTGGAAGGCCTGCTAAACACAGGTGACATTCTCAGGAGGTCAGCAATGGTAACAGTAAAAATAAAAGAAATATCACTCCTTTGAACGATTCCAGAAACGGGAAGAACAGCCCCTGGCACAGGACCACCTAATGGAGAAGGAAAGAGCAGTGTCCCAAAGAGAACAGCAGCAGCCAGGCTCCTGCAAGCCCCAGCCTGTCTGGAGGCTCCCCAGGGGCACTGAGTGCTCACACACAGCCTGGCACACGGGGTGGGGCAGGGGCTGCACATGGACCCACACAGCACCTGCCAACCACAGTCCTGCCAAGCTAAACAATCCTTCCCTCCAAGCATTTCTCACACTGAGCAAACACCAGGAAAAACTAGTCCTATCTTGTTCTATGCCAGTTGTATTTCCAAGGTTTGGGGATTCTTTCTGCACTGTTTTGGCTTTTTTTAGAGAGAGTTTTTTGTTCTGCTTGAGGCTTTTCTGTCATTTTGGCTTGGGTTGCTTGGGTTTTTTAGGAACCATTCTCTGAAACCAAAGAAATTTGTTTCAAAATTGCCCAAGTCTTCAATATAATTTTAGTGTTCTTCATCACTTGTTCTCTCTACAGAACTATCACCAAACTGGAAACTTTATTACGAAAGTGTAGCATGGAAAACATTCTCCTGTTAAACTGTTGTATATACTAACAGCAACAACAAGAAAAAAACACCCAAAAAAGCTATTTAACAAGTGCATACACCTGCATTCTGTATCATCTCATCTTACAACACCCACACAGCAGCTGTGGCATGTATGTTATTAACTATTTTTTTCTGCTTTTTAGACACTCTTCTTCCAACTTAGACAAAAATAATTTGTCCTTGTTAAGCAGTCACAGAATGACAACTTCTAGATTTAAAATTAGTCTCATCAATCACTTCAGCACAGAAAAATGCCCCAAATTCAAAACATTTGAAATTCTATTGAGCAGTGTATTAAATAGCTAGCCCTGAAAACTCAGGTTTGTGAAAGTCACTGAAGTGTTTTCACATCTGCTGCTGATTCAGCCTGTTAATGCCACAGTAATAGAAAACTGCCAAAAAGCCAACCACATAATAACAGTTGCCCTGGAAAACCATTTTGGTAATTACAGTTCTTCTCAGATAATCAAGTAAAAAGCAATTTACAATCTCTTTAAGATGATTTTTCCTAACGTAATTATTTCCATATAGCACTTGGATGTTGCATTCAATGGGTGCTACCTTGCAAGGAAACCTCTTGACCATTCATGACCATTTACAGTAATTACACAATAAGCAGCAGAACAAAAATACACATTTTATCTGACCTGGCTAAACTTGCAGTTTCAGTAAGTTACAAGAATAGTGGTGTAAGTGGATCCACATGCTGGAGAAAAGGCAATAAGCATGAGAAAACTACATAGCAAACTAGCAACATATTATATGATAAGGGGAACAAAGTTCATTATCTGCCCAGCTGAAGTGTCCAGGCACTCTTCCCTCCCTGGCTGCTGCATGGACTGCACTGCTGCACAAGTGTGGTGCTCTGCAGACTGCCTGGATGAAGAGACCCTGCACCAGAAACTTCTGGGTCACACTGGTTGTGCGAGACTTTAGTCTTGCTGTCAGCTTGGAAGAACTGCAACACTCCTCCCTGCCCTCTGGAAATACTGGGACAATTATCATTACTCCCAAATGAGGCTGCTTAACTTTCCCAACAGTGATTGCAGATTTCCTCCTCCTTCCCCTGAGAGCTGGTACCTGAGAGCAGCAGTGTGCAAAGCCTTGCTAGTAACATTCTTACTCGGCACCTCAGTGACACCTACATGGACTAATTAGTAGCTTCTGGAAGCTTTGCAGAGGTGCAGCTCCAAACAGCCCTGTATTCTGTCTAGAACACATCTGTTGCCCTCCCTGCACCCCGCCCCCCAATGAAAAATCATCTGGAATGAAATCTCCCTCAACTCCAGCTTGCTCCAAGTGGGACATGGAGGTTAATGCTGGAGGGCCAGTGAGAGCTCTGACCTCCTGTAGCCCTGGTTTCATGCCTAAAATGTCTTGGTTTTCTGAAATTCTTTTCCCAGAGAATTTTCTGTAAACAAGAGAAGGGTTTTTGTAGCTGTAACTTTGCTTTTATTCTTTCCCTAGGAGGGACTTCTTCTTGATGTCCCTCTGGTCTGACCAATGTGATTGAAGAGGTTTGTCTTTCTGTCACCAATTGAATTGGTCTGTGTAGAATTGTATAAAAGGGAGACACATCCCAAAAATAAAGGAGTCATTTTCAGCCTTCTGAAGTCGGAGTCTTTGTGTCGTTGTGGTGTGTAACAGCGTCAATCTCCAACACTTGAAATCATTTCTCTGCTGATTAGAAGAGGGCCTAGAGTGAAGGAACCACCCAGAACGCTCCTGCGAGGTGGAAACCCAGACAGAAACAATGCCTGCATAGCTCCACATTTCTCTGAGTTTCCACTTCTCAATGTTCTTCACTGTTATAAAGCAGGAGAAAATGAGAACTTCAGAGGGTAAATCAGTAAAATGAGTTTTAGCTACATTTGATGTGAAAAAAAACCCACCTGCTTCAAAAATGCAGTAATTCACTTCCTAAAGAGAACAGACCCAAAAGATGAATTGTGACTGCTCTCTTGCTCTGTGTAAGAGCTCCTCATCAATACACAGACCAATGTCCTGGCCTATTGGTCCCTGTGAAGCCCAAGCTCAGTTCCCATACACAGGCACCAGTCCAGGAGAAACTGAGAAGGGTGACTAAGCTTTTAATCATTGAGCTGGAAACAATACCAGCCACAGCGTGACCTTCAAATGAGGATTAATTTATCTTCAAAGAACTGACCCAAACTTTACCATTAGGTTAAGTAATAATTTATTTGGCAGTTCCTCACCAGGGAAAGATACAGAATTTTCCCACAGACTGACTGACTGACTATCCATCTATCTCGACTGGTGAAAACTCTTCCAAAGCCATTAAAACTCATTCTTTTTTTCTGCAAGGAGCATTTTTTAGAAATAAGTTCTTTAAGGTAACAAAGGGACTTGACTCATGAGGTACTTGGCGCCTACTCACTACTGAGATCATTCTCTTACTCAGGCTCTGATTCAGCAAAGGCCCACTGAAGTGTCTCTGAAAACATGAGTGACATCACCAGACTCCATGGGACTAGAGACATACCTGCTGTTTAATTCAAAATAATTATGATGTGGGAGTTGGTAGACTAATAAATGGACAAACTGTCAGTAGGACAGAGAACAGATGTTATGTGTCATCTCTAATCATCAGAAAAAAGTAAGATTTTAACCTCTGGACTGCAAACGAAGGCCCCATACGCTGGTATCAAATCCTTGGACTGTACAGTTCATCAAATACCATATGTCAAAAATCAAACACTCTAAAATAGTCTTCCGAGTCAGTAATGAATCCTAAAAGAAAATTCATTCTATCACTTAGATAGATTTCTCAGAATTTTCCAGATTCTTCTATTTTAGAAAAGGTTGAAGATTAATTTTTTAAAAGGAAAGCAAGGCTTCAAATAGTTTGCACAAATCACAAAGCAAACAGCTCATCAGAAAAACAACAGGTAACAAGTTTATCGCCCTTCTGTTGTCCAGTCAATAAAGAAAAACAGACATTTAGCTGAAATGAATAGAAGGCATTAGCTTTTCATGAGTAGACAATTCATGATACCAGTTATGAGAAAGCCAAGAACCAAACGATCACAATATGTTGTAGTAAACACAGCCAACAAATCAAAGCGGTCTGTCTTGTATATAAAAAAATCCCCAGAAACAGTCAAAATTAAACTCCCTTATTTTCCACTTTCCACATGGATGCTCTGGATCTCTAGTTCTTACAGCCAGAGACACCTTTTTTGTCAGGATTATGGTTGTGGGCACTTGCATCAATAGATTAACTTCTGTAGGACTCAGTACTCCAACTCTTTTGAACCTTTTTGAAACCTCTTTGCTTGCAGTTCCTTGGTGAAACATCCAGTTAAAGGAGCACAAGAGTGTTGGAATAATAGCTATACATAACTACTTCTCTATTCATGTCATCTGCAGTAGTCTAAATAAAATGGATGTGTGCTTTGAAGAATATTATACTTTTGCATTTGCAGTTTGCTATCACAGTAAAGGTCAGATGGAGAAGCTACAGTTGACTAAATTACATTATGTTACTGCTTCATTAAGAAGTTTTATGCACAGTCATGTAGTAATGAATTACTCACAATATTTAAACCATTAAAGAAAAAAAAAAGCCTTACTATACTCAGAAATACTCCAAAGGGTAACAAGCTGAAAACAAACAGATTCAGTAACTCATTTCATCTTCATTTTAAGTCAGAGAATTTCTGAACAGTTCCATTTTCTCAGTTTCATTATCAAAAATATCTGCTAAGGACAGTCAGCAAAAATATTTAATTTGTTGCAGCAGCTTCAGTGCCAAGCAAAACCACATATGAATGAATAAGCAGGTTAAGTCTGCAGAGGAGGAGTGCCATTATATGTTAGGCTAAGTACAAATAATGGAGCTACCACACCCAGGAGACTTCAGCACGTGGTCATACAAAGATATACCACTCTTCCATACTGTTGCTGATGTACAGTGATTGGGATTGCACTGGAAACCACAAGTTGACTGATGAGCAGCAGAACCAGCACAGGCCTCAGACTTGCCTTGCTGTCCTGGTTTAGGGCAAATTTGGGAGGAAATATCTGAATGGGGTTTCTCTGGGGAGTAAACCCAAACAGCCCCTCTCC